>JARLTB010000086.1:3117500-3327500 GCA_030141615.1 Unio pictorum | reverse complement strand
TACATATATACATACATACATACAGACAGACAGACAGACAGACAGACAGACATACATACATACATACATACATACATACATACATACATACATACATACATACATACATACATACATACATACCACCTTGCTGAGATGTAAATTTAGTGGGTGTAATCTACCTTTAATAAAGTGTGAAGTTATGACTTACTAGTTTATGTTCGCAGGTTCACATATTTAATTATGCAGATAGTGTTTAAAATGTTTCGGAAGTCTTATAAATGTTTCGGAAGCTTATGGACCTGCGCAAGATGGACTGAAGTTATCTTAAATATGATTAGAGTTCGTGATAATAGGCCGAACCGCCTGCTAATGTCAGCATTTTGATGATGAATACAATTTGCTGACCAAGTGCAAAAAAAAAACATTTATGTGTCTGTTAATTTTAACAGACAACATCGAAATTTTTGTCGAGAGTGAGAGTGGCAGTACAATTATTGGCAAAATAACAGAATTTCAAGAAAATAGACTTTGTTCAATACGCTGACCAAACCGCTACGCAAACTGATACATGTATAAGGACAACTGAATGCACCATGACTGCCTTGTTACTCGGTTGTTTTGGAATTACATTACTTTGTAGAATATTACTCAGGCATATCTTCGCAGATATCCTGAATAAACCTGATTACGTAAAAGAATGTATTTCATTGCAAAATTCCAACCTGTTTTTATTAGAACCATAGATTAAATTTATTGTTTCATGCAATAATAACGATACTGTAAGTCGTCCTTTGTATTTACGTTCATATTTTGAGCCAATACTTGACTAAGCAGCATCAAATCTTGCCATGAAATTTGTCTTCAAATGTAAGCAACACGCACATTATTTGTGTCCCTAGGCTTTATGATAGTTTCGATGACATTAGTATTAATAGCAAGTACTTTTATGATTGTGATAACAGTGACACGCGCACACAATTCATTCAAATGTTAAAGTAGCACCATTCATCAGTGGCCAACACGACACTTTCAGTAGAAGTAAACATACACATTTTAAGGCCAATGCTGAAACAATGTGGTTACAAAAACATTTTCATTTCTTTGACAAAGTTATCTACATTTATTTTGTATGAAAAGGATAACTGAACGAGTGACCTTAAGGTACATCGATTTCATACACTCATATGCAGCTATGTTCGTGGTGATCAGACCTAACATTACTAGAATATACCTTAAATTTAATTACCATTATGCAAGCACATTTCTTCAACAGTTACACGTTTAAGAGTTTTGCATCAAACAAGAAGAAAAAATTAACTTCTTTAAGATGAACAATTGTTTACATAGGCTACTTGTTTAATTTGCCAGGGGTAGTTGTTTAAAAAGGATTCTACAGTATTCAAAACCAGTATGGAAAAACACGTATTTATTTTATACAGTAGAAACACCGATCACAGGTAAACAAAACACAATACCATTTTCAGTGCAGCCAATGAAGGCCAAGCAAATATTTACCTGGCATAAGTCGATTTATTAACTAGAAAGAACCTAAAGCTGACAACTTTATTTCGCACTTCAATTTTTCACTATAGATAAGTTTTACAATGGACATTTTGCAGATCACATTTTACCAAATTTTAATATTGAGTGCATTTATTTAAGGTATTAAATTTGGAAGTCTCTGTATATATTAAGTTATTCTTCATCACATCAGAAATGACCTCGATTTTTTATAAAATGTTTTCAAAACGTGTGTTTTATATTAACCGCATTTCTTGAATAAATAGCAATTTACCACACCAAGAAAACATATATTCTTGAGTTTCTGGATATAGACTAATACATCGTGTTATAATGCCCCTTCTAAAAAAGATATAAGGTGAGCACATTGTTTTGTTGTAAACATTTAAATCTGCATTTTTATTACCTTAATTCATAAATAGATGACATTTTCTATTTCCAGACAAATACAGCAATGAATAATTACAGTTCTAAAATTGTTGTTTCACATTCATAGGAAAAGAATAGTTATTTAAGAAATTGTTACAAAAAGTGTTGCTCAACATCATATAATATGCTGGCCTCAGTATTGATTTCTTCCTATTAGCATATTCCATCTCCAAAATAGTAATTCCTTTCAGAACGTTATACATGGCATTTTATATTCTTATATTGTTTACAATATGTATATGTGGTAAGATAGTTCAATAATGGGATCTAAGATACACTGTTGGATTAATTTGACTTATTCAGAACTGAACTACTTTGTAGTTATTATTATTATTATTATTATTATTATTATTATTATTATTATTATTATTAAATAGTTTATTTGTGTTGCTGTGATGTAAAGAATCAAACTAAACCAAAACATCCACATTTGGAGCAAATATTTACAAGAAGGAGTTTATTAAGGGATAGAATTGCCTTGGGTTTGGATTCCTTAATAAATTACTCTTTTTCAGACTTACTAAAAACGTGCGTGGTTTGTTTTTTTTTGTTTTGATTTTTTTACATCACAGCAGCAGAAATTGACAATATGATAGCCATCCCGTGCTGATGTAATATCAGCAATCTATTATGCACAGTTATACTTATAAATTCACTTAAAGTTACATATGTTCCGGTTTACACGTGTTACTTCACATACATTAGGAGGATATCCTCGTAATGTCAGAGGTCCTCCTAATGTTGGTGTGTAAACATGGGGTTGTCCTCTTAATGTAGGCGATATGTGTATAATATGTTCCCTACATCAATTAAACGAGTTTAGGCAATTACACGATCAGTTTTGCTTATGTAATCAATACTATTTTGAGGATAAACATTTCTAGTGTTGGGCATATGAAAACGTATATAAAGGAGGTATTCTTGCATATATATCATCTTTATAACACTTGGGCTCTACTATATATGTTGATTATTAGAATCTTAACATCTATTTACAAATCCATGCAATTTCCGTGACAGAATTAAAACCAAACATTAGATAGAGACGTGAAACAAAAGTAAAATGAACGTATAAATACATAAGACCTCATCTCATAACGGAAAAAAGATGCATCATGAAAATACAAGATATGTAAACCAAAGCAGTATCGTACAAAATTAGGTGAAAGTACATCTGTAATCAAATTCCGATTTCTATAAATGTTACAAAATCAGTGGCGTAACTAAGGGCGTATATGTTGCCCCGGAAGCTGTCTTGGGTAGGGGATTGGGGCGCCGGAAGAAGAGAATTGGAGGTATCAGTGTATACTTTTACAATGTGTGCTTCAGAAGAAACAACTAAGTAACAACTAAGTCCATGCCAGGACGTCCGGATGATTGAGATTAATTCTGGTTCAGAGTGCATCTAGGTCACGCGTAGTTTTCCAGTCACCTCGTGCGCTAAACACTCTCTTCTACGCCAGAGGGGGGTGTGTGTGTGCAAAAAATATGAACCTTGCACCGGGCGCCGGACATCCTTGCTACCTTGCTGCATCACTGTGCCTAATTGCACAGTTATATTACTGCAAGATCGAGCCTTAACATCAACACGTAAACCTTGACAATCTTTTACATTATTTCCTTCAAATTTTGCACAAGCTTGGCAAAAACTTACTTTTAGTCCAAAATATTGTCAAATTTGTCTCATGGAATAAAACAAAGAATTTCCTGATTAGTTTCCAGGTGCAAGGTGTCACTGTGTATAATGATGTATTCGATATTTTTATCAGCACCATCTACATGAGATGTACCATGTTCATTAAACACTCGAATATTGAGATAGAATTTTTCATACAAATGTATCACTTTTAACTGGTAAAGTCTCTCCGGAAACGCAAAAAAAACGACATTATGTTTGCTCTTCCGTCAATGGAATTTGCCCAAATTTTCTCTACACATAGAAATTGATGACATATTCTTCATTTCCAAATTTAACATTTTGTCATTGTTTGTTGGTATTGCAAATACATTCGCTGATGGATGAGTTGTTGAATGCTCTGTAGAAGGTGCTCATAAATAAGTATGTAATAATTCTTGTTGGAATAAGAGCACACATTCACAAATCAGCCATTTTAACCCATACCATACTTGTGCATGTAGATGCGAAAGTGTCTGGCCAAGATTATGTCAAATATCGGAATTCAGAAGACTGGTTACGCCAAAGTCTATACAGTCTTATTGCAAGAAAATACTGTAATGCGAATTAAATCCCAAGTATTCATATTAGCGTTATCACAAGTTCAAATGTATGATGTTTCAGCTATAGTCCAGTGGTATTCCAAAAAACTTTTAATAATAACTATGTTGGTGCGCGTGTAATCTAAATTATGTTAATAAGCCAGTGGACTGTAGTTTGACAATGTGCTGTATTTTAATCTTTATCAAAATTTAATGTTCCAGTCCTAAAAATATTTTTGGTGAACACTTTATAATTCTGGTGAACAATTATTTGAATAAATAATGTTACGTATATGTGAAATATGTCATTCATATTTATTTTTTATTGTTTGTTTGTTAGATTTAAATTTGGCATTTTAAGTTTAAGATTCGTTCATTGGGGGGGGGGGGTGACCTGTACTTTAGAGAGTAAACACCAGGTGTTGACCTCATTTTTGACCTGGCTTCAGAGTTGTAAACAAGCTTTTAAAATGATTGGCTAGTTCCAAGGACATTATGGAGCTTTATATAACATCTTTCTATTTTAATTGGGTCATACACTGTTTACGTGATTTCTTGAACGTAAAATTGTTCTGAGAGATTCTAGAAGATCGTGACCCCTTTCTTGTTTACGTAAAAACAGCCATATTAACTATGTTTTGGAGCGAGCTATTCTGTAGAAAATTCGACTGTTAGAATATTAAGTTGTGTCTTTTTTGAGCTATTGTAAATTACCTTGTACTGGAAATTATGTCAATTCGTTTGGATCAAGAGGAATTATTTTGTTAGTTATCTTGAAAAGAATTGTGCTCATAGAAACTTTATTAACAATACCTGATTTCATAATGTGTCATCGTCTTTCATCTTGGATACATCGATGGAATTTGAACTTAGAATTATTTGGACATTATATTAACAGGACCTTTGCAATTTCTCTAGTGGATAATATTTAGTTTATTTTTGGAATAATTTTGGAAATGATTCTTAAAACCGTAAGTTTATTTTTCTTTTCTGAAAAATATTTGTACTCAATAAATTGTTTATTAAGTTTTTACAAGCTTGTTATTCGAGCCTAACCACGTAACATAGAAATTGGGGGCTCGTCCGGGATTGAGATAGATTGTAATTTGGCTAGAATTGTTTTCAGAAAACTTTTGCTTAAAATTTGAATTCCTAGTTTTTGAAAGTTTTTCAAATGTTTAGTGAGATTGACAGGTTTGTATTAAAATGACATCGAAGGTAGAAATATTTTTCTTTCTAATCCTACTTAGAAGCAATTAGATCTTTTCAAAAAAGATGAGTTGATTCAACTTGCCAGAAAATATGATCTTTCTGAAGTCAATGCTTCTTTAACGAAACAAGATATCAAAATGATTTTGGTCCAGTATTTGGTAGAAGAGAATGTTTTGGAAGAAAGTGCTTTGATTTCGGTCAGTAAGTCTGCATCAGACTGACATAAAAATGAAGAAATTAGATTTAAAATTCAAGAAGGAATTAGTGTTGAAGAAGCTGGAATTTTAGGAAAGGGAGAGAGAGAGACAGGAAAGGGAGAAAGAAGGACAATTACAATATGACAAAGAGGAGAAAGAAAGATAATTACAATATGACAATGAGGAGAAAGAAAGACAATTACAATATGACAAAGAAAGGGATATCAATATAGAATGAAAGAATTAGAGCTGGTAAGTGAAAAACACCTTCATACTTCAAATCCAAATTTAAGTTTTGATTTAGCAAGGAATATTAGAATAGTGCCCCCTTTCAGAGAAAAAGAGGTAGACAAATACTTCATTTATTTTGAAAAAGTTGCAGAAAATGTAAAGTGGCCAAGGGAGCATTGGACTCAGTTATTGCAATGTGTACTCACTGGAAAGGCTAGTGAGATTTACACTTCACTGTCTGTTCACCAACGTGGTGACTATAATGTGGTTAACGAATGCATTCTAAAGGGTTATGAATTAGTCCCTGAAGCTTATCGATAAAAATTCAGAAATTACAGAAAAGAAGCTGGACAAACTCATGTCGAATTTGCTAGAGAAAAAGAGCAGTTGTTTGCTAGATGGTGCTTAGAAAGTCGAACAAGATATCAAAATCTCAAGCAAATTATATTAATTGAAGAGTTCAAAAACTGTGTCCATACTGACGTTAAAACTTATCTCGATGAGCATAGGAATGAAACCTTGGAGAATGCTGCTCAAGCTGGCGACGAATATTCTTTGACACATAAAGTTAATTTTGTTAACGTCTTCTATTCAACATTCTTCTGGCAGAAAAGTATTTCAACCTAATACCAGCCCTTTTAAAACTCAAACAAGCACAACTTTCAAAAATCAAACTTCAGAGAAGCTTGATTCTAGATTCTTGTCTCTTCCGACGTGTACCTATTACAAGAAAAAATGACAAGTTATTTCTGATTGTTACAAATTGAAAAATTGGCATCAGAATCAAGACAGACATGTTCCAAATGCTCTTATTTCTAAGAGGTCAAGGTCACGGTCATGTATTGAAAACAACACATTTGTTGGGTCTAAAAAATCCCAGTCTGATTTTATTATGGAGAATTATGAACCATTCATATTGAAGGGTTCTATATCACTCTTGGGTGATTCAGCCAATCCCACCCCTATTAAAATTTTAACGGACATAGGAGCTTCTCAGAATCTTTTATTGTCAGGTACTTTGCCTTTTTTTGAGAAGTCTTCATCTAATGAAAGTGTTCTTATTCAGGGAGTAGAGTGCGGCTTTGTTAATGTTCCTCTCCATTGTGTAAATTTGTCATCAGACTTAGTGTCAGGACCTGTGACAGTCAGAACAGTCTCGGTTTTACCCGTTGAGGGCATTTATTTATTGCTAGGTAACGAATTAACTGGATACAAGGTTGTAATTAATCCACTTGTAACTGACAAGCCTAATTTGGATCAGAAAGTTGATCCAATTGAAAAAGAATTCCCTGATAGATTTCAAGCTTGTGCAGTTACCAGAGCTATGGCAAAGAAAGCTCTAGAGAATGATGTTGATGTAGGCAGTATTCCTTTAGCTGACATGTGTATAGGTCAGGCTCTTGACGAGGTCACTTTTAATCCTTGTTTGGATCAATCAGAAGGTATTGATCATAGTGATCCTCTTTTAAAAACTAATTCTCTTTATTCTAATTAGGGTGATAAACGACAGTCACTTGTCGTCGAACAGGAAAAAGATCCTGAGATCTCCTGTTTGTTTCAAAGGGCCATAAGTGAGACTGAACCAACTGAAGTTCCTGTCTGTTATTTCATTAAAAATGGAATTCTTATGAGAAAATGATGACCTCCCGAGGTACCTGCTGGTGATGAGTGGTCGGTGAACTATCAAATAGTAATTCCAAAACCTTACAGACAGGAAATACTTAATTTGGACCATGAAACACCTCTGGCTGCTCATTTAGGGATTAATAAAACTTATCACAAGACCTTGACTCACTTCTATTGGCCAAAAATCAAAAGTGATGTTGCTAAATACTATAGATCTTGTCATACTTGTCAAATGGTAGGGAAACTCAATCAGAAGATACATAAGGCTCATCTACAACCTATTCCTGCCTTTGACGAACCATTTAATGGACTTATGGTAGATTGTGTAGGTATCTTATCCAAGACCAAGTCAGGTAACCAATACCTGTTGACCATTATGTGTGCGTCAACAAGGTTTACAGAGGCAATTCCGTTGAGGAATATAAAATCTAAAATAATAGTAAAAGCTTTGATAAAGTTTTTTTTACTCAGTATGGCCTTCCCAAATCTGTTCAGTCTGATCAAGGTTCAAACTTCATGTCTGGAATTTTCCAACAAGTTATGTATGAATTAGGCATTCAGCAATTCAAATCTTCTGCCTATCACCCTGAGAGCCAAGGGGCATTAGAAAGATTCCATTAGACTTTGAAAAATATGATTGGATCATATTGTTTTGATACGAATAAAGATTGGGATGAAGGCATTCATTTACTATTGTTTGCTGTTAGAGAATCAGTTCAAGAATCTTTAGGGTTCAATCCGTTTGAACTGGTTTTTGGACACACTGTGCGTGGATCATTGAAATTATTGAAAGAGAAACTTCCCTCTAATGAAGATACTGAGATCAATCTTCTTGATTATGTTTCCGATTTTAGATACAAGTTGTCAAAGGCTTGTGAGGTCGCAAGAGCAAATATGTACTCTGCTCAGTCTAAAATGAAATCAATATATGATAAAAAAAATCGAAGGAAAAGAGTTTTCAGCCTGGTGATAGAGTCCTGGCTCTCTTACCTTTGCCACAAAATCCTCTTCAGGCCAAATAGTATGATCCCTACACAGTTGATAGGAAATTAATTACTTAAATTACATCATAAATACTCCTGGGAGGCGCAAACAAAAACAACTCTGCCATACGAACATGCTAAAAAAAGTATATTGAAAGAGATAGCCATGTTAAACCTGTAATTAATTTAGTTGTACCTGTCCCACTCAGTGAAGAAATAACATCATATTCTATTGATATTGGAATGACGACTCATTGTAATTCAGAAATTATGAAAGATCTAGACCAGAAACGTTCACATTTGCAAGTGCCAGAAAGAAATGAACTGAAACAGTTTTTATTTGAATATGAGCACTTATTTCCAAATGTTCTTATAAGGACAAGCAAAATTTTTCATGACGTTGATATTGTAAATTCCAATCCTGTTAAACAACATCCATACAGGATGAATTCACCCAAACAGGAGTACTTAAAAAAGGAAATTCAATATTTGTTGGAGAATGATTTTACTGAGCTCAGTAAAAGTGATTGGAGTTCACCATGCATACTTATTCCCAAACCAGATAAAAGTTTCCGTATGTGCACTGATTATAGGAAGGTGAACAGTGTGACAATGACATATTCATTCCCATTACCAAGAATTGATGATTGTATTGATAAAATCGGGAATGCCAAGTATGTCACCAAATTTGACCTTCTGAAACGATTTAGACAGATTCCACTTACGGAAAGAGCAAAGGAAATCTCGGCATTTGTGACTCCAGATGGACTTTACCAATATAAAGTAATGCCATTCAGGATAAAAGGGTCACCAAGTACATTTCAACGTCTCATAAAAATGATCACCTCTGGTCTAGAAAACTGTGATTCATATATAGATGACGTCATCATCTACAACGACACCTGGATAGAACATCTAGTAACAATTCCAAAAAGTCTTTGACAGACTCACTGATGCATGTTTGACAGTTAATTTATCTAAAAGTGAGTTCCACTATGCTTGTATGACTTTCTTAGGACATATTGTAGGACATGGACAAATTAAATCAATAGTTTTTTTTCCCAGTGTATAACAATATATTATATCATATACACTGTAATTTATACGAGATTTTTTAACCTTAGGTGTAAATTGGTTGGTGGTAAAAAGAAAGTTTTATCATAAAAACCTTTCTTTTTATTTCATGGGGGAAGGTGTTAGGTATATGTGAAATAAGTCATTTATATTTATTTTTATTGTTTGTTTGTTAGATTTAAATTTGGCATTTTAAGTTAAGATTCGTTCATTGAAGGGGGGGGCGGTTATCTGTACTTTACAGAGTAAACACCAGGTGTTGACCTCATTTCTGACCTGGCTTCAGAGTTGTAAACAAGCTTTTAAAATGATTGGCTGTTTCCAAGGATATTATGGAGCTTTATATAACATCTTTCTAATTAGTTGGATTATACGCTGTTTACATGATTTCTTGAACGTAAAATTGTTCTGAAAGATTCTAGAAGATCGTGACCCCTTTCTTGTTTACGTAAAATGAGCTATATAAATTATGTTTTCGAGCGAGCTATTCAGTAGAAAATTCGGCTGTTAGAATATTAAGTTGTGTCGTTTTTGAGCTATTATAAATTAACTTGTACTGGAAATTATGTCAATTTGTTTGGATCAAGAGGAATTATTTTGTTATTTATCTGGAAAATAATTGTGCTCATAGAAATTTTATTAACAAGAACTGACTTCATCAAGTGACATCGTCTTCCATCTTGGATACATCGCTGAATTCGAACTTAGAATTATTTGGACATTTTATTACCAGGACTTTTGCAATTTATCTAGTGGATAATACTTGGATTATTTTTGGATTAATTTTGGAATTGATTCTTAAAACCGTAAGTTTATTTTTCTTTTCTGAAAAATATTTGTACTCAATAAATTGTTTATTAAGTTTTAACAAGTTTATTATTTTCACTCCCTCTATGTTACTGTTTATTCGAGCCTGAGCATGTAACAATAACAATTCTGCCATTATGAAATACTGAACTTACCAATAATACGTATTCTGAATCAGATGTTAACTGAAAGAATGAATTATTTCTCAAGCAAACATTTTTATATAGTTAAAACGTTTAGACATAATAGAACATTGATGAGAGTCAAATGTTGATTTCTATAAGCTCATTAAGCTGTCAAAAACATCAGGTCTAATGTCTAATAATAGAAAGAAAAAAATACATGGCAAATATCAGAGAGACTATGCTTGTATTGGGAATTTCAAGTATCAAAGAGCCATGGGAAAGATAAATATACTTACCAAATAATTTTTTGACTATATGTTCCGAAATCATTGCACATTAGTAGCTATATATTATGTTGTTTACAAAATAAGTGTTACGAAACATCATTGCATACGCTCTCCACAATATTGTTTTCTTTTCCTGAGCATATTACATTAAATGATAGGAATTCCTTTCCGAACGTTATATATGGCATCTTTAATGTATTTGTTTTATATAGTTTAGAATAGGTATCTGTGGAAAGTTACTTTAAGAATGAGGATGTAAAATACACTGATGGATTTACCTGACTGTTTTTCAGAAGTGAATTACATAGCTGTTTTTATGAAAATAATAATAATAATAATAATAATAATAATAATAAAAATAATAATAAAAGTAATAATCATGATAATAATAATCACAGTCGTAATTTTTATTATTATTATTATTATTATTATTATTATTATTATTATTATTAGTATTATTATTATTATTACCACTACAATTTCAATTGCCATGGGTTTGGATTTCTTCAAAAATTACTCCTTTCTAGACTTGCTCCTAACGTGCATGGTTATATTTGTTTTGATTCTGTACATCACAGCAGCAAAAATTGACTATTTTTAATTGAAACAATAATGCGTTACTCGAGAACACATAATGGCAGCCATCCCGTGCAGATGGAAAATCAGATATCTAATATTGATAGTTATACTTATAAACTCACGTATTTGTTCCGGTTTTACGTGTTACTCCACATGCATTAGGAGGATATCCTTCTAATGTCAGAGGTCCTCCTAATGTTGGTGTGTAAACATGGGGTTGTCCTCTTAATGTAGGTAATATGTGTATAATATGTTACCTTCAATAATTTTTTGACTGTATAATCCAAAATCATAGAGAATTAGTAGCTATATATTATGTTGTTTACAAAATAAGTGTTACTAAACATCATTGCATACGCTCTCCACAATATTGTTTTCTTTTCCTGAGCATATTACATATAAATAATAGCAATTACTTTCCGAACGTTATACCTGGCATTTTCAATCTTTATAATTTATATAGTTTAGAATAGGTATCTGTGGAAAGTTAATTTAAGAATCAGGATGTAAAATACACAGTTTTTATTAAAATAATAATAATAATAATAATAATAACAATAATAATAATAATAATAATAATAATAATAATAATAATAATAATGACGGTAATATTCATAATGATCATAATCGCAGTCGTCGTTATTATTATTATTATTATTATTATTATTATTATTATTATTATTATTATTATTATTTCTAATACAACTACTACCACTACTACTTCATATGCCATGAGTAAGGATTTCTTGAAAAATTACTCCTTTTTAGACTTGCTTCTAACGTGCATGGTTATATTTGTTTTGATTCATTTCATCACAGCAGCATAGATTGACTATTTTGAATTGAAACAAGGATGAGTTAACCGAGAACACATAATGGTAGCCATCACGTGCTGATGTAATATCAGCAATCTAATATGCACAGATATACTTATTAATTCAGGTATAATTACATTTGTTCCGGTTTTCACGTGTTACTCCACATACATAAGGAGGATATCCTTCTAATATAAGAGGTCCTCCTAATGTTGGTGTGTAAACATGGGGTTGTCCTCTTAATGTAGGTAATATGTGTATAATATGTTACCTTCATCAATTTAACGAGTCAAGGCAATTTCACAATCAGTTTTGCTTATGTAATCTATACTATTTTGTGGATACACATTTCTATTGTTGGGCATATGAAAACTTATATAAAGGAGGTGTTCTTGCATATATATAAAATTTCAAACTCTTTGGGTCTACTGTGGTTTTGGACTGACCCGATCATTCATTCTGCAGAATCAACTACCCTTAAGTAAGAAAAATAGTAACTCTGTACATTATTTCAACGCCCACAGTTTTGTCTGGGAAAACCATTTGAAAGTGAAAACATACTTTCATAATGTACGTGTGTATAAGTTGACGTAATGCAATTTGTTGTATGTAATGAATCTGAATAAGAAATGAACTAATGTCTCAGTTCTATCCTTGTTCACATCTCACGAAAACTATGATGCCTATATTTTATCAATATACCCTATTTGATTGACCTTACTATTTCATCAAACTTAGCAAAGGGTTTTCTCATGTATACAACCACAAGAGTTTAAATAGCCGATCATAGCTCCAAATTAGTAAATATGCTGATTATTAGAATCTTGAAATCTGTTTACAAATCCACGCAATCTACGTGATAGAATTAAAACCAAACATTAGATAGAGACGAGAAACAAAAGGAAAATTAACGTATAAATGCATAAGACCTCATCTCATAACGGAAAAAAGATGCATCATGAATAATACAAGTTATGTAAACCAAAGCATTATAGTACAAACGTAGGTGAAGGTACCTCTGTAATCAAATTCCCATTTCTTTAAATGTTCAAAATCAGTGACGTAGCTAAGGGCGTACATGTTGCCCGGAGATTTTTCTTGGGAGGGGGGCGGGAGGCACCGGAAGAAGAGAACTGGAGGTATCAGTGTATACTTTTACAATGTGTGCATCAGAAGAAACATGATGAGAGTCAAATGTTAATTTCTATTAGCTCTTTGAGCTGTCAACAACATAAGGTCTAATAATTAATTATAGAAAGAAAAATATACATGGCAAATATCAGAGAGACGAGTTTTTTAGTCGGAAAATGTAGTGTCATTGGGGCAGGGGAAAAAAGATATATTGACGTAATAATTTTTTGACTATATAATCAAAAATCATAGAGAATTAGTAGCTATATATTATGTTCTTTACAAATTCAATGTTACTAAACATCAATGCATAACCTCTCCACAATATTGTTTTCTTTTCCTGAGCATATTACATACAAATGATAGCAACTCCTTTCCGAACGTTATACCTGGCATTTTTAATGTTTTTAATTTATTTCAACGCATGCATTAATTTCACATCTGCGAGATGACGTTGTTGTCGATCACAGCTCCGGTAAGCTATATCGTGTATCCGACACGCTTCATCAATTGCATTAATCGGGTTTTCACCCGGGTTAGGATTATCTTGACTATCAAGTCTGATATCTAATCGTGTTCCCGGTCCACAATAACTATATCCTGGAATGTGTTTTTCACCTGGATACTCTGCCCATGGTGTTCCTAGGAGTTTAGATAGCTTGGCGTCGATATCTCCACCGCTTTTTTGTTTACAAATCGATATTTTCTTGTCCCGCATATTTCACATTTGCCGGTGACCGCTTCTCTGTTATTTTTTGTGGTAACAGTCGTTGGGTCAATAGTGGTGTATGCTTCTTACATTTTACACAATATAAATCCATAGTATTATTATGTTATATCTAATGGAAGTAATTGATTTTTCTGCGCTAAAGAGAAAACAACAAGTTAAACATCATCCAATGTTACCAAACTCTATTTGGATGATCATCATCGGGCCTTCAGGTAGTGGTAAAACTCAGTTGTTGATAATGAAATACCTAAAATGGGACAAATTATATTTAGTTGCCCCAAGTGTAGACGATCAACGTTGTTATCAAGTATTAAAAAATTACAACGAAAATGCTTCAGAAATTGCCGCCGAAGATGTTATTGAGTTTATTACAGAGATTGACGAAGCGCCATCCGTGGAAGACCTGGATGGAAGCGTTAACAATGTACGATGATGTGATGTTAGATAAACCAAAAAATCCAGCTAGAATATTTTCCCGAGGGCGTCACAAAAACATTGACGTGACATACCTCGCTCAACGCTACACACAAATTCCAAAGGTAATCAGAGATAATTGTAGTTTGTTGTGTATATTTAACGGAGGTGATACTCATACGCTACGAAATATTTGGCAAACTTGGTGCTCCGGTATGAATTATAATCAATTCCAAAATTTCTTCACTGGTGCTCGAGCTACCCCACATGGATTTGTAACGATAAATATACACGATCCTCGGACACGATATCGTATTGGATTAGACCGTATTTATAATTTATTCAGTTAACCCCATAGCAGCAGCAGGGGGAGCGCCAACGACTTTGGCGTCTTTTGTTTTTATTCTGGTTTGCCAAATGGACGCTTTTTTTACGATTTGGAGGAACCCATGGTTTGGCAAATGGACGCTTCTAACAGTTTTCGGATACACCCTCCTTGCTACTCATATAAATAATAGCAATTCCTTTCCGAACGTTATAGCTGGCATTTTTAATGTATTTATTTTATATAGTTTAGAATAGGTATCTGTGGAAAGTTACTTTAAGAATGAGGATGTAAAATACACTGATGGATTGACTTGACTGTTTTTTCAGAACTGAACTACATTGTTTTGTTTATAATAATAATAATAATAATAATAATAATAATAATAATAATAATAATAATAATAATAATAATAATGATAATAATAATAATAATGATAATAATAGTCACAATCGTCATTATTATTATTATTATTATTATTATTATTATTATTATTATTATTATTATTATTATTATTATTAATTTTACTAGTACTGCTCCTTCTTCAGTTGCCATTGGTATGGATTACTTGAAAAATTACTCCATTTTAGACTTTCTCATAATGTGCATTTGTTTTTTTTTTCTTGATTCTTGACATCACAGCCACATAGATTGACTATTTTGAATTGAAACAAGAATGAGTTAACCGAATACACATAATGGCACCCATCTCGTGATGATGTAATATCAGCAATCTAATATGCACAGTTATACTTTTTAATTCACGTATAGTTACATTTGTTCCGGTTTCACGTGTTACTCCACATACATTAGGAGGATATCCTTCTAATGTCAGAGGTCCTCCTAATGTTGGTGTGTAAACATGGGGTTGTCCTCTTAATGTAGGTAATATGTGTATAATATGTTACCTTCAATAATTTTTTGACTGTATAATCCAAAATCATAAAGAATTAGTAGCTATATATTATGTTGTTTTCAAATTTAATGTTACTTAACATCATTGCATACGCTCTCCACAATACTGTTTTCTTTTCCTGAGCATATTACATATAAATAATAGCAATTCCTTTCCGAACGTTATACCTGGCATTTTCAATGTTTATAATTTATATAGTTTAGAATAGGTATCTGTGGAAAGTTAATTTAAGAATGAGGATGTAAAATACACAGTTTTATTTAAAATAATAATAATAATAATAATAATAATAATAATAATAATAATAATAATAATAATAATAATAATAATAATGACAGTAATATTCATAATGATCATAATCACAGTCGTCGTTATTATTATTATTATTATTATTATTATTATTATTATTAATATTATTATTATTATTACTACTTCTAACACTAATACTTCATATGCCATGAGTAAGGATTTCTTGAAAAATTACTCCTTTTTAGACTTGCTTCTAACGTGCATGGTTATATTTGTTTTGATTCATTTCATCACAGCAGCATAGATTGACTATTTTGAATTGAAACAAGAATGAGTTAACCGAGAACACATAATGGTAGCCATCACGTGCTGATATAATATCAGCAATCTAATATGCACAGTTATACTTATTAATTCAGGTATAATTACATTTGTTCCGGTTTTCACGTGTTACTCCACATACATAAGGAGGATATCCTTCTAATATAAGAGGTCCTCCTAATGTTGGTGTGTAAACATGGGGTTGTCCTCTTAATGTAGGTAATATGTGTACAATATGTTACCTTCATCAATTAAACGAGTCAAGGCAATTTCACAATCAGTTTTGCTTATGTAATCTATACTATTTTGTGGATACACATTTCTATTGTTGGGCATATGAAAACTTATATAAAGGAGGTGTTCTTGCATATATATAAAATTTCAAACTCTTTGGGTCTACTGTGGTTTTGGACTGACCCGATCATTCATTCTGCAGAATCAACTACCCTTAAGTAAGAAAAATAGTAACTCTGTACATTATTTCAACGCCCACAGTTTTGTCTGGGAAAACCATTTGAAAGTGAAAACATACTTTCATAATGTACGTGTGTATAAGTTGACGTAATGCAATTTGTTAAATGAATCTGAATAAGAAATGAACTAATGCCTCAGTTCTATCCTTGTTCACATCTCACGAAAACTATGATGCCTATATTTTATCAATATACCCTATTTGATTGACCTTACTATTTCATCAAACATAGCACAGGGTTTACTCATGTATACAACCACAAGAGTTTAAATAGCCGATGATAGCTCCAAATTAGTAAATATGTTGATTATTAGAATCTTTAAATCTGTTCACAAATCCACGCAATCTACGTGATAGAATTAAAACCAAACATTAGATAGAGACGAGAAACAAAAGGAAAATGAACGTATAAATGCATAAGACCTCATCTCATAACGGAAAAAAAGATGCATCATGAATAATACAAGTTATGTAAACCAAAGCATTATAGTACAAACGTAGGTGAAGGTACCTCTGTAATCAAATTCCCATTTCTTTAAATGTTCAAAATCAGTGACGTAGCTAAGGGCGTACATGTTGCCCGGAGAGTTTTCTTGGGAGGGGGGCGGGAGGCACCGGAAGAAGAGAACTGGAGGTATCAGTGTATACTTTTACAATGTGTGCATCAGAAGAAACATGATGAGAGTCAAATGTTAATTTCTATTAGCTCTTTGAGCTGTCAACAACATAAGGTCTAATAATTAATTATAGAAAGAAAAATATACATGGCAAATATCAGAGAGACGAGTTTTTTAGTCGGAAAATGTAGTGTCATTGGGGCAGGGGAAAAAAGATAGATTGAGGTAATAATCTTTAAACTATATAATCAAAAATCATAGAGAATTAGTAGCTATATATTATATTCTTTACAAATTCAATGTTACTAAACATCAATGCATAACCTCTCCACAATATTGTTTTCTTTTCCTGAGCATATTACATACAAATGATAGCAATTCCTTTCCGAACGTTATACCTGGCATTTTTAATGTTTTTAATTTATTTCAACGCATGAATTAATTTCACATCTGCGAGATGACGTTGTTGTCGATCACAGCTCCGGTAAGCTATATCGTGTATCCGACACGCTTCATCAATTGCATTAATCGGATTTTCACCCGGGTTAGGATTATCTTGACTATCAAGTCTGATATCTAATCGTGTTCCCGGTCCACAATAACTATATCCTGGAATGTGTTTTTCACCTGGATACTCTGCCCATGGTGTTCCTAGGAGTTTAGATAGCTTGGCGGCGATATCACCACCGCTTTGTTGTTTACAAATCGATATTTTCTTGTCCCGCATATTTCACATTTGCCGGTGACCGCTTCTCTGTTATTTTTTGTGGTAACAGTCGTTGGGTCAATAGTGGTGTATGCTTCATACATTTTGCACAATATAAATCCATAGTATTATTATGTTATATCTAATGGAAGTAATTGATTTTTCTGCGCTAAAGAGAAAACAACAAGTTAAACATCATCCAATGTTACCAAACTCTATTTGGATGATCATCATCGGGCCTTCAGGTAGTGGTAAAACTCAGTTGTTGTTAACGTTGATAATGAAATACCTAAAATGGGACAAATTATATTTAGTTGCCCCAAGTGTAGACGATCAACGTTGTTATCAAGTATTAAAAAATTACAACGAAAATGCTTCAGAAATTGCCGCCGAAGATGTTATTGAGTTTATTACAGAGATTGACGAAGCGCCATCCGTGGAAGACCTGGATGGAAGCGTTAACAATGTACGATGATGTGATGTTAGATAAACCAAAAAATCCAGCTAGAATATTTTCCCGAGGGCGTCACAAAAACATTGACGTGACATACCTCGCTCAACGCTACACACAAATTCCAAAGGTAATCAGAGATAATTGTAGTTTGTTGTGTATATTTAACGGAGGTGATACTCATACGCTACGAAATATTTGGCAAACTTGGTGCTCCGGTATGAATTATAATCAATTCCAAAATTTCTTCACTGGTGCCCGAGCTACCCCACATGGATTTGTAACGATAAATATACACGATCCTCGGACACGATATCGTATTGGATTAGACCGTATTTATAATTTATTCAGTTAACCCCATAGCAGCAGCAGGGGGAGCGCCAACGACTTTGGCGTCTTTTGTTTTTATTCTGGTTTGCCAAATGGAAGCTTTTTTACGATTTGGAGGAACCCATGGTTTGGCAAATGGACGCTTCTAACAGTTTTCGGATACACCCTCCTTGCTACTCATATAAATAATAGCAATTCCTTTCCGAACGTTATAGCTGGTATTTTTAATGTATTTATTTTATATAGTTTAGAATAGGTATCTGTGGAAAGTTACTTAAAGAATGAGGATGTAAAATACACTGATGGATTGACTTGACTGTTTTTTCAGAACTGAACTACATTGTTTTGTTTATAATAATAATAATAATAATAATAATAATAATAATAATAATAATAATAATAATAATAATGATGATAATAATAATAATAATGATAATAATAGTCACAATCGTCATTATTATTATTATTATTATTATTATTATTATTATTATTATTAATTTTACTAGTACTGCTCCTTCTTCAGTTGCCATTGGTATGGATTACTTGAAAAATTACTCCATTTTAGACTTTCTCATAATGTGCATTTTTTTTTTCTTGATTCTTGACATCACAGCCACATAGATTGACTATTTTGAATTGAAACAAGAATGAGTTAACCGAATACACATAATGGCACCCATCTCGCGATGATGTAATATCAGCAATCTAATATGCACAGTTATACTTTTTAATTCACGTATAGTTACATTTGTTCCGGTTTCACGTGTTACTCCACATACATTAGGAGGATATCCTTCTAATGTCAGAGGTCCTCCTAATGTTGGTGTGTAAACATGGGGTTGTCCTCTTAATGTAGGTAATATGTGTATAATATGTTACCTTCAATAATTTTTTGACTGTATAATCCAAAATCATAAAGAATTAGTAGCTATATATTATGTTGTTTTCAAATTTAATGTTACTAAACATCATTGCATACGCTCTCCACAATACTGTTTTCTTTTCCTGAGCATATTACATATAAATAATAGCAATTCCTTTCCGAACGTTATACCTGGCATTTTCAATGTTTATAATTTATATAGTTTAGAATAGGTATCTGTGGAAAGTTAATTTAAGAATGAGGATGTAAAATACACAGTTTTATTTAAAATAATAATAATAATAATAATAATAATAATAATAATAATAATAATAACAGTAGTATTCATAATGATCATAATCACAGTCGTCGTTATTATTATTATTATTAATATTATTATTATTATTATTACTACTTCTAACACTAATACTTCATATGCCATGAGTAAGGATTTCTTGAAAAATTACTCCTTTTTAGACTTGCTTCTAACGTGCATGGTTATATTTGTTTTGATTCATTTCATCACAGCAGCATAGATTGACTATTTTGAATTGAAACAAGGATGAGTTAACCGAATACACATAATGGCACCCATCTCGTGATGATGTAATATCAGCAATCTAATATGCACAGTTATACTTTTTAATTCACGTATAGTTACATTTGTTCCGGTTTCACGTGTTACTCCACATACATTAGGAGGATATCCTTCTAATGTCAGAGGTCCTCCTAATGTTGGTGTGTAAACATGGGGTTGTCCTCTTAATGTAGGTAATATGTGTATAATATGTTACCTTCAATAATTTTTTGACTATATAATCCAAAATCATAGAGAATTAGTAGCTATATATTATGTTGTTTTCAAATTTAATGTTACTAAACATCATTGCATACGCTCTCCACAATACTGTTTTCTTTTCCTGAGCATATTACATATAAATAATAGCAATTCCTTTCCGAACGTAATACCTGGCATTTTCAATGTTTATAATTTATATAGTTTAGAATAGGTATCTGTGGAAAGTTAATTTAAGAATGAGGATGCAAAATACACAGTTTTATTTAAAATAATAATAATAATAATAAAAATAATAATAATAATAATAATAATAATAATAATAATGACAGTAATATTCATAATGATCATAATCACAGTCGTCGTTATTATTATTATTATTATTATTATTATTATTATTATTATTATTAATATTATTATTATTATTACTACTTCTAACACTAATACTTCATGTGCCCTGAGTAAGGATTTCTTGAAAAATTACTCCTTTTTAGACTTGCTTCTAACGTGCATGGTTATATTTGTTTTGATTCATTTCATCACAGCAGCATAGATTGACTATTTTGAATTGAAACAAGAATGAGTTAACCGAGAACACATAATGGTAGCCATCACGTGCTGATGTAATATCAGCAATCTAATATGCACAGTTATACTTATTAATTCAGGTATAATTACATTTGTTCCGGTTTTCACGTGTTACTCCACATACATAAGGAGGATATCCTTCTAATATAAGAGGTCCTCCTAATGTTGGTGTGTAAACATGGGGTTGTCCTCTTAATGTAGGTAATATGTGTATAATATGTTACCTTTATCAATTAAACGAGTCAAGGCAATTTCACAATCAGTTTTGCTTATGTAATCTATACTATTTTGTGGATACACATTTCTATTGTTGGGCATATGAAAACTTATATAAAGGAGGTGTTCTTGCATATATATAAAATTTCAAACTCTTTGGGTCTACTGTGGTTTTGGACTGACCCGATCATTCATTCTGCAGAATCAACTACCCTTAAGTAAGAAAAATAGTAACTCTGTACATTATTTCAACGCCCACAGTTTTGTCTGGGAAAACCATTTGAAAGTGAAAACATACTTTCATAATGTACGTGTGTATAAGTTGACGTAATGCAATTTGTTAAATGAATCTGAATAAGAAATGAACTAATGTCTCAGTTCTATCCTTGTTCACATCTCACGAAAACTATGATGACTATATTTTATCAATATACCCTATTTGATTGACCTTACTATTTCATCAAACATAGCACAGGGTTTACTCATGTATACAACCACAAGAGTTTAAATAGCCGATCATAGCTCCAAATTAGTAAATATGTTGATTATTAGAATCTTTAAATCTGTTTACAAATCCACGCAATCTACGTGATAGAATTAAAACCAAACATTAGATAGAGACGAGAAACAAAAGGAAAATGAACGTATAAATGCATAAGACCTCATCTCATAACGGAAAAAAAAGATGCATCATGAATAATACAAGTTATGTAAACCAAAGCATTATAGTACAAACGTAGGTGAAGGTACCTCTGTAATCAAATTCCCATTTCTTTAAATGTTCAAAATCAGTGACGTAGCTAAGGGCGTACATGTTGCCCGGAGAGTTTTCTTGGGAGGGGGGCGGGAGGCACCGGAAGAAGAGAACTGGAGGTATCAGTGTATACTTTTACAATGTGTGCATCAGAAGAAACATGATGAGAGTCAAATGTTAATTTCTATTAGCTCTTTGAGCTGTCAACAACATAAGGTCTAATAATTAATTATAGAAAGAAAAATATACATGGCAAATATCAGAGAGACGAGTTTTTTAGTCGGAAAATGTAGTGTCATTGGGGCAGGGGAAAAAAGATAGATTGACGTAATAATTTTTTGACTATATAATCAAAAATCATAGAGAATTAGTAGCTATATATTATGTTCTTTACAAATTCAATGTTACTAAACATCAATGCATAACCTCTCCACAATATTGTTTTCTTTTCCTGAGCATATTACATACAAATGATAGCAATTCCTTTCCGAACGTTATACCTGGCATTTTTAATGTTTTTAATTTATTTCAACGCATGAATTAATTTCACATCTGCGAGATGACGTTGTTGTCGATCACAGCTCCGGTAAGCTATATCGTGTATCCGACACGCTTCATCAATTGCATTAATCGGATTTTCGTCCGGGTTAGGATTATCTTGACTATCAAGTCTGATATCTAATCGTGTTCCCGGTCCACAATAACTATATCCTGGAATGTGTTTTTCACCTGGATACTCTGCCCATGGTGTTCCTAGGAGTTTAGATAGCTTGGCGGCGATATCACCACCGCTTTGTTGTTTACAAATCGATATTTTCTTGTCCCGCATATTTCACATTTGCCGGTGACCGCTTCTCTGTTATTTTTTGTGGTAACAGTCGTTGGGTCAATAATGGTGTATGCTTCTTACATTTTGCACAATATAAATCCATAGTATTATTATGTTATATCTAATGGAAGTAATTGATTTTTCTGCGCTAAAGAGAAAACAACAAGTTAAACATCATCCAATGTTACCAAACTCTATTTGGATGATCATCATCGGGCCTTCAGGTAGTGGTAAAACTCAGTTGTTGTTAACGTTGATAATGAAATACCTAAAATGGGACAAATTATATTTAGTTGCCCCAAGTGTAGACGATCAACGTTGTTATCAAGTATTAAAAAATTACAACGAAAATGCTTCAGAAATTGCCGCCGAAGATGTTATTGAGTTTATTACAGAGATTGACGAAGCGCCATCCGTGGAAGACCTGGATGGAAGCGTTAACAATGTACGATGATGTGATGTTAGATAAACCAAAAAATCCAGCTAGAATATTTTCCCGAGGGCGTCACAAAAACATTGACGTGACATACCTCGCTCAACGCTACACACAAATTCCAAAGGTAATCAGAGATAATTGTAGTTTGTTGTGTATATTTAACGGAGGTAATACTCATAGGCTACGAAATATTTGGCAAACTTGGTGGTCCGGTATGAATTATAATCAATTCCAAAATTTCTTCACTGGTGCTCGAGCTACCCCACATGGATTTGTAACGATAAATATACACGATCCTCGGACACGATATCGTATTGGATTAGACCGTATTTATAATTTATTCAGTTAACCCCATAGCAGCAGCAGGGGGAGCGCCAACGACATTGGCGATTTTTTTTTATTCTGGTTTGCCAAATGGAAGCTTTTTTACGATTTGGAGGAACCCATGGTTTGTCAAATGGACGCTTCTAACAGTTTTCGGATACACCCTCCTTGCTACTCATATAAATAATAGCAATTCCTTTCCGAACGTTATAGCTGGCATTTTTAATGTATTTATTTTATATAGTTTAGAATAGGTATCTGTGGAAAGTTACTTTAAGAATGAGGATGTAAAATACACTGATGGATTGTCTTGACTGTTTTTTCAGAACTGAACTACATTGCTTTGTTTATAATAATAATAATAATAATAATAATAATAATAATAATAATAATAATAATAATAATGATAATAATAGTCACAATCGTCATTATTATTATTATTATTATTATTATTATTATTATTATTATTATTAATTTTACTACTACTGCTCCTTCTTCAGTTGCCATTGGTATGGATTACTTGAAAAATTACTCCATTTTAGACTTTCTCATAATGTGCATTTGTTTTTTTTTTCCTTGATTCTTGACATCACATCCACATAGATTGACTATTTTGAATTGAAACAAGAATGAGTTAACCGAGGACACATAATGGCAGCCATCTCGTGATGATGATGTAATATCAGCAATCTAATATGCACAGTTATACTTTTTAATTCACGTATAGGTACATTTGTTCGGGTTTCACGTGTTACTCCACATACATTAGGAGGATATCCTTCTAATGTCAGAGGTCCTCCTAATGTTGGTGTGTAAACATGGGGTTGTCCTCTTAATGTAGGTAATATGTGTATAATATGTTACCTTCAATAATTTTTTGACTGTATAATCCAAAATCATAGAGAATTAGTAGTTATATATTATGTTGTTTTCAAATTCAATGTTACTAAACATCATTGCATACGCTCTCCACAATACTGTTTTCTTTTCCTGAGCATATTACATATAAATAATAGCAATTCCTTTCCGAACGTTATACCTGGCATTTTCAATGTTTATAATTTATATAGTTTAGAATAGGTATCTGTGGAAAGTTAATTTAAGAATGAGGATGTAAAATACACAGTTTTATTTGAAATAATAATAATAATAATAATAATAATAATAATAATAATAATAATAATGACAGTAATATTCATAATGATCATAATCACAGTCGTCGTTATTATTATTATTATTATTATTATTATTATTATTAATATTATTATTATTATTACTACTTCTAACACTAATACTTCATATGCCATGAGTAAGGATTTCTTGAAAAATTACTCCTTTTTAGACTTGCTTCTAACGTGCATGGTTATATTTGTTTTGATTCATTTCATCACAGCAGCATAGATTGACTATTTTGAATTGAATCAAGGATGAGTTAACCGAGAACACATAATGGTAGCCATCACGTGCTGATGTAATATCAGCAATCTAATATGCACAGTTATACTTATTAATTCAGGTATAATTACATTTGTTCCGGTTTTCACGTGTTACTCCACATACATAAGGAGGATATCCTTCTAATATAAGAGGTCCTCCTAATGTTGGTGTGTAAACATGGGGTTGTCCTCTTAATGTAGGTAATATGTGTATAATATGTTACCTTCATCAATTTAACGAGTCAAGGCAATTTCACAATCAGTTTTGCTTATGTAATCTATACTATTTTGTGGATACACATTTCTATTTTTGGGCATATGAAAACTTATATAAAGGAGGTGTTCTTGCATATATATCAAATTTCAAACTCTTTGGGTCTACTGTGGTTTTGGACTGACCCGATCATTCATTCTGCAGAATCAACTACCCTTAAGTAAGAAAAATCGTAACTCTGTACATTATTTCAGCGCCCACAGTTTTGTCTAGGAAAACCATTTGAAAGTGAAAAGATACTTTCATAATGTACGTATGTATAAGTTGACGTTATCCAATTTGTTGTATATAATGAATCTAAATAAGAAATGAAGTAATGTTTTAGTTCTATCCTTGATCACATCTCACGAAAACTATGATGACTATATTTTTTCAATATACCCTACTTGATTGACCTTATTATTCCATCAAACATGGAACAGGGTTTACTCATGTATACAACCACAAGAGTTTAAATAGCCGATCATAGCTCCAAATTAGTAAATATGTTGATTATAAGAATCTTGAAATCTGTTTACAAATCCATGCAATCTACGTGATAGAATTAAAACCAACCATTGGATAGAGACGTGAAACAAAAGGAAAATAAACGTATTAATACATAAGACCTCATCTCAAAACGGAAATAAAGATGCATCATGAATAATACAAGTTATGTAAACCAAAGCATTATAGTACAAACTTAGGTGAAAGTACCTCTGTAATCAAATTCCCATTTCTTTAAATGTTCAAAATCAGGGACGTAGCTAAGTGCATGCATGTTGCCCCGAGAGTTGTCCTGGGAGGGGGGCGGGAGGCACCGGAAGAATAGAACTGGAGGTATCAGTGTATACTTTTACAATGTGTGCATCAGAAGAAACATGATGATATTCAAAAGATCATTTCTATTAGATCTTTGAGCTGTCAACAACATAAGGTCTAATAATTAATTATAGAAAGTAAAATATACATGGCAAATATCAGAGTGACGAGTTTTTTAGTTGGAAAATGTAGTGTCATAGGGTCAGGGAAAAAAAAAGATATATTGACGTAATAATTTTTGGACTATATAATCCAAAATCATAGAGAATTAGTAGCTATATATTATGTTGTTTACAAATTCATTGTTACTAAACATCATTGCATACGATCTCCACAATATTGTTTTCTTTTCCTGTGCATATTACATACAAATGATAGCAATACCTTTCCGAACGTTATACCTGGCATTTTTAATGTTTTTAATGTAATTCAACGCATGAATTAATTTCACATCTGCGAGATGACGTTGTTGTGGATCACCGCTCCGGTAAGCTATATCGTGTATCCGACACGCTTCATCAATTGCATTAATCGGATTTTCGTCCGGGTTAGGATTATCTTGACTATCAAGTCTGATATCTAATCGTGTTCCCGGTCCACAATAACTATATCCTGTAAGGTGTTTTTCACCTTGATACTCTGCCCATGGTGTTCCTGTGAGTTTAGATAGCTTGGCGGCGATATCACCACCGCTTTGTTGTTTACAAATCGATATTTTCTTGTCCCGCATAGTTCACATTTGCCGGTGACCGCTTCAATGTTATTTTTTGTGGTAACAGTCGTTGGGTCAATAGTTGGTGTATGCTTCTTACATTTTACACAATATAAATCCATAATATTATTATGTTATATCTAATGGAAGTAATTGATTTTTCCACGCTAAAGAAAAAACAACCTGGTCGTCGAGTATGATATCTAATCGTGTTCCTGGTCCAAAGCAGCTATGTTTTTCCCGCGTTGGAAATTCACAAATACACATGACCCAGGGGGTTCCAAGAATCTTGGCCAAATGTCTGACATATTCCCAGTTTTTTTACAAATCGGTATTTTTTTGCACCACAAATTGCACACGTGCCGGTGACCACTTATTTTTTATTTATTATGATAACTTTCGTTGGTTCAAGAGTTGGTGTATATTTCCTACATTTTACAAAATATAAATCCATACTATTATTATGTTATATCTAATGGAAGTAATTGATTTTTCCGCGCTAAAGAAAAAACAACAAGTTAAACATCATCCAATGTTACCAAACTCTATTCGGATGATCATCATCGGGCCTTCAGGTAGTGGTAAAACTAAGTTGTTGTTAACGTTGATAATGAAATACCTAAAATGGGACAAATTATATTTAGTTGCCCCAAGCGTAGACGATCAACGTTGTTATCAAGTATTAAAAGATTACAACGAAAATGCTTCAGCAATTGCCGCCGAAGATGTTATTGAGTTTATTACAGAGATTGACAAAACGCCATCAGTGGAAGACCTGGATGGAAGCGTTAACAATCATGTTGTGTACGATGATGTGATGTTAGATAACGAAAAAATCCAGCTACAATATTTTCCCGAGGGCGTCACAAAAACATTGACGTGATATACCTCACTCAACGCTACACACAAATTCCAAAGGTAAACAGAGATAATTGTAGTTTGTTGTGTATATTTAACGGAGTTGATACTCATACGCTACGAAATATTTGGCAAACATGGTGCTCCGGTATGAATTATAATCAATTCCAAAATTTCTTCTCTGGTGATCGAGCTACCCCACATGGATTTGTAACGATAAATATACACGATCCTCGGACACGATATCGTATTGGATTAGACCGTATTTTATAATTAATTCGGTTAACCCCATATCAGCAGCAGGGAGCGCGCCAACGACTTTGGCGTGTTTTTTTTATTATTCTGGTTTGCCAAATGGACGCTTTTTTACGATTTGGAGGAAGCCTTGGTTTGCCAAATGGACGCTTCTAAAAGTTGTCGGTCGGATTCAACCTCCCTGCTGCTCATATAAATAATAGCAATTCCTTTTCGAACGTTATAACTGGCACTTTTTAATGTATTTATTTTATATAGTTTAGAATAGGTATCTGTGGAAAGTTACTTTAAGAATGACGATGTAAAATACACTGATTGATTGACTTGACTGTTTTTAAGAACTGATCAACATTGTTTTGGTTATAATAATAATAATAATAATAATAATAATAATAATAATAATAATAATTATAATCATGATAATAATAATCACAATCGTCATTATTATTATTATTATTATTATTATTAATATTATTATTATTATTATTATTATTATTATTATTATTATTATACTCCTACTTCAATTGCCATGGGTATGGATTTCTTGAAAAATTACTCCTTTTTAGACTTGCTCCTAATGTACATTTGTTATTTATTTTCTTTTTGATTCTTGACATCACAGCCGCATAAATTGACTATTTTTAATTGAAACAAGAATGAGTTACCCGAGGACACATAATGGCAGCCATCTCGTGCTGATGTAATATCAGCAATCTAATATGCACAGTTATACTTATAAATTCACGTATAGCTACATTTGTTCCGGTTTTCACGTGTTACTCCACATACATAAGGAGGATATTCTACTAATGTAAGAGGTCCTCCTAATGTTGGTGTGTAAACATGGGGTTGTCCTCTTAATGTAGGTAATATGTGTATAATATGTTACCTTAATCACTTAAACGAGTCAAGGCAATTTCACAATCAGTTATGCTTATGTAATCTATACTATTTTGTGGATACACATTTCTATTTTTGGGCATATGAAAACTTATATAAAGGAGGTGTTCTTGCATATATACCATATTTCAAACTCTTTCGGTCTACTGTGGTTTTGGACTGACCCGATCATTCATTCTTCAGTATAAACTACCCTTCAGTAAGAAAAATCGTAACTCTGTACATTATTTCAACGCCCACAGTTTTGTCTGGGAAAACCATTTGAAATTGAAAAGATATTTTCATAATGTACGTGTGTATAAGTTGACGTAATGCAATTTGTTGTATGTAATGAATCTGAATAAGAAATGAAATGTTTCAGTTCTGTCCTTGTTCACATCTCAAGGAAAATATGATGACTATATTTTTTTCAATACACCCAACTTGATTGACCTTACTATTCGATCTAACATAGCATAAGGTTTACTCATGTATACAACCAACTGGGTTTAAATAGCCGATCTTAGCTCCAAATTAGTAAATATGTTGATAATGAGAATCTTGACATCTATTTACAAATGCATGAAATCTACGGGATAGAATTAAAACCAAACATTAGATAGAGACGTGAAACAAAAGGAAAATAAACGTATTAATACATAAGACCTCATCTCATAACGGAAAAAAAGATGCATCATGAATAGTACAATATAAGTAAACCAAAGCATTATAGTACAAACTTAGGTGGAAGTACCTCTGTAATCAAATTCCCATTTCTTTAAAAGTTCAAAATCAGTGACGTAGCTAAGGGCGTGCATGTTGCCCTTAGAGTTGTCCTGGGGAGGGGCGCGGGAGTCACCGGAAGAAGAGAACTGGAGGTATCAGTGTATACATTTACAATGTGTGCATCAGAAGAAACATAATGAGAGTCAAATTTTCATTTCTATTAGATCTTTAAGCTGTCAACAACATAAGGTCTAATAATTAATTATAGAAAGAAAAAAATACATGGCAAATATCGGAGAAACGAGTTTTTTAGTCGGAAAATGTAGTGTCATAGGGTCAGGGGAAATAAAGATATATTGACGTAATAATTTTTGGACTATATAATCCAAATTCATAGAGAATTAGTAGCTATATATTATGTTGTTTACAAATTCAATGTTACTAAACATCATTGCATACGCTCTCCACAATATTGTTTTCTTTTCCTGAGCATATTACATACAAATGATAGCAATTCCTTTCCGAACGTTATACCTGGCATTTTTAATGTTTTTAATTTAATTCAACGCATGAATAATTTTACATCTGCGAGATGACGTTGTTGTTGATCACCGCTCCGGTAAGCTATATCGTGTATCCAACACGCTTCATCAATTGCATTAATCGGATTTTCACCCGGGTTAGGATTATCTTGACTATCAAGTCTGATATCTAATCGTGTTCCCGGTCCACAATAACTATATCCTGTAAGGTGTTTTTCACCTTGATACTCTGCCCATGGTGTTCCTGTGAGTTTAGACAGCTTGGCGGCGATATCACCACCGCTTTTTTTTAAAATTACAAATCGATATTTTCTTGTCCCGCATAGTTCACATTTGCCGGTGACCGCTTCAATGTTATTTTTTGTGGTAACAGTCGTTGGGTCAATAGTTGGTGTATGCTTCTTACATTTTACACAATATAAATCCATAATATTATTATGTTATATCTAATGGAAGTAATTGATTTTTCCACGCTAAAGAAAAAACAACCTGGTCGTCGAGTATGATATCTAATCCTGTTCCTGGTCCACAGCAGCTATGTTTTTCCCGCGTTGGAAATTCTCAAATGCACTTGACCCAGGGGGTTCCAAGAATCTTGGCCAAATGTCTGACATATTCCCAGTTTTTTTACAAATCGGTATTTTTTTGCACCACAAATTGCACACGTGCCGGTGACCACTTATTTTTTATTTATTATGATAACTTTCGTTGGTTCAAGAGTTGGTGTATATTTCCTACATTTTACAAAATATAAATCCATACTATTATTATGTTATATCTAATGGAAGTAATTGATTTTTCCGCGCTAAAGAAAAAACAACAAGTTAAACATCATCCAATGTTACCAAACTCTATTCGGATGATCATCATCGGGCCTTCAGGTAGTGGTAAAACTAAGTTGTTGTTAACGTTGATAATGAAATACCTAAAATGGGACAAATTATATTTAGTTGCCCCAAGCGTAGACGATCAACGTTGTTATCAAGTATTGAAAGATTACAACGAAAATGCTTCAGAAATTGCCGCCGAAGATGTTTTTGAGTTTATTACAGAGATTGACAAAGCGCCATCAGTGGAAGACCTGGATGGAAGCGTTAACAATCATGTTGTGTACGATTATGTGATGTTAGATAACGAAAAAATCCAGATACAATATTTTCCCGAGGGCGTCACAAAAACATTGACGTGATATACCTCACTCAACGCTACACACAAATTCCATAGTTAATCAGAGATAATTGTAGTTTGTTGTGTATATTTAACGGAGTTGATACTCATACGCTACGAAATATTTGGCAAACTTGGTGCTCCGGTATGAATTATAATCAATTCCAAAATTTCTTCTCTGGTGCTCGAGCTATCCCACATGGATTTGTAACGATAAATATACACGATCCTCGGACACGATATCGTATTGGATTAGACCGTATTTTATAATTAATTCGGTTAACCCCATAGCAGCAGCAGGGAGCGCGCCAACGACTTTGGCGTGTTTTTTATTATTCTGGTTTGCCAAATGGACGCTTTTTTACGATTTGGAGGAAGCCTTGGTTTGCCAAATGGACGCTTCTAAAAGTTGTCGGATTCAACCTCCCTGCTGCTCATATAAATAATAGCAATTCCTTTTCGAACGTTATAACTGGCACTTTTTAATGTATTTATTTTATATAGTTTAGAATAGGTATCTGTGGAAAGTTACTTTAAGAATGACGATGTAAAATACACTGATGGATTGACTTGAGTGTTTTTAAGAACTGAACAACATTGTTTTGTTTATAATAATAATAATAATAATAATAATAATAATAATAATAATAATAATAATAATCATGATAATAATAATCACAATCGTCATTATAATTATTATTATTATTATTATTATTATTATTATTATTATTATTATTACTATACTACTCCTACTTCAATTGCCATGGGTATGGATTTCTTGAAAAATTACTCCTTTTTAGACTTGCTCCTAATGTGCATTTGTTATTTATTTTCTTTTTGATTCTTGACATCACAGCCGCATAAATTGACTATTTTTAATTGACACAAGAATGAGTTACCCGAGGACACATAATGGCAGCCATCTCGTGCTGATGTAATATCAGCAATCTAATATGCACAGTTATACTTATAAATTCACGTATAGTTACATTTGTTCCGGTTTTCACGTGTTACTCCACATACATAAGGAGGATATCCTACTAATGTAAGAGGTCCTCCTAATGTTGGTGTGTAAACATGGGGTTGTCCTCTTAATGTAGGTAATACGTGTATAATATGTTACCTTAATCAATTAAACGAGTCAAGGCAATTTCACAATCAGTTATGCTTATGTAATCTATACTATTTTGTGGATACACATTTCTATTGTTGGGCATATAAAAACTTATATAAAGGAGGTGTTCTTGCATATATACCATATTTCAAACTCTTTCGGTCTACTGTGGTTTTGGACTGACCCGATCATTCATTCTTCAGTATAAACTACCCTTAAGTAAGAAAAATCGTAACGCTGTACATTATTTCAACGCCAACAGTATTGTCTGGGAAAACCATTTGAATGTAAAAGATATTTTCATAATGTAAATGTGTGTATAAGTTGACGTAATGCAATCTGTTGTATGTAATGAATCTGAATAAGAAATGAAATGTTTCAGTTCTGTCCTTGTTCACATCTCAAGGAAACTATGATGACTATATTTTTTTCAATACACCCTACTTGATTGACCTTACTATTCGATCTAATATTGCATAAGGTTTACTCATGTATACAACCAACTGAGTTTAAATAGCCGATCATAGCTCCAAATTAGTAAATATGTTGATAATTAGAATCTTTACATCTATTTACAAATGCATGCAATCTACGGGATAGAATTAAAACCAAACATTAGATAGAGACGTGAAACAAAAGGAAAATAAACGTATTAATACATAAGACCTCATCTCATAACAGAAAAAAAGATGCATCATGAATAGCACAAGATAAGTAAACCAAAGCATTATAGTACAAACTTAGGTGGAAGTACCTCTGTAATCAAATTCCCATTTCTTTAAATGTTCAAAATCAGTGACGTAGCTACGGGCGTGCATGTTGCCCCGAGAGTTGTCCTTGGGAGGGGCGCGGGAGTCACCGGAAGAAGAGAACTGGAGGTATCAGTGTATACTTTTACAATGTGTGCATCACAAGTAACATGAGAGTCAAATATTCATTTCTATAAGATCTTTGAGCTGTCAACAACATAAGGTCTAATACTTAATTATAGAAAGGAGAAAAGTACATGGTATATATCAGAGAGACGAGGTTTTTATTGGGAAAATGCAGTGTCATAGGGTCAGGGGAAAAAAGATACATTCACGTAATAATGTTTGGACTATATAATCCAAAATCATGGAAAATTAGTAGCTATATATTATGTTGTTTACAAAATAAATGTTACTAAATATCATTGTATACGCTCTCTACATTATTGTTTTCTTTTCCTGAGCATATTACATATAAATGATAGCAATTCCTTTCCGAACGTTATACCTGGCATTTTTGATGTATTTAATTTATATAGTTTAGAATTGGCATCTGTGGAAAGTTACTTTAAGAATGAGGATGTAAAATACACTGATGGATTGACTTGACTTTTTTTCAGGACTGAACTACATTGCTGTTTTAATAATAATAATAATAATAATAATAATAATAATAATAATAATAAGAATAAGAATAATAATAATAATGATAATCACAATCGTATGCAATGGGTTGTCTTCTTAATGTAGGTAATTTGCATAAGCTGTTACCTTCATCCAACAAACGAGTCAAGGCAATTTCACGATCACTTTTGCTTTTGCAATCAATATTATCTTGAAGACAACCATATTTAAGAAAGAAAAAAGTGTATTTCATGAGGAGAAACATTTATATTATTGGGCATATTAAAACGGATATAAAATAGATATTCTTGCATATATATATATATATATATATATATATATATATATATATATATATATATATATATATATATATATATATATATATATATATATATATATATATTAACACATTTGGTCTGCTTTTGAATTAACTCGATCATTCATTATTCAGTTTAAACTACCCTTAAGTAAGAAAAATGGTAATGCCCTAAATTTTTTCAATGCCCACATTTTTTCCTAGTACATCCATTTTAATGTGAAATGAAATTTTCATAATGTACGTGTGTATAAGTTGACGTAATGCAATTTGTTTTATTTAAAGAATCTGAATAAGACGGGAAGTAATGTTTCAGTTCTATCCTTGTTAACATCTCTACGAAATTATGACGACTATTTTTTTTCCCAATATACCCTACTTGATTGACCTTACTATACCATCTAATATAGCACAAGGTTTACTCATGTATACAACCGCCTGAGTTTAACTAGGCGATCATAGCTCCAAACTTGTAAATATGTTGATGGTTAGAATCTTGACAACATCTATTTACAAATTCTGTGGAGAATTTAAACCAAACATTAGATAGAGACGTGCACCAAAAGTAAAATGAACATATAAATACATCATACCTCATCTCATAACGGAAAAAAAATATGCATCATGAAAAATACAAGATATGTAAAACAAAAAATTATAGTACAAAATTAGGTGAAAGGACATCTGTAATCAAATTCCCATTTCTTTTAATGTCCCTAATCAATAGCGTAGCTACGGGGGTGCAAGTTCCACTAGGTGTCGTGTTGAGCAGGGCGGTGGGGGGGGGGTCCGCCGGAAAAGAGGGGTGAGGTATCAGTGTATACTTTTACAATGAATAAACAACTAAGTAATTAACTTGGTCCGTGCCATGATATCCGGATGATTGAGATTAACTCTGGTTCATACCGCATCTAGGTCACGCGTACTTCTCCAGTCACCTCCGGCGCCAAATACTCTCGTCTACGCCAGGGGTGGGGTGGGGTGGGGGGGCAAAAACAATATGAACCTCGCACCGGGCACTGAACACCCTCGCTACGCCAGTTTGCCTAATTTCACAGTTATATTACTGCAAGATCAGACCTTTACTTTAGTAGGTAAACCTTGACAACGTTTTACATTATTTCCTTGAAATTTAACACAAGATTGGCAAAATCTCAATTTTAGTCCAAAATATTGTCAAATTTGTCAATGAATTTTCGAATAGTTTCCAGGGAATTTCTCAAGGTGTCTCTGTGTGTAATGATTTATTCGATATATGCATCAAATTCATCTACATCAGATGTACCATGTCCATTACACACTCGAATATTGAGATATAATTTTTCATACCGAATGTATCACTTTTAATAGATAAAGTCTATCCGGACATGCCAATAACGACATTGTGCTAACACTGTTTTAATGTATCACAATAATATTATACGAAAGTCTTCTTGTCTTAATTCCCCAAATTTTCAAATTAATGTTCCAGTCACAACAATATTTTTTGGTGAACACTTTTTATTTCTGGTGAATAATTAGTTGAATGAATAATTCTGCCCTAATGAAATAATGAAATTAGCAATATTACGTGTTCTGCATCAGATGTTAAATGCAAGTATGAATTATTTCTCAAGTAGACATTTTTATATAGTTAAAAAGTTTAGACATAATAGAACCATGATAGGAGTCAAATGTTCATTTCTATAAGATTGCTGAACATTCGTTTTACTCTGTAATATTTCAATAACTGGATTGCAATCATTGTAGACGTTCTAACAATACAGTGAAAGGTCACTTATAGAAGATGTATCAATATAAGTGTGCAAGACCCCTCAATTTCAATACAGGTTAAGGGTAATGTGTATGACGAAAGGTCGGATAAATGTAATATTTCAATTATGGACTGTAGTCATTATAGAAGTTCGAACTCTACAACAAAACGTCGCTTCTAGAGACTGCAGCGACGTGAGCGTGTAAGACCACTTAATGGCGATATAGATCAAGGTTACTGTGTGTCTTAAATAAAAATTTAGTGTGTTTGATAAAATATCGGATAAATGTAGCGATTCAACAATTCAAGGTGTTACTGTAGTCATGAAGAATGTTCTAACAAAACCACGAATAGTCACTTCCAACGGAGATTATTATTATTATTATTATTATTATTAATATTATTATTATTATTATTATTATTGAATACCTTTCTTTAATTGAAGACTAATATTATCATTATCATTAGTAGTATTATTATTAGTTGTTGTTGTTGTTGTTGTTGTTGTATTATCAAAAGACAGCCTCGATAAAAACTGCTAATATTACTATTGCCACTATCATTTTTTCTAATACTCTTACAACTATTACTAATTTTCTACACTATACCTAACTCATTTTTCGCAAACCTAAACCAACAGGTATCAGTGAAGTAAGGACATTTATTAAAAAAGTACTAGTGACAGAAGTTTTGAGTATATAATATATTTTTTAACCTAACGACATAAGAAGAAAATCTAACGATTCGCACAGAGGCGTAGCGATGAACTATAAAATTGGCGCCCCAGCGATCTTGTGACCGATTTATTACCCTTGTTTACTTATTATAATGTAACGTTGTAAGCCTCATTTTGGCGCCCCTGTACCTTGGCGCCCGGGGACATATGTACCCCCCTACCCCCCTGCCCCCCCCCCCTTGCTACGCATCTGGATTCGCGTACATTATATCTTAAATTTGATACATATTACCAGAATCCATATCATGCAAACATTTTAGTAAAAAAAAAAAATATACATAATTGGTATATACACTGTAATGAGATAAATAGTACAAGTATTAAATATATAATGTAAGGACTGGTTTAGTAAAAGCGAATTTGTCTTGAACTGGTGGAAAACGAAAGAAATTCGCCATACAGCAAACCTACAATCAAAGTATTCTATCACAGACTTTCCGCTCACATCACCATAGCAACACAGCCATCTGTTGTAGCTAAAGATGTGGTGTTATGCAAAACTAACGGTTAAGTGCAGGTCAAGTCGGCATCGTAGATAACATTTTCCTAGTCTAATGTTTTAAGCTTAGTTAGATCCGATTATTAAATGTACTGATAAAATAAAGATTAATACTTAATTAAATAGTACGTTTTAAAGTAATGTTACGTATTCGCTGTTTACGAGACTTTAAATGAGTATATTTCAACTTTCAAAATTTTATACACATTTTAAAGTTAGTTGAAGTTAGTGGCAGATGAATAACTATATGAGTGTAATCTGACGAACTCTAGTTATTGTTTATGATGACGTGTTGGAAAACTTAAATATTCTCCATGTGAAAGCAGGATTTAATAACATGCTTTAATATCCTTTGGAATTTTTCGATGTAAGTTAAAATAGCCGAAATATTCTGGTCGGTACACACACAAAATCTTATTTCAAATAAGATTACGGCAGATATTATGGAGTGAGAAAAAAAAAGAAACAAAAAAAACCCCACAAAAAAACAAAAAAGCAACAACAACAACAAAAAAAAGCTACTTATATTATATGCACAGAACAATCAATCTAGAATAAAAATGATTCAGCTCAATACTATCATACAGATGTTTACGTGATTTAAAGACGTTCCACAAGGTATATTCTTTCTTTGCCAGGAGGAGAACCTAAATAAAACCTTAAAAGTTCAAAGAATGCAGAATTACTATTCTTCTCGTAAGAACGATTTTATCACAGCTCATACGCAGTAACTATTTACATAATCACATATTTGTGCTGTTAAAAAAGAAACTGTATGCATTAACAACGGTCTTTACAATTTACTCCCAAAATAGGTTTATTGAACTCATTGCTTAAGATTTCATTGAACTTAAGTTTAATATTCACTAAACCATAATTAGATCTTTAACCCAACAAATACAAACATTTACTATATATATATATATATATATATATATATATATATATATATATATATATATATATATATATATATATATATATATATAACTGACGCTAATGGCAAGTAATTCTTGCATTTAAATGCGAATCTTAGTATTCATTTAATGCTTATTAAATCATAATGTCAAATTTTTAAACGCTTAAAATAATTCATATTCTTTAAACATCATTTTTCATACAGTTAAACACATTCATTTTCATCTACTTAATAGTTATATTAAGATAAAAACACTTATAACTATTTGAAGCTATAGGCAACTATGTACTTATAATTAATATTGAATTTGTACATATTACTGACAAACGTTGGACCTTATCATCATAGGCAAATTGACCCAAAAAGAATTCGGCCCAACTTAACAATTGTTCTTTTTCTTCAAACAACAGGGATATACTACGTAAGATAGGTTGTAGGAATAGGTTTTAAGGAACAAAAAAACAACCTTTAAACAAGCAAAATTATCTTGATATTCATTACAAGCAAATAATCATACTTCTTTACGTACATGTATATATATATATATATATATATATATATATATATATATATATATATATATATATATATATATATATATGAGAAAAAACATAAACTGACATATCTTGCTCATTCTAGTTAGAATATTTATATACATTTATTTTCATGCTAATAAAATATATGTAACTCTCACTGTATGTCTTCCGCTCAGATTATTGATATCGATTTATAAACAAAAATACTTGACAGGCAATATTCTATAGATTACGAATTCACGTTTCTAAGGGTAGCGAAATGAGATATTATAACAAATATATTTCATTTAGGCTTCAGATTGTAACACTGATGCATATAATACACACTCGATTACACACGAGACAGATGGAGAGGAAAGGGAGAGACTTGTCCTAGCGGATGAGCGCGTAAATTGCAAGCTTGTCATTACTAGTCAGTATCGTCAATCATATTTGATAAATTATTACATACAAATAAGAAAGGAACTAATTGTGTGTTGAATTTGTGCCCCCACCCCCACTCCCACACACCACACACACGGTACAATAAAATTGATAAACAAAACATTCGTTTGGAAATAAAAGGAAAGTAATTAACTTTGCATTGTTATAATTTATTCCATCTTTTTTCATCATGCGAAAATACTAACAACATATATGCACGAACTCCGTTTATGTGGCGGATGCCGGCTTGCGAATGCATCCTTTCTGTTTGTGTTTATCGCTTATGTCAGATAACAAAATCGCAAAAGCGACGAAAATATCGTTCGATTTCTTGAGGGCACCTGCCGTTCATGCATTATTAGTTACAAGGTGCAAGATGACCAAAAGTGAATTGCATCCAGGTCAACTATAAGACGATATCTCGCAAATAAAAATGTATTATTTTAGAATACATTCAATGTGAGTGCAAATGTGAGTGCAAATGATAATCTTTTCACTAGCATGGGTTACGAAAGTATTATTAAAGCAAGTATATACTATTTGCTTTCGCAAACATCAATTATGATTACATATAGCAAAAACAAATATAAGCCAGGGTGATGAATAAACAGAACTGACAGCGAGCAATACAGTCCTTGCTTAAACTAACCAACAGGATATCACGTACAATGTTTTTTCTTTACAAAGCAAACCAACCAGGAAACTTACTTTGGTATCTTTTAATTGTACCGATTTTTTATTAGGGAGTCTGCCGACATAAGGACTCTAAGTTCGGTTTCTTTGGATTATTTCATGTGTGCCGATTTTTTCTTCTTCATAAAGTGTACCGACATAAGGAAGGCAGCAATTATTCCTTTTTACCAGTATTAACAGGATTTTTTAAAAATAAATTGAAACAACGGAACAGTTTTTAAAGCGACACAGTCTAGTGCGTTGTGCAAAGAGTAAATTAGTTTTCAATAGTTTAATCGAAATATCTTTATTAATAGTTTAGAGTGTTTTATTTTCCGATAACAAAAAACGTGTACTTCGTCTTGTGGGGATACATGTACGTCATTTCATATCGTAGCTAAAACGAAGTAACAATGTTGTATATTTCTATTTTGATTATATTAATCATTATTCCTTCTTTAAACTTTATTTTTTTTTTTTTGTACGAGTATAGCTATTTTTAATCATGTTATGCAAATTTGAAATTAAATTCCGCTCATGCGCAATTTGTGAGGGGGCAAAAAACTCACAAAAAGACGATTAAATTTAAATTTCTACTAAAACGAGCCATTACGTGAAAATTTGGCCTACCAAGAGCAAATATAGGTACTATAAAGTGTTGTATTGTCTTGGATTCGGCAATCCTGAGTTCTTTATGCTGCTGAAACATTTTCCAGTAGAATTCTTTTTCTACAGTTTAAATGCCTAATTTGGATGTTTATAAACATACATATTTAAATGTACTGTTCACATCGTCGAAATAATAATAAATACCTTGCTGGATTTATATAGAATCTTTTAATAATCATACAACTAAAGGTGTCATTGATTAAAACCAATATATTATTTTACAATAACCAGCTAATGAGAACAGAACATTGACAAAAATAGTACTTAGAGCTATTGAATATTAATGAGTTCATCTTGGAAACCCGACTGATATAATTTATTACATGGGGTAAATGGTACGGGATTGAAATGGAACCGTATTTAATGAAGTGTTAGGATAAATGATACCGTTGTTAAATAACATTGTACATCATAGCTGAAAACAGTGCAAGCCAGTGTACATATTTTCATTATTTTGACACGAGAAATATTGTAAAAAAAGAAAGGAATTTCTTGACCAAGCAATATCAAACCCTGGCGCGAATCCTGCTACGAGTCATACGTTTACCTTGATTCCAAGGATCCCTACACAACAACTTCTGTAGATTGGAAAGTCCAACGTGTCTATGTATGTGGTTTAGACTTACATGTTAAAATGCTACAAGTATCATATACTTGTATGATAGTAAGAAAGACTTATTTCTTTATTTGCATTATCTAGTTTGTTTGCTTGGTGTAGTGTTGTAGTGTTTTACCTGAGAAGGTATGGCTAAGGCAGTACCGTCAGTGGTTAATGAACAGTTTTGTATCTATTTCATTCTAACGTATTATGTGTGCTGGTAGTCTAATAATTCCCAATATTACAATTTTGCACTAAGCCATTTTAACACAGTTTGTACTGCTTGATTTCGTTTTAACTGTACTATTATTTATTTAGTTACTATGAGAGTCTGTACTAATGATGAGTTAAAGGCATTGTATTAGAAATGCCAAGTTAATGTATAACCGGAAATGATTTAATTTTACTAAAAATTCTTAAATAAAAGCCAAGCATCTAATGAACGTTAAAAGGCCAATGCTAGCCGACTGTCGCACATGTAATTTTAACTGTTCTACATTGTCACCGTGAAAAATATACCAACACACGACACTGAGATAAATATTAAAGCAGACAAAAGTCCAATGAGATGATCTAAATAAGCAGATACATCAACACGTGCCTTTTCGACTTGTTTTAAGTCCAGACACAGATAAAGTGAACAAAAGCAGTAATCGTTAAGAATATTTTAAGATCAGACAGGTCATCTATTGGTCTTTATATATTTAGCGTATGTTTATTTCTTTAGGTGGAATGGTTATTGCATAATCGTGTTAATAATCGTTGGACGGTCAGAAAGGCCGACCAAATAAAACAAATTTTGCACATCAGTATAATAGAACGGATGGTATTTCAACGTGTTTTCATTCAAAAATGAAGCACCTTTTTCGACAGACATAGTCCTTCCAGCTAAATATCTTTCCTAAATGACCTCAAAATGAAAATCTGTCTGATTGTTTTGTCAAGATACCTGGCTTCACCGTCTTTATGATAATCTGAGATGATCGGACTGATACGAGACACTGTTTTGTTTAAGATATTTGAGGTGCACAATTAATGTCACTTGTTCGATATTTTTTTAATCCTCTCATGAATCGTAGGGACCATTCATGAAACATATTGTATTGTGTTCTTCATGATTGGTATGATAAGTCAAGGTATCTCATGATACGTTGAACACAATGCAACAGCCCAACACCCAACATACGCACACACGCACACTATCATTAAGCGCAATATATATAAACATTTTCTGTTGTTTCTTTCAAAGTCAATCTAATTTGTGTCAAGTTGACTTCTCTAACAGTCACTGTACATCACACTGGTCTAAAAAAATATTTTTTCATAATCAGGATACCATTAATAAGAAATTAAAGGTTTACTTTGCATTTTTTGCACGTGCTTCGATACTGTAATATATTACAAAAATACCAACGACCCATGGTGTTACTTTCAGATTGTATAGCTTAAATACACTCTAAAAACTATACATATGTGCTCTTTAAATCCTCGATAAATCTGAACACGTTGCTAAAATCTTGCAGCACTAAAAGAATCCATGTATACCGTTGTAAACAGCGATCCAGCAAATCTACAGTTACCAATAATCAACAGAGTGTAGACAGTGTGTTTCAATATTGAATTATATTTTCATATAACCTTAAATCGGCATGAAAACAAACGTCTTTCCCCGGGCAATATAACATAATTGTACGACAAAAAAATTAATTACAGCCGCTTCTTTGGGGAGTCATGTGTGACCAGTTTTTATTAATATTGTGTTAGAAAAAGTATTGCGACAAACAAAAGTAAAGAAAAACAGTCACTTTTGTTCAATTAGTCCATATCGTTTTGTAGATTATACTGCATACATGAATTCAGTAGAACCCAGAAGAATTTATTCATGCAAGCACATCGCGATTGCGGTGTTTGCACATTTATATCAAGTGTGATTAGTGTACATGCAAAGTATACATTAATACTCCAAATGAGACAACACATACATGCATACGTACGTACGCTGTTGTTGTTCCTGTTGTTGTTGTAGGGTTTAACGCCATCCTTCAGCACACGATAGGCTGGCTATACACGGCGGCCAGTATTATTGGTGGATGAAGAACCCGGAAAACCCCAGGAAAGAACTGCCCAGCTTTCTCACATAACTACATAAGCCGAATCTTAGATTCGAACCCACGTAGACAGAGGTGAGATGGCAGTGATCCGTAACGAAAAACGCTTTAGACCACTCGGCCATTAGGGGCCCCACATACGTACGTACTTACGTACATGCATGCATACATTTAAACCATCAATAATGATAGGACTACACTACAGAACAACAAATGACAAAAACAATGAAATTGGAAAACACAAAAACATGCTAAAAACATATAAGATACAAAACATGATTAGGTCGCTAAGTTTGTCCCTGCAGTCGAAACAGGTGAGTCTTAAGAGCACTCTTAAAAGGGACCACTGTGTCTTAGTGTCTAATTTCAATGGGCAATTCGTTCCACGTCACCGGGCCCTGGTGTGCAAATGAACGTTGTCCATATGACTTTGTTTTCACCTTGGGAACAATGAGTATACGATTATCAGAAGAAGGGCGTAAGGATCTAGCTGGTGTATACACATGGGTGCGACTGGATAGGTCTGTTGGATTGGAGTCTGTCATTAAAACATAGCACAGAGAACAAATTTTGTGTTTGATTCTGTATCGAATTGATAGCCAGTGTAGGGTACACAGCAGTGGTGAGGTGTGCTCTGATCGAGGTACCCTAAAGAGTGTGTTTTGAACTTTTTGAAGTATCTGGAGTAAATATTGTGACGAACCAGACAGAATTGAGTTACAATAGTCCAGTCTTGAAAGTACTAATGAACACACAAGTGTTTTAGTGGCATTAACTGAAAGATAATAACCATAATATCAAACATCAGCAAGCAAACAAGTGAACTCCGTAAGATAGGAAACATTTTTAGTTCTTTACGATTTTTGCTGGCAGTCAAACGGGAGGTTAGAAATTGGTCGATGGCCCATTTTATCATCATGGGCAAGTGTTAATTTCTGCAGCAGAGGCTTTACTATGGCAGTTTTGAAAAATGATGGGGATTCCCAAGATGAGAGAGAGATATTAAAAAGATGAGTTAATCAATGCAATATTGGGTCAAATCACTCAAGCAGCAATGATGTCGGATTTGGATCAGGTTCACATGATTTTGTTGCATTTTTCATCACGATTTTCCGTTCTAAATCCATAGAGGCAGGTTCAAGTTCTTCTGTTGGTTGTCGCTGAAATTCTGTATCGTAATTGTAAGGTGACGACGAGTCAATTGCAATTGTGTTGTCAAGCGTGTCTGTAATGGTTTGTACTTTGTCAAGGAAGAAATTTGCAAGTAGGTCCGGAAGGTCTACTGGAGAGAAGGTAGTTTTGAAGTGGTGTACATTTTTTTTTTATTGATATTAGTTTGTTAGTTATCTCGAAGAGCTTTTTCCAGCTGGAACTTCGTGATCTTAGTGCTATAGTGGGATAATTTGGATACATGGACTATGCGACGTTCTTCTTCGCGGCTTCATAGGTTTGTTTATAAATAGTAGTCTGGTGGAAAGCCAAAGCCTCTCTACTTTATGGTGGTGTCTTTTAGCAGTGTGACGTGGGTCCCAAACACTGCTACACCACGGAGAACACGTTTTTTTTGATGCTCTGCACTTGGTGGCTTGAGCATGTTTTTCAAGCAACGAACACGGGCAGTTATCGAGTTGTTCTGCTGTAAGAAAATTTGTTAGGTTTTCATGGATGTCAAGCATTAGTTTGATTTTATTTATCATACGGAGTTTTATCTTAGTAGCAAATAAGGGTAGAGGGTTAGGGACTGATACGTCGAGATGGCATACAATGTAGAGGTGATCTGATGTGCATTCGTGGAATACATGGGTGGGTCGCATATTATTATCATCAGGTATATGAAGAATCCAGTCTAAAATGTGACCAAGTTTATGGGTGGGTTGGTAATCTGACTGTTGAAAATTGAAAACATTAGTGGAATCAGGGAATTTTGACGTGTATGGGTTTCCAGTACAGTCAATATGAAAGCTGAAATCTCCAAGAATAATTAGGTTGCCACGTATCGAATTTTCATCTGCAGAAGATTCGGAAACTGCTCCAAAATAGAGATTCAGTGAGCTTGTTTTTTATTAGGACAAGGACGGTAGAGGCAGAAAAACCTTTTAGTACTTCGAGCGTAGTAAAACAGCTGTTAGTAACATTTTTATAAGCTTTTGGTATGACTCATCCGGTGTTCGAACCCGCTACCCTTCCCCATCCAAAACGGACGCTCTAACAACATGGCCACTGGAGCTGTTTTTTTTCTAGAAATGAGACAATTATTGATCCTATCTTAACAATTAATAAGCTACTACGTTATAAATCATGTTTTAATATGTCAAAACAGGGGCGAAATGAAAAACAAAATCACATTGAGATATGAATTTCTGCACTGTTTTATACACATGCAATAACATCCGTTCTATCATTCTGTAAAAGATTTTAAACTGACAAAAGATACCACAACAAAGACAGGCAGATAGCCAAAACCTCGGTTAATCAAAGACAAATATACTCCGTTTTGTTGCCTGATTTCTGAGCAAACAAATTTAGATTGACCTGCACAATTGAATGTTTAATTCATATGGTAGCATTGTATCACCATATTAAATATATTTAAAGTTAATTTAACATATGTAAAGGGTTTGGAACATTGCATGGCCTTGTTCTAGGTAATATTCGCAAGAGAAAATTATGTGTGGTATACTTTCTTCAATGAAACAACAATATAGAGGTGATCCAATTAAATCATTTTTAAATGTTTGTTCATTACTTGAGACGCAGTTTGTATTAAGTCGAAAAGGAAAAAATAATATTTCATTCTTCGCAATAACAGTGTTCGGGAACATGAGAACATGATTGTCACGATTGTTGAATGACCTTTTTATTAATGGAATCGCTTAAACGAGTCTTGAGAGATAATGTGCTTCTTTGTCGGATGACTGAAGGAAGAAAAAGTTGTAGTAAAGACTTACTCCAGCTTTTATTGGTTCGAAGCTTTTTACGTCATAAGCTATGTCAATAATAATTGGTGCAATCGGAGATATTATAATTAATACAGCCTTGAGTCAGTTGCCATTTTGCATAGAAATGCAAGTTAGGGTTTTTGTAGTCTGGATCCACGAGTATCCAGCCTTTTTCTTTCCTTGACATAAAACTTTCTGAAATTTTCTCATGGACAAGGAGGAGGTAATTCTGCGAAGTCCTCTTAAGTGTAGTGGAACTACAAGCGTGTAAAACTGTATCCCCTTAGTGTATGTCCTATACCACATGTGTGTCATCCCCCCAATGTATGTAGAAAACACATCAAATCAATAAAATAAAAACGTAATTTTTCAACAAATTTGGACCATGATATATGTTTTCGTTTAAAATCAAACACAATCCGCTATAAAGGAAACATATAAATGCTTTCCTTGAGGTGGACCTCCTAATGTATGTGGATTTACAAGGTCCTCCTAATGTAGGTAATGCTTGTATGTGTGTGTGTGTGTGTGTGTGTGTGTGTGTGTTTTGCTATACTTGCGAGGACTTGAGTTGGGTTGCACACCAACATCTCGAGGACTGTACTACATTTCGAGGACTTACACACTAGTCCTCGAAATGATATATCGGAAAACGGTTGAGAATGATCATATGAGATGAACCACGTGTTTTTGTAAAAGTCCTCACGAAGTTGGTAATGCTTGACATAGAGTTACACTCGTGTGTAAAGGTCACACAATTTGCGGCCTTCCGTTTGGCGCTTTAGAGGCTTGACAAGTGTGCAAACTATTAGCCAATCAGAAGGCGTGTGATCTAAGACTGTCATCCAATCAGAACATCGCTACTCTGCAGTGTAACTGTACATTTTATACAGATAAATGTGACTTTTAAAAAAAATTACTGGTTTAAAAAAATAATTTTATAATAATTTTTAACTGGCGATGCCTGAACAGAGTGCGGTATTTTAAGCCCGGAGCTTCCGTTTGTGCGGTGTCTTGGCGCGGTTGTTAATTTTTTTTATATTGCGTACATTGATTCCATTCCGGCAAGGATTAGCCAATATTCCACTACAGTAAATTCTTGGAAGATGGCAGGACATGCTTAATCAAACTGGTAAGTAATAAAACAATTCTTTTTCAAGTTGTTAACTGTATTCCTCCAAAATAGCTACTAGTTTTTTTTTTATAGCTACGATGTCGTAGCCTCAACTTGATTTGTTGTGGTTGAGTGTCCACGACGTAGGAGTAAGGGTACAACTAGTTTTTATATTATTATAATTATTATTTGTGACAACTTGGTTTTATCCCATTTTCAGCAATGAACTTATATTGATGTCAGTACAGCTCGCGTATATTTTCGGAATTCCACGCAATGCAGTGGTGGGTGGTGCAGAAAGAGCGAGAGACAGAGGGGTGGGGGGGGGGCTGGCCATCTCTCCATTGTTGTAGTCATTCTGGATGACACCACCGCAGAGTGGGCGTGAGTTAATGTCACAGGCACTTGATTCTGGGTAAATTAATGTATACACTCACCATATAATATGGCGAGTGTATACATTAATTTACCCAGAATCAAGTGTCTGTGGTTAATGTGTATGACCCTGGAGAGAGAGAGAGAGAGAGAGAGAGAGAGAGAGAGAGAGAGAGAGAGATATGCAGATGTATCTGCATCGTTATCAGATGAGTATACACATTTTTCTAGTTCTAATGAACACCATTTAATAGATATGCCAAATCAAATTGTAGATAATACTTAGAGAATGTCTCGAAAACAACTATACACTACTGTACTTTTTTCATTTACAAAAAGCTGATGAACACATTTCGCAACGGTGCATAAAAATACCAGACACCAGAACTAAGACATTTAAGTACATGTATTTCAATACAGCTTCCTGTTTGTGACTATTTAGGCATTTGGCTATTGAGACCAAGAAATGAAATACCGGTACATATAAAACATGAAAATCAGCTTCTTTCAATAGTATATAGCAATTTTTTTCTCCCTAAATTATTAAGCTTATAAGCGAGTATTTATACTGTGATAATCTCATAATCAGTATCGGCAATTTAATAATCGGCCATACGCGGTATCAGCATAATTGGCAAAAAGTGACATCAGTACAACTCTACATTTCATCTGACTGATTGACTTTGTTAGTGGCCATGATTTGCCTTTATGAACTGAGACATGAACAACATTCTCTATATTGCAGGACATAGTGTATTTGCTGGAAAGAGCGTGAAGAAAAATGATTACATTTTACAATATTAGGGAGAACTGATATTATACAAAGAAGGTAGCCAGAGGGAAAAGTAATACAGGAAAAAACTAGCTGCAAGTTTCCTGTTTTTTTAAGATACTGTATGTGTACTTTATGGTGCATTATGTAATCAAAATGGCAAGTACACCACTCCCTCGAAAACTTGCAAACACTCTTATAACGCGGTGTACAGCATGGAGCCTGATTTTTTCAAAGAAAATATATTTTAAATACCTTTTAAATATGCTGAACATAAGGACAAAGTCTAGACGAGATACAGATTGATAATGATGGTAGGTCAATGTGAATTTTTATCAAGTGTGAATAGTTGTATATTACATTAATTCAGTGACCAAAACTTTGCAAAATACGTAAAGAAATTCTTTGATTCTTCTGAACATAACTTAGCAGAGATATTTCTGTCACATGATATTGCAGGTAATTCATATGAAGGACTTTGGTAGTTTTTGAGCTTTTTTTTATAAAGCTTCTAATTTCTGATGCATAGAAAAATTGCGAATGAGTTGTTGCAAGAACCAAAGACTGATTATCATGACTCCTCTCAACATAGGACTTGATAAATTGTCCTCAAAATAAAGAAACGACGTAAAGCACAAAGTTTATGAATAGATGACATTCAGCATGTTAAATTTTCAGATAACTGGTTTAAATATAATCTCTTTGATTTTATTGACCTGTTGTAGCTTAAGAATCATTCATTTTCGGTTTCTTTTGCAAACCAGTATTTGTCATTATCATTACAAACATCATCATTATCCAAAGTCTGTCCTATTATTCTGCAGTGTTGCTTGTCAATTGATTTGTCCTTTTGTTGATATTTAACCCAGATATGTATCATATCTAGACAGTATGTCATGTGAAGCGAACATTTTCTGTGTATTTTGTTCTATGTATTTGATATGTAGCTTTTGTAACTTCAGGAAATATGATGAAAGCATTCGCAAATAAAAATGATAGCTGGACAGTGTTACATATTTGATAGTCAGGTTCCAGTTTTAAATTTCAGAAGATAGTTTGGTTACCTTGTTATAATATTTTTTTTTATTAATGAAAACAATTGGCAAGTATCCAGTTCTTACATTTTATGTAATATAAAATAAATTTGAAGTATTATCTTTACAGATATTATTGAAGACCTTCAAGATGGTTGTTCAGTGGAGGAAGAAGAACAAAAGACATAATTTTGTGAAGGTAATGTATTACAGTTGATGCTTTTGGAGATTAGCACCGGAAATATGTTGATGTGCAATGCTTACCAAAATAAAAGATACTGGTATGATCCTGACAAACCACTAAGTCTATGAATTCACTATCTTTATGGTTGTCACACACAACAATTTTCCAGATCCTATGATTATTCATACCGGGACACAAAAAATGCTTGCATATTAAGTATATGCACTTATGTAATATCTATTGAAATATGAGTGTCACATGTTATGTAACTGTATCATACTGCAATGTTTGGACCCGTTGCTGTATGCTTATAACTATATTTCAGAGCATAAGAGCACTGATAGAAATATATTTTTACAAAACCACAAGATTTTTACATTATAATGAAAGAAATTACTGTCAGTTACTAACATCTGTACTATAAAAATTCTTTAATAAAATCAGTGATCCCAAACAATTTAACTTTATTTTATGTCATAACTCATTGTTTCAGTAAATGTAATTAATATATTGTTAATGGCACAGTAATCCTTTTGTGATTTGATGTGTACCTAGAGAATGTTAACAACTGAACTTGTTTCTTTCTTTCACTGGCTTAATTTCATATACTATATGGCCGTAATGCTGAGGTTTAACTTTTTACCTAATGTTTACTGTGTTTGTAATTGATATTCACTTGTAGCTGTTGCTGTTAAAGCAAACTAAATAGTATGGTAAACTAATATATTTGTTAGTGTGAACCCAAAATCCTAATTTCAATGTTTCCTTTTGCCAGTATTGGTTTCTTCACATTTCTTAAATGGTAAACAGTTGAATAATTTGTAGCTAACATAGTATCAATGTTTGGTGAATGTATCATCCTAAATGAAGAAGGATTATTTGTTTTGTAGGTAAAAGCTGCAAATCAGTCGTTAAGGCAGAGAAGAAGAAAACAGCAAGAGTACCATGGCTAAAGAAGGATAAGGCAGCTGTAGAAAGATAACCTGGACGATTAATCAGAACAGCTTCATTACTAGGAATAACAGTATGCGAAGAGGCAAAGAGAAAGATGCTTATTCTGGCAAGTCGTCCATGGACCCAGATCAAATATTTTATAAAATATTTAAAATATAAACCTATGTTAAGGCTAAAGAACTAAAACAGTTGCCTAAGAATTTCACAGAGATAATAAATATTTGCTGGCATATAAATTCTGGTGCATCTTATGTAATTGTGCAAAAGCAGCATGTACTAGTAATTTGATTACATATAATAGATAAGTTAGAAAATGAATATCCATGACAAAGACAGGTATTCAATCCATTTTTATTTTTGTACCTTGTGATATAATATGGCCTGATATGAGAGGTTTTCGGAGAATTGTAGCCTGCATTAAAGTTAGACGACAATAGTGATCATACTCCTTGTACAAAGGCAATGCACCGTTCCATTATCAATTGATATCACTGTCAACAATTCCTTCTAGTCTAAATTATTTTATCCATTGTCTCAAAAACAAAATCGTTTGCAGTGTTAATTATATGCTCATTAAATATAGTAATGATTTAGTCCGGTCACTCTTGTCAAAACCGGTGTGAGCTTAATGTTTGGCAGACCAGATCAAATTGGAAAATTAGGCTACCTATAGGATATTGGGAATATGTTACCATGTAATGCCAGGTGCTTAATGGTGTTGGTTTCTCAACCAGTGATGCATTTTGTACAGAAGTGTCACTTAGAGCAACAACTAACATGAGCAAATATAGAAACCACGTGCATCCAAACTACAGAAAGTGCAAATACTCTTATGTGTTGGGCATGGAGAGGTTATTATACATAAAAATTAAATTACACATTGTGACCAAATGGTCATTTCAGATTTTAAATTGATTATTTATGGATATAAATATTGTGATTACTTAAACTTAGAAACTGAAGAATTCTGGTTTGTATTTAAGTTTACATTGGCAATTTAGTTTATTACTGTTTTCTCTTTCAAGAAAACTTGAGATGAAAGGGGCAGTAGTAAGGTATAAAATACCCTCTCTCATCCAAACAGAACTCTGGAAAATATATTTTAGCATTAGTGATACAATTTCCCTGTTGCCATAATCCGAAATACATACACATAGCTGCATTTTTTTTCAGTGCACATTTTTCAGTGATTCACAAATTCACGCCTTTATGCAAAAAATTAATTAATTCCCCAATTTTCAATTATTTTAAGTATTTTTTAAATTAACTGATTTCTCATTAAACGCTAGTTATGATATCAGTAACATTTGTTTTGTTTTCCAATTTCATTTTTTTTTCTGTTGTGTAGTAATATCATTATAGATGGTGTAAGGTACTTAAGGCTTCGAAAGATTAGGGAATTTAGGCGCTATACAAAGTCCTCATTATTATTATTATTTATTATATCGGCAGTTGCTGAATAGGTCTGGTACAACTGGTCGTGGTATAAGTGAACTATAGCTGATAGGTACTTTTTTATCCGGTAGCAAACATTTATATACATATATACACAGTGGTCCCACTCTTGAACGGCCCTCCCTGACCAGTAGCCACCTGCTTCTTACGAGCAGAATCTCATGGCACCAACGAGTTTGTATTCAATTGATTATCTCTATCATCGATCCATGTCTCCCAGTGTCAAGTTTCCGTTAGAAGTGTTGACTAAAGATTAATAGTACATGTTCATTATCAATAAAAGGCTTTGTTTACACAAAATTGGCTCATTAATGTTTTGATAGAGTTTGGGGCTTAACACATATGTTGAGTTCTTCTCTGATAATTATAACTAGTTGTAATTGTTAAGATCATAACAGGGTCAGCATAGGCTATAAATAGATTTTGTGCATTGGCACACACATAGAACTTTGAAGGAAACAGGGTACGATACAGAGACCGAAAAATCATGTGACAATACAATTATGGCTTCCTTTATGAAAACTGCATTTCTTCCACTTGACACAAGTTTTGTCTGCATAATTAAATCACATACAGTTAGCAACACCAGAATAAATCATTATCAGATATTAACAAGTCATCACGTTAACAGAGATGTATGTACAAAGATGTAAATGACGTTTTTGAATGTATTTTCATTGCGCATGACACCAATACCCGCTCGCATATCACACTTAGGTCAAGATATAGAACTATTAACATATCTTCAGTTGAAATAAGTTTGTTAATATAACAAGAAGAACATTTAATGATTAATGTTACATTTAAACTAAGATATTAAATGCTTTGAAGTATATAGCTTTCAAACTATGTACATTACATATGCTTCTAATAGAAATGTATTCCCCCCTCTGGAAAGGCCACCCGTCTTATAATTCCACTTTCAAGGTACAGAAGGGATGGCTGTATAAGAGGGGGACTACTGTATATAAAAGATTAGTTTTACAAATGCTTTAGGTGGCCCCAAGTGGTCTAAAGCGCTCCCCATTATTGTGGGATTGTGGTCTGAATTCAAGATTTACTTGCCTCCAAAATTTAAGAGCTTGACAACATGTCAATCTATGAACCTCCGAAACTAACGATTTGACAACGGACGTGCTCCATACGGCATGAGCAATATTACTTTGTTTGTTTGGTTAGGATTTTTAATGTAGCTTTAAAAGAAATTCAATCATTTTGCTACGATGCCTGCAGTGAGGCAGTTTATAGTGATGTCACTGGGGCATCAGGCCACAGACATGTCATGCTTCACAGTCACATTATCCTGACAACCAGTCCTAACACTAACCTCTTAATGCTGAGCTTCAAGCGAGGCAGCTGTTAGTACCATTTGTATAAGTCTTTTTTTATGACTCTGCCGGGGATCGAACCCACGACTTCCCACTTCCACGGCGGACACTCTAACCACAAGTTAAAACTAGATTATGTTATTGATGATGGGAATGGAATATGTTTGTTTACCTCGTGATATGGGAATGAAAACTGGTAGTATTATTGGATACAACAGCCATTTGACACGCTTACATACGGACCTGGTAAATAATACAATACCAGTGACTGAAAAGCAGTCAGTAACAATTCGTAAAGAAGAGAATGTGATTAGCAGTTATGATGACAAAAGGTTAAAAATGGTGAGAGATTGTAATTGGTCTATTCTTATCTTGACAAAAGGACAATCGGTGAGAGATTGTAATTGGTCTGCAGTTAAACAGCTGATGATTAAAAAACAGAACTAATTTACTTTATTCACGAAGCAAATAAACAAGTGTCTATGGTTACGTATGTGGTTGCATGATCTGACTGAATTTACTTCTGAAAATAGTTTTTTTCTTACCTATATTATTATTTTGTGTTCATTCCTTTTGTTGCCAAATGTTAAAATGAGTTAATTACAAGTTAATTACGGCCAAAAATAATCAGAATAACATCATCAGTTAATTAAGGAACAAGTTGTCCAGCTTATTTTAAACGTCATCTTTTTTACGCTTTCAGAAATAAACAATCAGTGATGCTTGTGCTTTTAATCTGACTCGAACAAATAATGTCAGTATTTAGATCTCTTGGTTTACATTGTGAACTGGTGCCTATGTGTCACCAACTGGTGCTTCATACATGCCAACCATTACGCTTTTGGCGTAATCATTACGCTTTTTGTCACTAAATTACGCGTTACGCTTAAACGTATATGGATTACGCTTTTTCGGTACATCAACCTCCCCCCAAAAAATCAATTATTTGTTTTCTCGTTATTATTAAAGTTCCATTAATCCCACAGACCGTATTTTAGAAAAGACGGCTTTTACGTAACTACAATATAAGAGTACGCTAGACCGTGGACTTTCGTAATAGTATCATGTTCTATTTATAGCTAACCTGGTTCTACTGTTGGCCTCGATTCTATTTATATTTATTTATATGCGTAGTGAGGAGATAGCAGACTGGTTTTCCAAATTTAATATTTACTCGCAGATTCCATATTCTAATTCATATTTATTGCAGCATCAGTCTAAATATATTTTAGCGCTTAAAAGTATATTTTATTTTACTCTATGCATTTATGTGAGCAAAAATATCCCCTTTCAAACATTTCCCAGATAAATTAGAAAAAGGCAACCGAAAACCCCCGAAACAAAATATAACAGAATCATTGTGTAAAGCTAAAAGTGTTACATATGAAAACTTGAAACAGTAAAGGATGAGCAGAGCAAATAATCGTTGTTTATTGAAATTTTAGCATGTTATATGTGGATTACGCTTTTTCCGCCTGGATTCCGCTTTTTACCACTTGGATTACGCCAATTCCTCGTCAGGGGTTGGCATGTATGGTGCTTATGTGTCACCTTTACCCGTCCATTTCCTCCTATAAGACATTTTACCAAATTTATTATGTTTAGACCAAGGGTTTTCTGATGCCATGCAAAAAGATGTATTTGCTTGTTGCAGGTGTCACACCTTCTCGTTGAAAAATCGTTTCAATCTTTCGCCAAAAAGTAAATTTTGTTGTTATTAAAAATTTGTATTTAAAAGTATTTTATGAATCTGTTAAATGTTCAGTTAAATGTTTTTTGTTTGTTTGTATTTTAACAGTCCGTAAAATGTATCGCAATTAGTTTTTCTTAGTTTATAGTTTTGGTTAAATAGATGATATGTTGTACCTTCCTCACTTTAAATAATATGCGATATCAGGTTGTTTAATAAATATACTTGCTTACTTTAAATAGTTAGCGATTACAGACTGTTCAACAAATCCCACTGCATACTTTTGCTTCTTTGTGATAACAGGTTGTTGAATAAATATTGTTGCTTACTTTCAATACTTTGCGATTACATATTGTTTATTAAATACCATAGAATAATTACTTTTCATCTTTGTTTTGTCCTAAAGGCATATAGCTTACTTCTAAAACCACTTTATTTTTGTATTCAGCTAATTACACGATCAGAGTTTTTTTTGTGAGGAACACCAAGATATCATCTTTTTGTAGTTAAGTGTATCATAAAACATGGTCATTTTAAAGTGTATCTGTTTCTACAGGTCTGCGCTAATACAAAGAAATCTATATCTGCCATGAAAATATAATGCTCTTAATATGTTGTGGTTTTTGGGCTTGCTGCAGTAGAAGACTTAATTAACTAATAAAATGTTTACCTTTAAATGTTTTCTTTGGAAATGATATATCCTTTCGAAGTTTAATACATTTTTCTTTAGAGTACCAATCTTTGTACTTGCTTCCTGTTTTTAAATTGACCCACCAGTTAACTGTACACAACAATATTCATCAGTTTTAAGAAATACTTTTTTTTTCTTCAAAAGTTACGTATTTCTTTCTTTGCTTTAAAGTTGTATGGATTTCTGTGGATGATTTCAAACATTGTTCTTGAATATGCTGTTCTATGTATCTATTTTAGTTTAAATCCTCACTGAACATAAAATTGGAATTCTGACAGTGGCTAACGTATGGACTTGGTTTTGTTTGTTTTTGTGGTTTTTTAAGGTACTTGATAGTTTAGGTGCTGAAGGCTTGGTACATTTTATCTTCTAATAATTTCATTTTGATTTGTGACAAGTCAACCGATTTAGGGAAGTGTTATTTTTCTTCTTCTTCATCTTCTTCTTCTAGTGGAATGGATACTCTCTAAAATAGTAGTGCAAATGTGTCAGTCAGTGTCTGCGTGGGTTCGAGTCTCAGATTGGGCCAATGTTTGTACGTGAGAAAGCTTGCCAGTAACGTCTCGTGGGTCAGTGGTTCTTTCCAGGGGTTTTCCTGGGTTTTTCCTCCACCATTAATAATGGCTGCCATGTATAGCATATCGTGTGGTGAAAAATAGTATTATACCCTTCAACAACAACAAATGCTTTTAAGAGAAACTGGTGCCCAGCCAAAATGTTGTTCCTCACATGCACCTGCAACTAATCTTGAAATTGTCTCACCATTTTCTCTGACTCTTGTTACCCCACTTTTACTTTGGAAATTTGTTTATTGTCCATGTCACGTGACTATATGACCTAATTTACATGTAGGTGGCGAGATTTGTATAGTCATGTCATTGGGACAAAAATGGCCAGATCCAGGTCAAATTTCAGCAAGAACGCATTTTTATCTCACCTGTCAGCAGATTAAAGACATGACGAATGCATGTTCATGATTTTTGAGAAAATAAATAATTTTCCTATCGATTTCAAGCAGTTATATCTCAAGGAAAGGTCTTTAAAGTTTGCTATGCCAGCTAGTAAGAGGCTACCCCATTTTGACACCAAATGGTGTCAGCAAATTCCAACTTTTTCGATAGGGAATGGACTTTGACCCTGCACCCCACCCCACCCCATAAAACTCCAAATATAAAAAAAATGGTGTGGCAAAGGACAGGAAACTCGGAATAGTAAAAGGAAATATATTACGCATACAGTGAAGTTTAGTTCGGAATATACCAAACACTTGCCATGCATTCATTTGTATCGACAAATATTCGCAGACTCTCGGATCACTTCATGAATTCATGTCAAAATTCACTAATTTTTATCACCATTTTCACAAAATTGTGAGTCTGGAGGGTTGGCAGCTATGCATACAGTGTAATATTCCTGAAAACAGAAGTTGCTATTCTACATTTCACGCAGCATTACAAATTTTATCCTATCTGTAACTCTGTAAATTTTCAGGTCAATTGTGGCTAAAAGTATCCTATTTGTTTTAGATATTTGGTGTGAAGCAAATTACCGGCAAGTTTTTTTAGCTACATTTAACTATGCTGACTGGTAAATTTGTGGAGTTACAGCTAGGATAAAATTCATGTGTGTATCAAACAGTAGTGAAACAAAGTTGATGTATTGCTCTAGCCTTGTCTTATACTTGGCATCTACTTGTTTATGAATGAAGGACAGAAACTGGCTTCACAGTGACTTATAGGCCAACAAATAAGATAGATTCTCCAGTTGTGTTTATGATGTGTTCTTAGATTTCCGTTTGGTCATTTGATTAATTTGCATCCAGGCCAAATATAAAAAAATGTTCAGATATATAGTTTTGTTATTTGCTTTTTCTAAATATATTTCTTAAGCAAATATATTTTCGAGGCAGTGAAGTTCTTTTGCTTTTTGTCACTCATTAAAACACATTGAAATATTGCCAAGTTTCAAAAATATAACTTTGAATATTGCTCAGAAAATAGTGTAGTCTCTGACATCATGATTACTTCAGTATAATACTTATTGATTGTGGTTTCTTAACATGATGTTTAAATTGTGTTGTTTCAAAATAATAAAAAATATTACAATTATGTTCTTCCTGTATATATTTTTAATATTGGTTTGGATTTTAATTTATTTTCTCATAGTACATTAAGACATGTTTACTTTGTTAAGAAATAAAATGCAGTTTTGAAATGGGATATTGCATCTTGTAAATGCATGTACAGTAAAATATCTTTTCTCCAAATTAAGTTTGTCTGAATTTTCTGAATGCAAAACTTAACATTTTTCAGATGAATTGGTTTAGGCAGTTGTATTTGTCATATGTTTAATATGTCAACCAATGAGATTACACCACATCTATATTTTTTACATGCATTTTAGCACCAGTTTTGAATGTATTCAAAGGTCTGCTAGCCATTTCTCATTTATTATTAATATTCTGCAGTTTGGACTCAAGGGGACAATCTAACTGGAATTATGGTACAGCTAACTTAAATTGTGTTTGCTTCTTTCATTAAATAAGTAAAGATGAAATTTTTTGAATTACTAAAATGCATTTACGCTTTACGAAGGAAATTGTCTTGCTTCCTGATGTTCCTTCCAAAAACAAATTGACAGTGTGACGTTTCATCAAGGTTGGAATGAATTACCATATCTTTATATAATAGAGACTGTCCATGCAGATATTAATGATAAATAAGATGATGTTTTCATTTAACAATGCAGCAGTATTGCATGTCTTCCTGTGATGCCATTTTTTGTCAAGACTCCTCCACCTTACATGGAAGTTGATGTCCTTTCATTCATCTGTCAATACCCTTTAATTACCTTCAATGAAACAGTTGTTTTACTTTATTTCACTTTAATACCCTTGTAACCAACATTTTGAATGTTTGTGACTGGACTTAATATGCAGGCTGTAGCCAGCTTCTTGTATTTATTCAATAATGACATAGATAATGACTGAAATGACTTTATTTGGGTTGCATCTTTTATATTAAACATTTTTGTCGAGATGAACATTTACTTTATGCAATGAAATATGTGTTATATTTGTACATGCTTCACTCAATTAAATTATAATGCAATTTAACCATTTAATGTTTTTTTTTCTTTTTCTTCTCAACTTCCTACTGTTTTTTATTTTTAATTTGTTGGTTTCAAACAGTATTAGATAGGTGGCCATAGCAGTTCAGTAGGCAGATACTGCATTTTGTAATCCAATGGTAATGAGTTTAGTACACTGGAGATAAAAAGCAAAGCCTGATTTTACATCCTAAATAAGAACACTGTGACCAGAGTTGTGCTCAGAAACGGGCAATGTACCTGATAATAAAAGACTGAAAAGCTCCTGTGTCCCTTATTTTAATTGGGATAGTTTTGGTAGAATTGCTCACAGGTGATAAAGAGCCTTTCAACATAAATGGCTTATAATTATCAATCATAAAATCAGACTGATTTGTTTGATCCAACAAATTGATTGCTTTCAGTACAGGTCTGTGACATTGGCCTATTAATATAGGAGCCTTTGACTAGTCTGTTTCAATTATGTTGCTTATTTTTCAATCTCTAGCAGTCAGAAATAACATGCACTTTCTTGTTGTAATATAGATTTATACAGTTTCCATTTTGAAATTTTCTAATGTGTTAATATACGTCAGGTACCAACTCTTCACTCCTCAAGATATGTACCTGAAGCACATCATTATTAAAACTTTGTTGCAATGGCAATGAAGTGTAGATTGTATTAGTTTTGCCAATAAGTACACTTTGTACAAATATATTTCAATGCTGTCTTGGCCATATTGATCTACTTCCTCTTCTCTAATAATGTATACTAACCTATTATTTATGATTGCATCAAAACACAATCATGTATGTAAACGAAGAGTTTTCTTTTCTTTTCACTTTCCAGTTCTAAATATTTAATCCAACTTGTATTTCTCCATTTGACTTTTCTCTCTGTATTTTATCTCTTCTTTTTTTTCCATTTGCCTTATAGACCACCCCGGTGGTTTAGTTGCAAGAGTGTCAGTCCTAGATTGGGGTGGGGGGTGCTGGTTTTAACCCAGGTCGAGTAATATACCAAAGACATAAAAATGGCAGCTTTTGCAATAGATGCTCAGCAGTAAGAGTTTGGCACTTCTTATCCTGGTGTTAGGATAATGTGTCTTGTTAGGACAGCAGTATGATACACAAGTGCTAGACATCACTATATACTGCCACGCTGCAAACCTTATAATGATATGACTGAAAAATTGTTAAAGCTATGGTAAATATCCAAATCGCACACATGCACATAACTCAATTTGCATATCTTCTCGCTCTCCTCTTTCTGCAACACTCTCTTTATGAAATTGCACTTGACTTTCTCTTCAAATGATATCCATTAGTGATGCAAGCCAAATTCCAATACTGAACTAGATATGTAAATAGCTTAGAATGTACTAATGTGCCAACATTCTTCATGTCTCGGGGGGGGGGGGATATAATCCAAACATCTTTAATCAGTTCACTACCATTCCAAAATAGTCATTTAGTCTAATATGTAAATAATAAGAACCTTGAAATTCCAGTTCATAATTTAAAGAAATTAGTTTCTTAAATATTAACACATTAAACTCTAGTGACGACTTTACGGGGCAGAAGGTAGTAGCCTACTTCCAATGTTTGCAGTGTCATGGTCATGCATGATACTCTAAAATGGGTGGTATTATAGAAAGGTAGACAGATGTAGCTCTACAATGATAGCAAATAATCTGGACCTTTTAATTGCAGTACAAAATACAGAGAAAGAAAACCTAAGTTTTTGGACCCGTTTTTTTTTTTTTCTCGCCCAAAATTCGCCCATGGTCGGATTCCGAATTTGTGTCCATGTTTTAGACTTTATGGCCACAGATCTACGGCAGACAATATCTGAAGCGCACATAGACCGGTAAACCTGTGCAAAAAGTAGGATAAGATGGACATTTTGAATAAAGAGTCTTTTCCATACGAAAATTATGGGTCTGTTAAGCAAAAGAAAATAATCCATTTTTTCACCTTCTGCCTATGCGCCAGCAAACTAACCAAAGAAAAACATTTTCTTTAGCACAACTAGCCATTTGTCTTATGGAGCTTGGAAGTCGATGTATTAGGATGTATTCAGAAAAAGTCCCCAAAATGTGTTTCCAACTCACATTGCATGCGAAAACAACAAAAACCTCCAGGGGTTAATATGCAACCCAAATTGAGTCCTCAAAAACTGATGTTATTAAGACATGCAATAAGGAAGATCTATTTCTTTTTCTTTAAATGCCTAATCAATCAACCTAAACACTTGCAACTTAATCCATATTTATTATCTATTGTATAATTGTTAACCTGCAAATTACAGAAGGCTGATAACTCTTTATTGTTGGAAAAAGAAGTAAATTAAAATAAGTGTACTTAACTCCTCCGAATTCAACTCGTGAGAGAGAGTTTAAATGCATATCGCAGACTTCATGGTGACTAGATGATTATTTTTAAGAAAATGAATAAGCCAGTGTTCTGAAAACAATTAGTATTTAGAACAAAATATTTTTCCTAAAGTCTAGCTTTCATTACTGCACATGTTGATATAGTAGCATATCATGGCGTATATAAGTGAATTTAATAACGGTTCCAAAAGCAAGTTAAATGAAGCCGTTAGAAGACAAAATATTTAATGTTTCAGTTCGATGTACTTTAACCCCCTTTCTATCTATACTCTCTCATTTCTTAATATTTAAAAACCATACCATATTTATGTATGTATATAAAGATGCATATATATGCATTCTAACCCTTCCTTTCCTTTTCACATACATATTTTATCTTCATTTATTATTTACACTTTTTGATAACTTTAATTATGGGCGTATGATTTTAAGGCATAAACAAATAAAAAATGAAGAAAAAAATAACTGTAAAATAATGGAACGCAATATCCTTAACATTATATGCTGCATAATATTTAAACTTTTGTAGTGATATATTATCATATAATGAGTCAAGCGCAGATTTCCCAAAGGCAACTTCAGTTCCAGTGAATTTACATTGGGCAAACTGCCTTATGGCATTTGAGTTGCTTTGGTGTAAAATTACATTTTTAGAAATCACATTTTTTATTTTAATAGATGAATTGACAATTTTGATATAATTGCTATTCTGGATGGTAGTTTTCATTGTGTCAATAAAAGAGGTCATAAAGTTGCAAAACAGTGCCTGAGATTTAGGTTTTTGCAAAGGAACTTAAAACTTATATTTTAATAAGATTTGAACATTTAAGCTCGTGTATCTATTTATCTATCTGTAGTTTTAATTGCAGATAAATTTGTTCCTAAACTTTTAAATATCTTCTCATGTTTTTCCAGGACAGGTGCAATAAGAAGTGAAAAAAATTCAGGTCCTCAGGTTGATGGAAGTCTTTGATTGTGTGTAAATTAGTCCTCACAATGACGTCCTCACAATGATGGCAAAGTCAGAGCAGTCCTCGTAATGCATAAAGAAGTATATGGCAAAAATGAAGTGATACAGATATTGCCTATCTTAAAGTTAAGCTTACTTTCAAATTTCTAACAGATACTTTCATTCCTTCTTATGGTCCTCGAAATGTAGTAATATGTCAAGGTCCTCACAAGTATATGAATACACGCATGTGTGTGTGTGTGTGTGTGTGTGTGTGTGTGTGTGTGTGTGCTAATTATCAGACCTATATTTCTCCATGCACAACTATCCTTGGTGCATGGTGCTATGTTGAGAACACCATATGATCCGTGGATTTTTTTTATCTACATGTGTATTAAAAACGTGTTATTCATTCTGCACCAAATGAATCAGGTGCTACTTTCATTATTGAGTACTTCTAAATCATGCCTGTGTAAATACTAAAATTGCATAAAAAGAAGATTGTGTGTATATTTTTACAGATAGGATAACCTCTCAAAATATATTTTGACTAAAATGTTACTTTTCATTATTGACCAATTATGGACCACCCAACCTGTAAATACTCTATTGTTCTTCACTAGTATCTAGACTGGTTCAGTGTTCCTCCATATAATTAGTAACGTGTGTCCAATAGAAGAGCGTAACCTCATCCACAGTAGACCTACAGGCATTGCTTTCTTTGATTTCTGATTTGTCAATTACCCTTGTTTTGTATATATCTCATCAGCAAGAGTGGCGATACGTTATGCACAAACTGCCGTATTCATCTAGGTATCCGTTACGCACACACTGCCATATTGATATATGGTGTCAGTCTGTCATGCTTTGCTGTTAAATTCACTTTTCCTGCATTACAAATGTTGTATAGAGAATAGAAAAATATAAAATAGTGTCATTTGTCTGTTAGGACGATATTGATTAGCGTGTGTTAATGATAACTACCTACTACATTTGCTTTTGTAATGTTTACATACTTTGAAAGTGAGTAATCATCTGTGAAATGCATGCAATAGTAATCAAACATGTAGTAGCATGCACTACAGTCTCAATAGAGAGGTAATTTATGGCAAGATACTACCGTATATAGGCTTTGGGAAGTGACTGGATGGCTAGTGTGTTCTGATTAACGTAAATGAAGGAACTGTATTTATTAACTAAAAAGATTATACATATATCGATTAAGAGATATTTTTGTCCTTTAAGAAAACAGTTTTCCGAGGGTGAAGGTACTCGACAGTCCGAAGACGGGTTCCAAGAAAAAGAGAAGTGACGAGTGAAGACCGAAAGAGTGAATTGACAAGCAGAGCGTAAACTCTAGGAAGTCCAAGAAGGGCGGGACGGTCGGAAAGGAAAGCCTAGAAGAAAACGAAAACGTTGGGACACGTTTGAGAGGAAGAAGGTGCAATCATCCGTGTGCATTGCGCCCTTTTGTACACTCTTTGTGATGATGACATAAATCCAAACTTAGGCACTGCTAACAAATCCTGTTGATATTGTTCAAGTTGAATTTTAATTTCCATCACCAATTTGTTGATTATTTTAGTTATTTTCTTGTCTAAGGGGGCTCGTATTGCACTATTTCTTCCCAATAATCGTGCCCAGTTCTTTGATAATAATCTTTATTTTCACTGACACCGGTACATAATATCGAGAGAGGTCATTACCTAAATTAATGTCACCCACAATTAGCAGTTATGACCCTACCTTATTAATGAAGTGTAATCTCTTTAACTCTCACCAACGATCTTATTTTATGTTCAAAAGCACTATTAAATGCAAACGTATGTATGTATGTATGTATGTATGTATGTATGTATGTATGTTGGATATACTAACATATATCAGCATCACCCAAAAGTAATTAATGTTTTTTTTACAATTCATTAATTAACCATATGTATTCCTGTGTGTTTATGTACTTTGTAAACAGCATGTGAAATAAAGATAATGAAACAAAAGAATATTTTCGTGCGAGTTAATGGACCAAACAAAAACTCTTACAACATATCTTTATTCTTGATTTATATTCACAGTGCGCTTCCTTAGACTCTAAGCATAAAAAGGTTTTGCCTCAACTTTTTAGTAGGTAAGGTAATAAAACTTTCCTGCTCCTAATGAATCCCATTTATTGATGCAGGAGGAAAACATTATCTACGCACCATGAAACAGTGTGGAATCGAAATTGTATAATTCTTGTACCAAGCCTCAAAACCATACCTAATTGTATCTTATTTCCTTTGTCATAATTTTGTTTCATGCGAGATAAACGCCATGGTACAAAAGGAAGAATGTGATGTCAACAGAATTCGCAGTCAATATACAATACTATGCTGACAAACGTCAACGTGTATTTCATTAAAGGGTTTAAGCTATACCCTTTATCGTCATTGCTACTGGATGTCGAGGAGGGTAGTAGCATTATGTAGAAGGAAAACATACATGTATTACATATCCATTTTGCGTTTTGTGCTAAACTATTTGCATGAGTGATTTTGTTTGTGTTTATTTAACTCGTTTTGTACTCTGTAAAAACACATGCGCTAGTAGTATATGTAATAAAAAATATTTAGAGAATTTCACTCGTCTAAACGATTTCAAGAACATAATTTTTTATATTTAACTGGTTACTTTCGAATATACCAGAAACACGTTATTTTAACGTGATATCATTATTGGGGGCCCAGAGTGACCGAGTGGTCTAAAGCGCTCTCCGTTACGGATCGATTTTCCATCTAACCGGAATGGCTTCATCAGTTGCCTAAAGGGTACCTTCTTTATCTTTTATCATATTTACTGATTGTCCTCTCTCTCTCTCTCTCTCTCTCTCTCTCTCTCTCTCTCTCTCTCTCTCTCTCTCTCTCTCTCTCTCTCGCTATTTTGCCTGTCCTTTGCTATCTTGTAAATCTTTTCCTTCCCTTCCATGGTATTCATATCATGATATATTTGCTACACTACAGCTGTCTTTTACACTGCGCTCTTTTCTTCTTTTCATGTTTGTATATATATATATATATATATATATATATATATATATATATATATATATATATATATATATATAACCTTTCCAGGTCATATCATATCGCTATAATCAAGGTCATTCACACATTAGCTCTTTCGAAACTACTGGCACATCAATACATTGAATATACGAACTTCTTTGGAATACAAATGAAATTCAATTGGAACTTGATCCATTTTTACTCAAGATAGAACGTTTAGCTATTTGAAATTAAATTCACAATACTGTACATTCTTTCTAAATGTTAATTTACTATTTGTTACATTTTACAACAGAAGTTGGTTCTGTCTCTGTCTTTCTCTCTGTATAATTTATGTAACATAACTATTTTACTACTATGGTAATTATACACATAAATCACCCACGCACACACTCCATGCACTGCCCACATACCCATATATATATATATATATATATATATATATATATATATATATATATATATATATATATATATATAATTATCAACAACTACATGGAAATAAATGCAATTAGTTGTGTCAATACACTAAATTGCTCGTATTATACGGTATTATTTCATTACCTTCTATTAACTCATGTTGTAATTAAACACGTAGTTCTATTTTCTAATTGTCTCTGATAATAATGCCTAATTATTCATGTCTTTTTTTTACGTGCCTAACATTCAAAAATACGCAATATGGTATTTTTGCTGACAAAAGAATAAAGCATTTGCAGTATTCTCTATTCATGATTTGTTCTATTTAGAAAACAACATTAGACACTATGTATTTTCCGTAACGGCCATTGATGCTGCCTAACTGCTAAAGGCTATAGAGCAGCCAAGATTAACGTACTTACAGTAATAATACATTTTTATTGCGCACACTTCATTCCATAAGCATTCCTAGCTTTGAATGAAGGGTTCGCAAGCAACTTGATGATAATGTTTATCGCTGGGTCAGCCTCAGAACATTCAATGAAATCCAGTGCTACTATACAGGCTTACATAAATTAGTTCAGGTGAGCTATTAAATATCCCGATTATTACCTATAATTTTGGAAAAGAACATAATTAAATGCATAAACCAAAATAATGTCAGCAAATGTATTGCATATTAAGACATGGCTTAAAGAGTAAAGAGTCACTAATGTTATGCATGGACGCGTAACTACTTTCATATGTTGCTAGTTCATTTTGGGTTTCTTCCTTTAAATGTAACCATATTAATGACATTGTAAAATTACGAAAATATTTTTTATGTTTATGATACACTCAGTTGATAGTATACTAATAACAACAAAGCAGCTCAAAGTATTATGTAGAATAACGTTAAAAATGCAGTTGTTTGCAGGCTTTACAGAAAGAGTACAGTTACGAGAAAAAATATACACTACACTCCAACAATTTCAGACATTTGTTTGCAGACTTACTATTCATATCATGGCGGATGTCTTACCTAAATGCACTCAACCAGATCAGCGTACACGTTGGTTATAATGCTTCAGCCAGAAGAGGAAAGAGAGAATATTTAACTTTCGAGTTAGTCCTTTTATCGACATATGGTGAATCGTCCTCATATAGACATCTGATCGTAAGGAAATTCGTTTTCATTCAATTTTTATTATGGGATTATTTAAATTCCACTGAAGGCGATGACGTATCGTAAAATGGTGAGAAGAACTTAAATGTACTGGTGGTACATAGGGTCATGTGGTACATAGGGTCATGTGGTAGTTTGCTTATTAGAAGACCTTTAAAAAATACGAGATATTATCCGTTTAATTGTGAAATTCAAGACACGATCCTTGGCATTATTTGTCTTAAAGCGAATACGGTGTACTCGCTTACAAGTCGAGCACAATTGCAGACAAAATAGATACTGCTCTGTGATATTATTACAGGAATTTGCGTAATGCAAAGGTTGAAAATGTTTTATCATCGTTGTACAAGAGCTAATAATTACATTAGTAAAATATGAATAAATTAATATTGCTGAACTATTTCCATAATAAAAAAAATCAAACTAACGTAGTTGAAACATTCACTGCGCTGAGAGAAATATACTCGTGGTTTTCAAAATTTTACTGTATTTATAGTTTACTTTTCATGCTTGGAAACCACGTGTTTAGACATATCGAGGATTTCTCTGTGAACGTAGATATTCATGTCTCTTTTTATATACTTTTGGATTAGAAAAAAGGAATCCCGGGCGGCATAATGACATTGGTAATACGAAGACGTATTTTTCCCGAGGAATGTAATTTAATGTGAATTGCAGCTACTGCTTAAAACAAAATAGCGATAATGTGTCTTTTTACGATGTAACTTTGACGTAACTATGCATGTTAAGTACAGTTTTTCTTACCAGCTCTTTCAACTAGATATATAACTAATATGAATACTGGATGTTAGCAGCCGTACCAATTTCAGCATGCATAATTAAGAGAAAGTATCTGTTTTGTAAAAGAAAATCAGCTACATACTAACATTGACAAAGCCGAAATAATTAGTTTAGCCCCTTATCGTGTAATAAAGACGGCACCGCTTCTACCATTAGGTATTTTTCTCCTGTAAGATGTTTCATTTCAAGATTGCGCTTTATTTTCTGTTAAACCGGATTTCATGCGTCTTGAATTATTTTATTTTCATGTGATCCGCATTTATATTTCAGGTCTTTTTAACACGAACACGTGACTGATCTGTTTCTTCAGTAATTATCGGTTACTGCATTTTTATGGGAACATATAAATGACTTCTTTTCAAGTTGGATACTACAAGACCTTGTGGAGTGAAAAGTCCGTCAATCAAAATGAGCTTATATTTACCCATACAAATGTAGTAACTATTTTATTCCATATTCATTATGTTATTCTACCAAACGTTTAAATATATATATATATATATATATATATATATATATATATATATATATATATATATATATATATATATATATATATATATATATATATATATATATATATATATTAAACAAATATTTTAAACAAAATACACTAAAACTTATATATTAAACAAATATTTTAAACAAAATACACTAAAACATATATATATATATATATATATATATATATATAACAAAATACACTAAAACAAACAGTAAATGAATATATTATGTATCCCAGAATAAATACACAAGCGTAGATTCATCAACTTCAGTAATAATTAATAATATGCAAATAATTCCGCCAAGCAAAATTTAAATTTAGCCGCGAGCTCAATATTACTTGGTTTTTCTCTTTACATGTCCACTTAAAATTGAAATTTAGAGACATATTGTGGCTGAATGCACGTTACAAAGACCTCCCAGTTGGTCTGCAATGAATGGATATATTTCTTTTGTCGATTCTACTAAATACCGCTGGACATAGAGCTTTATGTCAATTAGGGCATAACCGACTTTTGATCCGGAAATCGGATTCCATCGGATAGTATGAACTTCCGATTAATATGACTCGGACAAGGCAGGAACGACCGATTCGGATAATAAAAATAATAAAGTTGAATTTCTAAAGCACCGTGTCTAACAATGCGTGTCATTCGATAGTGCGTTAATAAAGTTAAATAAGATGTCAGAAAAGTCCAATATGGTCAACACAACCACGCTGTGAGACAATCTATTTAAACTGGCGGGTGAAAACCGGAAATGAAGCCGGATATGGTAAAGTACTAAATAACATGCTAGACACGGCAAAACCAGGTACCAGAAACCCGGAAACGAAAGATGAAATTTTCTTGAGAAAAAAAAATATGGATTTAGCATTTCCGATTAATTGAATCGTATCCGGAATCGGAAAAATTTCATGCCCAAAATCCGGAATCGGAAATCGGTAGAAAAATGCTAATCGGTTATGCCCTAATGTCAATATCACGCAAAATGCATGTATATGTGATATAAGTATCGAAGAACGTTTCGAGTGCATTAAGGAGAATAATATTGCACTTGGCCATTCTTATCATCCGCTAAAGTATACATGCTTATGTCTTGTTATTTGCATTCTCCCCCAACTGTGTTATGACCTGTATGGCATCTATCACTAGCTTAGATCAGAAACATGTTATCACAAAGATTAACACCGAACATTGCGAAGCAACTAGTGTGTCACAATTCATTCAGCAAGCCGGAAAAAAAAATTCTTCGTTGTCTTCACTTTTTGGCTCTAAGACCGGTCTTTTCTACCACAATCTTCAGTGGCATGTTTTTTTCCCCACGCATTTAGTACTTTCACTTATACAATATTATGTATCAGATAGATATGCTTTATCCCGCTATTACCTTGCGTTTTACTGCTATAATATATATTCCAGAGAGCACTGGTCATAATTTGAACCATTCCATTAATAAAAGGTTACAAACATTTCGCCTAAAAACCTATTTAAATGATCCGACTAATATTTTCAATTATGTGCCTGTTATTAAACTCGTCCACATTGTTAATTTTATCATCACAACTTTCAAATAGACGAAGCAGCTGCTTTTGTTCATTCACAAACAAAATCAAATAACTTTATTACACGGGTGTACATGATTTGTTTAGAAAGTAGGTTTTAATACACTATACTTTTTTATACACACTTGTTGTGCACGTGCGTGAAATACCAAAGTGCTAAATATCGTATAATACTGCACGTTATGACAATGTAAAGCTAACTGAGATAAAAAGGAATATATTAGAATAACAAATTTTTTTTATGAATATGTACTATATCGTAGTTTATTTTAATTTAATGTTAAGCAGATAAGATCTATCATATTTAGTGTGACGTAACACATCCAGTGTAATACATCCAGCGTACGCCCCATTTTATTTACGTTTAATTTTTATAGATTTATTACATATTTGTGATTATTTGCTGAATTATGACAAACTGGTATTTTGGAAATATTTCTCAGACCTAGTGATTTGAATGAGTAGGAGAATAGTCCCCTGTATTTCGTGTTTGAGTCGTGATTTTTATTTTATGGTATGTAAGTACTCACGTTACGTTAAGGAAATCTAACAAGAAGAAGCCATGCAGTTATTAGGTTGCCATGCAATTGTGAAGTTGTGATGCAAATGCAAAGTTTGTCATATTTTTGTGGCCAATAATTAATTAGAAGAAATTACATATAGTTATGGCGCATTATTAAAACTACAAGTTGAAAATAATTGCTTTAGAGAAGTTTAATATGGTGAAAACAAGGTACTTCGAGCCGAACTTGCGCGAATGGATGGATCGCTCGGTAAGAGATTTATTTGCACATACAAGAATTGATATGTCCGGATGAGACCTGCGTTTCTTTATAATCCTCCTTACAGTATATTCTCTGAATGCTACCGATGCGTCGCTGTAACGTGAGTTTATGCAGGCTTCGAGTGGTTATTAGAGTGCAATGTTTGCCGAAGATAATTATAATTTGGTGCTTCGAATTTATTGTTATGCTACCACAGAGTGGAGACTCCGATATTGTCGAGGCGATCCTAATTTGCGGCCACTCTTAGCTCTATTTGTACTCTAAAATTCGGACTATTTGTACAAAAAGACCCATATCGTTTTCGTAATACAACTTAACATACTCAGACCTCCCAGAGCAGTTTAAGAGGCTTTAGCTTATACATGATCTCAGGTTGGGAAACACATCTGGTCTGTACATTTATCTACCCCAACAAACTTTGTTCCTTTTTTTGTCATATCGACGCAACGTGAGCTCAGTAACTCTTGTTTCCTCAACTGCCGATTAATTATTTGCCACAGGTACTATTCGACATTGACGCTATAATCATGGACAGAAATCGTTCCGTGTTTCTTGGCAAACCCTAAGCAGATTCCTGGGTATATAAATAATGACAGATGATGGTTAAAATATCATTTTATGTAATGATTTTACATGAGAACGCAGCTTATTCTATCTCATTCAGTGTAAACAAATACACTGACCGCTAGCTTGAAAAAAGTAGTGAAGTAAAATAGATGAAACAGAAGCCTATAGAATGGTTCGCATTCATATCCACCATTCTGGTGACAAAGTTAGCCACAGTCCTTTACATATTTCCACTTGCAATAATTAAAGACGTAAACGGTGGCAGAAATTCATGTTACGACTTGTTTATTTCATTCGTGGTTGCAGCTCTTTTGCATCAGATTGTAATTGGATAATTTCAGGATGTGGTTCATGTTATGTTTCTGCTTCAGGTTTCGGTCATGTATATTCAGATCGCCGTTGCGGCTCCGGCAGCTTTCGCTGTGGATGCGGAGGCGGATAGTTCGGAAGTAGTATATCGAAGATACTAGAATATAGAGCTCACACGTGTTATTATACATTGTCATGAAGTCGTTGTGAAATACCTGTTTGATGATTTCTAAAACTAACTTTTCTTTTCTGAATTCGTGTGCATCAGGAACCCAAGCAAAGTTTCCTTGTGGTATATATGTTCCTGCTAATGTTTTGACGTTTGAGAAAATGATTTTCACAATCCCGTTCATAAATGTAACGAAGCTCGTGATCCGTAGTGACCTAACTAGTGTTATACTAATATTATGACAATTATAATGAAACGTATTTCGCCTGCTTGTCACTCTTCTATGTTTTAAAGATATGCTGCAAAACAAAAAGCAACAAAACGTGTGGCAGCGCCATATGTTATACATACTTAAACTATCTGTTCAAGAGCATTTATCAATTTAAAAAGTTTCAAAGCTTGAATGTATATTTTACCTTTAAAGGGAAAACGTGAACACATGCATGTAATTGTTTCAAACAATCAATATCATACATGAAGTCTGAAATAGTCACAAAAAGCGGATTTAGACTTATTTAAATTACTAATATCAGGTGTAAATAGATCTTCAGTTAGATACACTAATGATCATGAAAGAAATGTATTAGTTGATTTAACATTGACTGTGATATTCATGTTTTTGTCAAATCTTCAGTTTAATTGTTCTAATTGTTTGTTTCTTGTCTTTCTTTTCTATATAATTGTGGTCCTCACTATGTTTGTATTTACTGGCCCTCAATACTTAATTTGGTTCCAATACTTTTTTTTACAGGGTTTCATTTCTTAGTTCGTTAATTGTATTTCTTACAGTTATATCCATGTTAAGTAAAGGCTAGTTGACTCACCCTCGTTCGTTACAAAACTTGTCTTGCCATATTGCCATAACATAAAAATAAAATTCATCATGCAGTTGATTTACTCGTACATCGGTAAATGGAAAGATAATGTTGACATTTGCATGTACCTTAATCTCAGCGGGATTTAAACTAAATAGCTCAAACAGATTCTGTATGACTCATTTAGCTGCCAAAAAACGTCATGGCGAGAAAGCAGTCAAGCTCTGTTTCATTACGCTCTTCATCAAACAAATAGCTTTTAAAACACTCCTCGGGTGATTCCATCCATGTCTGGCATGATATACATAATGTTGTTTACAAAATATTAGCTACTGTTAAAATTTAAACATAAATCAGACTATATTTTTGGTTATGTCGTGGACATATTAAACAGACAAAAATGTTATAAATGGAATAACTGACAGTACATGGATTTACAAGTAGTTCCTCTCGTATAGTGCTAGAATAAAGTGTTATCCATTTGACAGACTCACTAGAACCTTCAAGTCGACAATATGTTATGAATTCAGATTGCATATGTGATTTCTAAGTTAGGAATCCTTGATTGTGACTGTCACGGGGCAATATATTCTGATTTAAAAGTCATTCTAGATACTAATTTCAGCCCATTCCTTTCCTGCGTTAATGAAAGAAACATGGTTGCGTGTTTTTTGTTGTTGTCCAAAATGGTAACATGTTAACACCATGTTGTGCTGATCTCCAAAAATGATTCGTTTACAATATATTTGAGATTATAAAACGTATTGGCGCTTGAATGATTAGTACACAGTATGCCACAGTAGATGTCCTTTGAACAAACATTCGGCCAGTTCTGATGGGATTCGAAATATATATTTCGCCCATGTTGGAACAAACTGTTCGAACCGGAAACATTTTGTTGGCCTTGTCAGGATTATATGCCGCCATTTCCAGGTCTGGGACCTTAATGCGTTTCTAAAGAAGCATACAGCAAAATGTCATATAACTAAGATAAATTAGTTCCTCGATCACATAGATATTTTGGACCTGTAGTTGACACAGGTACAATAGAGAACCATAAATGTGTCATTAGTATACTTCTTGTAAATTGCTTCAATGTGAGAAGCAGGCATGCGCGTTTTCATTATTTTGTTGTGCCTATAGTGTTATTGTAGGAATAAGCGACATTACGTTCAGTGCAGACGGTACAGATTGATTGCCGATGAAACCTGATGCTACAGAGTACTCGCCTCTGGATAAATATTTTTTTTCGTTTGTCAGCTGAATATTTGCACATACATATTCTTCCACATATTCCTTGTTTGTCAAATCCGTATCATATGTAGGAGCGGCCACATGTTATATCTATTATGTTGACATATTGAGTGATTCTGTCATTGTGCCACCATAGTTTAGTTCGAAATCAAAGTCGTTGACGACGTACCGGAACCTACCCTCCTCACATCCAATGACTATCCCAAAAGCAGCATAATTATTCGTTGTATAAAGACTGCGTGTACAATGTGTATCTTAATTGTTGACTCAGAAAACGTCAGAAAGTCCAGATCGTCTTCACTTTATAGGTGGTCCAATAGGAAGGGGCAAGACAAAGATACTGCTCAATATGCCGCTAAATTATGCTTAATGAACTATCAACAATCAAACTAGCACGGCCTTTCCCGAGGATTCATAGGATAACATACAAATTCGGCATTGGGGCAAATGGTGTTCAAAGACACTTAATCAAACAAATGACTAGCTACAAATAACATGGTAAATCAAAACGAAACGCGTAACAATACAAGCAGCTGCAATGACTGCAGAGAAATTACATACACTAGCAAGAAGACGTTTTCCTAGGCGTATTTTTGGCCAAAGATGCTTATGAATTTAGTATAATAAGATCACAGACGTAATACAGTATATTCAAAAGTCAAAGGTGGCATCGGATCTTTGCTGAATATAATGGACGTCTTCAGTAAGTCTGTGTGTGAGTTTGTGGAGTTTGCCAAAGTACTAAAACAGGTCTTTGATATCTTTCTCCTTGTTTTTCACATTAACTAGTAAAGCTCCGGGTAGATAATGGAGGCAAATTTTATAACAGCACGTTCGATAACTAACTTGAAGAAAAAAAAATCCACACGTATGACATTTTCGATGAAGACAAAACAGTTATTATTGAAATATTCAATAGAACACTGAATAATGGTACGTGATAACTTTTCAGAAAAACAATTAAAAATGTCCACGTGAAGACACCAGTTAGATGAGTAGTATAATAATTCTATAGAAGGATACTAGTACTGCTTATTGATACTGGTAATGATCACAATGCGGCATAAACATTTTAAAATGATCAATTATAGAGATCAGTCTCCGATGTTCTGCTGAACTAAATAATGAATGCAATGAGGATATTCCGATGCTAGAATCATGACTTTAGACAATGAGTCCTTACTCTACAGTGTTTTAGAGAAATATTTCGTATTGGCAATTTAAGTGATCCTAAGCTGATTATAAATTTGCTTCGCAAAACGATCTATGTGATTCACTACACAAATGTGTGTCCGTGTACATTTATTTTTTAAATGCTACTCGTCAGGAATCATTGCGTGCTGATATTTAGAGACGAAGCTTACCAAAAGTATTATATTGATCTTAAGACGCACAATTTAATAATAGCGAATAATGAATTCAAGCTAGAACTTTTGAAGAAGAGGAATAATTCGGTATTATGCATACTGTTGGAGAATAAATGAAATGGAGTCAATATAAAACATGGAAACGACGTAGTACGCCAGGATAAGCATGTTTCTAACCCTGTCTTTGTCGCAATTTATATTTTGTATGAGAACTTGTTTGCAGACGAGAGAAAAAAGATAGATTTTAAACTTAAAAAGCCAATCAATAATGAGTTTTATACGTGTCTGGTGTTCAAAATATTTTATATTTGACATTTATTGCATTGTCGTCACAGCGAAATATGCGGATAAGGCTTAGTTTATGTTTACTGATTCGTACTCACCTTGCTATCAAACCAGGACACCAAATGTTCATCAGATTGGTTTGCTATATGGGATAATTTCGATTTGTCTGTTTGACCTTGCAATGCTGATAGCGCATACAACGCGCATAGTTTGGCAAACTTAAGATATATATATATATATATTGCTGCCAGCAAAATCATCATTGCATTGAAATATAAAATATATTTGCTACAATTACTGATCAAAATAGCAGAATCGGGTTAATAGGCATAAGGCTAAATTTATATGTTTCAATCAGATCATCACATGCTAAGCACGACCACATTGTCACAATTGGACTCTGCTATGACAATAAAAGGTTTATCCTATTCGAATGCGTGCAAATGTGAGCTCGTGGTCTTTTCATAAAGACTATAACGTGTGAGTACCTTATATGTTTGATAAAGTGAAGATACTATAAGCAAACAGAACAGATGTAAAATACCAAAGAATTGTTTTAGAAACATTGTAACAAAGAACCATCCTTGGCATCTCTAACATGGACGACATCACAAATGAAGAAATGGGTAACACCATCAGGCTCTTAGTAGGCCATTATTAAGAACTCCTCATCCCTGACAGAAAGAGAAAGCTGAAATGGTATGACCATGTCACTAGAACCAACGATCTGTCCACAACAGAGTCCAGGGTGGCAGAAGGATAGGTAGACGGAGAAAAACGTCGACTGACAGCATCACAGAATGGACCAGGAAAAGGTTTGCGGATACACAGGCATTGACACATGATCGAGACAAGTGGATAAAACTGGTCAGCTGTTCAGTAGCATAGTGCCTCAACGACCACACTAGGTCCATAGATTGGTGATGATGATGATGATGATGTGTTGCCACAACCTAACCCTGTGACGTGTACAACTGTTCCCGCAGGGTCTGTTGAAACGCAGGCCATGAAGCGAAAGTCACAGTTGAAGCTGTTGAGACATAAGACGTCGCTTATAGCCTATTTACAAAATGGCGAGTTAAGAGAAGATTTTGTTCTCAAGAACGTCTTCAGGAACGCAATGATCGGGTCAGTATTGGGATCACTAGAGGCAAGGTGAAGTTAGTGACTAAACGTGGTATTTTTTACCGGTATACCATGAAAGAGCTAGATACTTCTAGATCATTTTGCCTAGAACAATACAAGCAGAAATGCTCAGGCTAGCACATGAGTTTCTACTTGGAAACAGCATGGACGTAGTCAACAAAAAGATAGGTTATTGAGGCAATTCTGTCAGCCAAGCGTATATGGGGATGTGTGGAGGGTTTGTTTGTCGTGTGACAAGTGTCAGCGGCTAACACATAAAAACTTCATATCGTCCTGTCCAATTAGGAACCACCCCACTGATAGATGTGTTTCCTAGAGAGTCGCGATGGATCGGATAGCTACGATAAAGCTCGTCTCGGAGAACGATAAATTACGACAATATTCCGGTAGTTCATTCTAAGAGAAGTGTATCATATATCATGTTCAATTTCGTTTTGTCTGTATACTTAATAATAACGTTATATTATAGTATATTATATATATATATATATATATATATATATATATATATATATATATATATATATATATATATATATATATATATATATATATATATGGGGTTCGTGTTACGCTATATCTCTGTTCAGATCCCATTTATTCAACTTATAAATTTAATATCATATTTTATTTATCCAGTCGATATGGGCTAAAATGCTAAGGTCGAACATCCTTTAGATAATGATAACCAACCCTCCATTACATTGATAGTTCCCGTTTAATTTGACACGCAAATAAGCTGACAGTGTTAAAAACGTCATGGCGAGAATCACGTTGGAAATTATAAATGGATATCTTTAATACGTCTCGTTCTTAAAATCGGTAGTGGATTACATACAAACGAGAGATTGTATGTATGATATAGTCAAGATGGAAGCAAGATCAAAGAAACTTGGCAAATAATTTGTTTCTAAGGTGATTGCAAATATGTTTCATATTTCATGTTTGCAAAGAGTGTTGCTCTTTATTATTCAGTAACAATAATAATGTTTGACATATAGTGGCGTTAACAATAACATGTTTTCTTGTTTCATGTCAGTTACATTAGGAAATGTCTCATAGAATGGTTGAGCTAGCTAAAATACCATTATGTCAAAAAGAAGTAGATATAGATGCAGCATCAGATGTTTGCATATATTGTGTTAAAGCTGGAGATGAGTAATTATGTTAATGGCTTTCACAAGGCAAAGTATATTTGTTTCTTACAATGTACTGATAAGTTCGTCACACAAAGAAACATCTTTAAACGATTGCGATCATATATGATATAGTGTAGAACATAATATGATTAGTAGGCCAATGCATTTGATGTTTGAAAATGGAAATCACGTTATATTTAACATTAAACATCGTTGTGGATGAAGTTACAATATTCCGTTTGTAGTAGGCATCTTTATCTGATGTGTTTTATCAAAGCATGTGATTTTTATTTCGTAATATTTTTTTTTCTAATTTTGCTTCAGAGGTTAGTTTTGAATGAGATGAATTAATTTTCACAAAACGCCGTATAAAATGATTTGCCATTATCATGCAACATGGTAGCAAAGGTAGATCTTATTTTAAATCTTTTGTATTGTTTCAACTTTGGCTATGATTTGTGTCAGTTAACTGCATCTTTTACATATGTTTTAATAGTGTCCAAACTAACACAGTGAGGTAGTCGACCCGAGTTGTACTGTCTGTGTATCCAACCCGAAACCCTGTACTTTTTACGAATCGCTTTTTACAATTGAATTGGTCTTGATTATTATGCCTCCAATGAACGAAAGAAAAACACGCAGTTAATAATAATACATTATTGTGGAAAGATTGTTTCTTGGAAAAGAAGCATTCTATAAATCTAAAGTTGGGACAAAATAATAACAATACTGATATGCAGATACCATATTTTCCAAGAAACAATCTTTCCACAATCATGTATTATTATTAACTGCTTGTTTTCTTTCGTTCATTGGAAGCATAGAAATCAAGATAATGCAATTGTAAAAAGCGATTCGTAAACAGGTAATATATTTTCTGTAATGGTAAATAGGTCTGTATCTACGGAGCATTCCATCTATCAGATTATACAAATGACAGATCGTTTAAAGCCATGTTGTCATTCTACGACATGTTTATGAACGGCAACCTCGCTTAATGATTCTGTTTAACCCACTGCACGTATGTACGATATGAACAATTTGTACATAATGTACGATATGAAATATCTGTACATAATGTACGATATGAAATATCTGTACATAATGAACGATATGAAATATCTGTACATAATGTACGATATGAAATATCTGTACATAATGTACGATATGAAATATCTGTACATAATGTACGATATGAAATATCTGTACATAATGTACGATATGAAATATCTGTACATAATGTACGATATGAAATATCTGTACATAATGTACGATATGAAATATCTGTACATAATGTACGATATGAAATATCTGTACATAATGTACGATATGAAATATCTGTACATAATGTACGATATGAAATATCTGTACATAATGTACGATGTGAAATATCTGTACATAATGTATGGAGTATATGCGTAAATCATAATTATGTTATGACAAAATACATGTTTGTTATTTATTGCTTTAGAATACTTACGATAAAATAAAATTAATTTATATGGGTATTTAACAAATACGAAAATACCACAAATACATTGAATTTTAACTTTACGACATTTGAGTTCAACAATACGATAATGATGTTGTGTAACTAATTATGTTGTTTGGGGTTTTAACTTAATAATACAAAATCAGATTATACAAATAAATGAATACTTACATTTTCGTATGATTGATGTTCTCGTTAAAGAAGGTTTTCATCCACAATATACACGTGATTCTATTTTTTTCACATATGTTGCTCCGTTTCTTTGATCTATCAATTTGCTAAGGCTCGTGAGGTTTTTTCCACACAAAATGAAGGACAGATTACATCAATCATATAACTGACTCCAATCCTTTCCATAGCAGCAAAACAGTTTTCAGTTTCCTCTTTTGATCTCATTTTATAAGAATTATATTATCAAACATATTGAAAATAAAATTTAGAAAATCTAATTGCTTTAGTGATAAGTCTAACAATTGTAAGATAAAACAGTAACATTTCATAAGAATATAGTTTGCATCTAGATTAATTTAATTTAATGTGAAATTTGCGTTTCTGACTGACTTTTCACAATGAGATCAACACATTTGATTTGTACACAAGGTCCTTTCCGACATTCTACAAAGCCAGAACATACACTAAAATTAGGCAAACCTAGCATGGATACATAATATATTTACATCGAGACCGCATTTTGTTGCAAACGTTGAAAATTTGTGCAATTTTGATAAACCTAATTTGGAACAGTAGAAATATTGAGCTACCTAAATTAATATATAAGGATGTAATGCGAAACAGCTTCAAAAAGTATCGACCCTAGGCAGTATTCTCCCTTATTCTCTTTGTTTTGTAGTTGCAGCTTCTAAGTTATAAACAGATCGTATATTTTTAAGATTTCAAACTCATTTAGATGGATATTTCATTAATAAATATTTCTTTGAAACTGCTAACGTTTCACATAAAAACAAAAACAATTGAATAGGCTCGCTAACAACGATGTCTTTATGTCTTGGCACGCTCGTAACGATCTGTACAACGTGCATTTGGAGCCTTGATTAAATATATTTTGACCAAAGATGTTTATGTGTGTGTTATGGTTTTCTAAATTGTTCGCTTTCCATTTTTAGTGTTGTTACTCTAAGGTGTGTGTGTGTGTGTGTGTGTGTGTGTTTCGCACCTAAAAGCGTCATTTTTGACTGAAAGAACCGAAGTTTGTTTTCCTAAATTGTTTTTTTGCCTACTTATTTCAAAGTATATCCTAAATTTTATATTATTGACAATATCATTATCGTTATATATGTGGGCATAGGACATACAAAATCAATACATTCAGGTCCTGATCAGTTTCACCTGTATGTGTTCAACTTGTGTCACTACTTCTACTGTTATGTTGCTAATCGTACTGGGCGCTATGTGAAAGATAACAAAATCATGAACCTCAGATAGTTTAAACTTTAAACTTTACTCATACTCGAAATGAGTAAAGTAAATTAGGCATATAGTTAATTACTCTGAAGGCCAGAAACAACCGAGACCTTAAAGCAGCAGGCAAGGAAAGTAACATCTTATTTCAACCTAATTGGGTATGTATGTATGTATGTATGTATGTATGTATGTATGTATGTATGTATGTATGTATGTATGTATGTATGTATGTATGTATGTATGTATGTATGTATGTATGTATGTATGTATGTGTGTGTATGTACGTACGTACGTACGTGTGTGTGTGTCTGTCTGTCTGTATGTATGTATGGGGGGTTTGATGGATTGATGGATGGATGTTTAAGCTGCATATTCAAAAGTTTGAAAATATTTACTAGAGCAAAACATTTAATACTGGAACAATAAATGAGTTTAATGTGAGCATGATATTTGGGAAAATGCACTCGTAAGTAATGAAAGTTGAAGTGAAACTTAAGACACTTATAAATAAATCTATGTAGTTTCAAAGCGAAGTCCGTTTGATAACTTCAATATATTTTGCTAACTTGATATATGTCATTTTCTTGATTTTATATATGGTTCTTCAACGTCTCCTCAAGTCATTGATGTTTACAGCTCTATAGTCAATAGAATAAACAGAAAAATGGTTTATAAAAAAACTTTGAGTCTTAGAATATGCTTCACTTTTCTTTCTTCTAAACGTTTTGACAGTACGACGAATAACAGAATTAATGAGAAACTGAGACGTTATGGAAAGTATATCGTCACTCATGCGCATGGCTAAAATAATTCAAAAGAACAAAAACTCAGAGAAAAATTGTAGACATTTTTCACACTTTTAATAACTAAGTGCATGTGTTCCCCAATAATTTGTTGTAAATCCCTGCCCAATCCTATTCTTGTTGATAGTAACGTTAATATTAACATGTTAACATTTGTTGCACCTTTATCGACCGGTTCAAACTCGTTTCGAACTAATTAAGTTTTTAATTTAAATTTTAATGGACGGAAAAGAATGCAATGCAATATATATATATATATATATATATATATATATATATATATATATATATATATATATATATATACATATAATACGTGTTATACATGATATATATATATATATATATATATATATATATATATATATATATATATAAATTATACGCGTTATACATATATATATATATATATATATATATATATATATATATATATATATATATATATATATATATATATATATATATATATATATATATATATATATATGCATGAAAGGAACGGTTAGGTCAATCACCTACTTTTACATATTGTTATTACGTGAGCGACGATAGCTTATATTTAATTACAGTTTCATTGCAGGAACAAAGCTTAAGATTGTTTGAAACATCTATAACATATTTTTCTACTATCATAAGACCGTGGATGAATTCAAAATAGTATTGCATTACTATTCATTATACGCATGCTTTGATTTCGAAGTGATAACTTGTACGAATACGTCATGAGCAACTAAGGTTTGAAGGTAATAAACAAGACCAACTCTAATGACCCATGAAATATGAAATTGCATTTTGGGATTAAAAAAGAAAACATAATTTATAAAAATGACTGAGACGAACTCCGCCACGTCGTTACATTACATTTGATTAGTTTCCTAAAATAAAACAGCAATGTTAAAAACATTTCCCCATTTGCATCACTGTTTCTCAAAGTCGATATATACTATTTAAGCACAGATTTGTTAGAATTGGATATCATTTTGTCATCTGCTTAGCTATGCATCGTTTAGCTTTCTTCAAACTACTGGTATGTGTGTATGTACCAGTTTTAATGATACCTCAGACGAACAGTACCAACTTAAAGTACTTATTGCATATACAAAACTCGTGAAATTTAAATTCTTTCAAATAAACATGAACAATAAACATAAGGATATATACTCTAAAGGATGAACATATAAAATTTAAAGTTGGTATATGAAAGATAAATAACAGAGGCAACACATGTAAAATCCTTAAACAAGGATTAAACATGCATACATTAGAATATGGTCATAAAAACCTAAGCATAAAAACATATGCGGGTTCTAGTAAATATATGATTTTGACATAGAGACAATATTACAAGAAAACAATTGAAATGGGAGTCTACTGGGGTACCTTAGTCCGCGTGTGTTAGGAGACGATTTTGCTGAAAATGTTTGAAACCCATTTTGGAAGTACAATTGTTAACACCAATCTATATTGTAGGGATACAACAGCGCTAAACAACGTCCACAATTTCTTACATGTATAATATTTGGTTAGTCCTTTCTACTTGTGTAGGTATTCTAAACAGTAAAGTCAAGAGTCCAAATATTGGTTGCAAAGCAAAACTGAGAAAGAGACATTGCCACAAATGCCAAAGCATTACGGTGGAGGTGACAATGTTAGACCAATATTAAAGAACACTTTTGCTTTTTTTACCCGTCAAAACTAGTGACACATAGCAGTAGTACATTAAAATTGGCAGTTTTCAGAAGGGTACTATCCCTATTCGATCTAAGATTTTGTCATTAAATAACATTTGACAAGATACGTTGTATACTAGTGTGAATTAATGTATCTGTGTTAGAACGTCGTCCTGTTTATCTTTTAAAAAAAATGAATCTGAAATAATAAAGTATTCTCTGAAAGAGTTTATGGCTTTTAATTAAACAACAAAGAACATTATCTAATATCATTCTACTCAAAAGATGAAAGTCTAATTCTTTTCATGTATAACAATTGACGGGACAAAATATACGGGACAAAACGAAACTAAAACTCACTAAGGAAATAATGGTCAACGTAAAAGTTTTATACACATTACACTTGATGATACCAAATTCAGTAAGGAAACATTACAGGCAAATACACTGGTACACAAAAGAAGTGCAATATGTCGACTAGAATCTTTACACTTTCCTCCCAGGGCATAACCCCAAATCAGAGATGAAATGAATTAAGATAACTTAAAAAATATAACATTAATTTTAGATTATATCTCCACGTTCGCAACTTTGATACAGTCCCGACGATTATATGCAGATCTATGATACAGCGAACCAAAACTGTGATCACGATAAATATATAACCATTGGACCCTATAATGCATTTAAAGTATGACAGCATCTGCTTGTATAATTGTTTATCCAGATTTAATACGTAGAAATGTTCGACGGTCATTCCAGTGGTTTATATTTTCTTCACGCTGATGCTTAATTTCGAAAACTATTCTCTGACCATAAAATAAAAATAAACGGTTCAAGGTAATTTTAGTATTTCTCCGTCGGACTTAAAACACTTGATGTCAAGTCGTTTTCTTCTGTTGTAGCCTTATCGAGTTATATGCTGAATTTCCTTCATATTCTATGGATTTTTAACTATCAATTCGTTCTCTGGAAATATTTGAGTGCTCATACATAATTATCGGACAAAGACATTTCTTAAACATTTTATTCAGATTTTAAACACTGGACTGTTATTTCTTGTGTTTTCTACAATGAACGGAATATACAACACAATACATTATACATTATACGTCATCGCCTTCCACCTGGGATTTTCATCAGGACTCATACTTGAAATTGATTGATTGAAAATCTACTAGTATTGTTATATCACTTTAGTCGGAAATATACTAGTGGACAGAGTGATATTATTTGTGAATAAGTGAAAAGTGAAAGTTAAAATAGTTTAATTGATAGTCATAATCAGAAAACTCAAATAATGAAAAGAAAATTAGGTGATTGATAAGAACGTTATCAACACACAAATATTGTGTACAGTTTAGCCACGTGCAAGAAATATTCATAATACGCTTCTATTTTGAGCTTCGTATATAATTTATAGCTTTGCGTGAATGCAAAATTTAAACGTGGAATGATTTACTACTCACAAAAGGCATACACGGCGCCAGCTGTCAAAATACTATTGCAGTGAAATAAATTTGTGAACTAATGCGCTAGTTTTCAATGAAACAATACAAATTCCACACAGGCGAGCGCAAAGACACAGTCGCATGAACTGAAAAGAAACGACTGACGGTGAAGTGACAAAGCATGGACGTGAAATAGAAACAAAATAAATGTCACCTAACCGTACACCTATGGGACAAATCAGATAATTTATTTTAATTGTTTAAACAGAAACCAAGTATACCAATCCTTTTGAGAATCTTGCACCAATGCCAAACACTGTATGAAAATGGACAAAGACACCTTCTACGACGCTCTTCAATCCGTTTAAGAGGACGTCCCTCGACATGACGTGCTGATGTTGTTTGGCGACTGCAACGCTAGGGTCGGCTTCAAAATTAAAGACAGAGAGAGGACCATGGGGCGCCATGGCGTAGGCGTAAAGACCGACAACGGGGAAAGACTGGTCAACTTATGTGAAGAGAATGACTTGGTCATAGGAGGGACTCTGTTAGAGCACATGGACATCCACAAGCTCATATGGACGTCACCAGACGGCAGAACTCAGAAACAGAACGACAAAATCATCATCAACGATCAATGGAAACACTCTTTGCAGGACGTGAGAGTGATGCGGAACGCAGACATCGGTAGCGACTATTTCTTCTGGTGGCCAATGTGACTTTAAAGCTTAGGAAATTTAAGATAGGGGTCTCCAGGAACAAACGCTTCGATGTGGCCAGGCTGAAACATCCAAAAGTGAAGAAAGAGTTCAGGCAGGCCCTAAGGAATCAGTTTAGTGCTCAAGACGATGAGACAGCGCTTACCATCGACAATTTCAACAGCAATGAAGTATGCAGGAGAAGACGTTTTAGGCTATAGGAATAGTAAGAAGACAGGTGGATATCAGAAGGGACATGGACTCGCATAGAAGAGAAAAGACAGATTAAGAAGAGACTATTGGATTCCAAATCACCAAGAATGAAAGTGAGTATTTCAAAGGAGTATAGAAGGAAATACAACGGGTGAAGAAATCAGCAAGGAGAGAAAGGGGAGAATACACAGAGCGGATGGCAAAGGCAGCAGCAGAGCAAAAAGACATGAAGACGGTGTACGAGAATAGAAAGCTGCTGAAGGGCGACTACAGTCAGAATCACGACCTTCCAGTTAGAGATGAAGATGGAACCCATGTCACAGTGGAGGCGGAGAGCTGAAGAGATGGAAGCAACACTTTTATTCTATCCTGAATCGCCCAGACCCACCAGTACTCGCTGACATTCCTGAAGCAGAGGAGGACCTCGACATCAACTGCGACGACATCACTATTGAGGAGGTCAATTAGGCCATCCACAAGCTGAAGAATTTTAAGGCACCTGACGATGATGGAGTATGTCCCGAGATGCTGAAGGTAGAAGACACAGAGACTCCGCAGCTTCTTTGCCAGATTCTCCAAACAGATCTGGGATAGGGAAGAAGCATCGAATGACTGGAAAACCGGAATCATCGTCAAACATCCCAAGAAAGGAGATCTAGGGAACTGAAGAACTGGCGAGGAATCACCTTGCTATCCATCTCCAGTATGATCTTCAGCCGCATCATTCTCCAACGCATCACAACAGCTGTGGATGGCATCATACGCCAGGAACAGCCAGGCGTTAGGAAGAGCAAATCCTACATCGACCACATCTTCATCCTGAGGCAGATCCTTGAGCAGTCCCATGATTGGTCTTTGTGGTCTTTGATAAGGCCTTCGACAGCCTGCATCGAGCCTCTGTGTGGAAGGTCCTACGTCACTATGGCATCCTGTACGAGAACTTTGAGTGCAGAGTCATCCACAACAACCAACTCACTGAACCATTCAAGGTGGAAACCGGAGTGAAGCAAGGATGCATTCTCTCTCTGATCCTCTTCTCACTTGCCATGAGTGGATCATGCGCCGCACCACAGAGGGCAAAAGACAGACAAGGAATACAGTGGACGTTGACCTCAATGCTGGATGACCTGGACTATGCCGACGACATAGGGTTGCTGCCAAGCAGACACCGGGATATCAAATAGAAGACACAACAGTAGGGTCGCCACGGATGGAGATTGCACAAGGTAAGTCACCAAAAAATCAGCAAGGCCAATCAGGCCTTCGCAATGCTGAAGCCCATCTAGAGGACAACAAACCTCAGCGTCCACACGAAGATCCGTATCTTCAGGAGCAAATTGTTGAGCGTCTTTTGTACGGGTCAGAGTGTTGGAAGACCACTGCTACCATAAAACTCAAGCTCGTAGTCTTCCAAACCATGTGCCTGCAACGGATCATGAGGATCGTTTGGCCAAATATGATCTTGAACGAGGAACTCCGGCACAGAGCGGACGCAAGCATCAACGCTGTGATCATTGCAACTCGTCGATTGAGATGGCTCGGCCACGTCCGCAGAAAGCCTCCTGACTCAATACCAGAGGCCTCACCCTGCAGACCGCCCCCGCAATAGCAGCCGATGGACCAAAATGGTGCTTCCGTGCCTTTGCCTCAGGCAACAAACGGCGCAGTGAGGGTTGATGATGATCATGTGAGAGTTTAGTGGTTACATAGTATTTTAGGTCTAATCGACCATATGTAATCCATCTAATGTCGATAAAACAGATGAACAATATACAAAAAAGTGCGAATGAATTAAATATGTAACAAATGCATATATCAAAAAAACATATAACATCTGTAAAGTGATTGTTCTGTGCATGGGCAATAGGAATGTTCATGATTAGAAAACAGAAAATCGGTATAATCGTCGCTTTTATCATTGTGATGTATCTCTTTACAAACGTGCATATATCATGATATAACAATGTAATGTCGATATAGGGATGTCTCTCTGTACAAAATGAGCATAGATCATGGTATACAAATATAATGTCAATATGGTGACGTTTCTCTTTACGAACAATTTCTTAGATCATTGTGGCAAGCGACATTCCGGTATAATGATATGTCTTTACAGACACGTGCATTGATCATTGTATAAAACTGTAATGTCGATATAGTAATGTCTGTCTTTACATGCATGTCCATTGATCACTGTATAAAAATGTAATGTCGATATAGTAATGTCTGTCTTTACATACATGTCCATTGATCATTGTATAAAAATGTAATGTCGATATAGTAATGTCTGTTTTTACAGACACGTGCATTGATCATTGTATAAAAATGTAATGTCGATATAGTAATGTCTGTTTTTACATACATGTTCATTGATCATTGTATAAAAATATAATGTCGATATAGTAATTTCTGTCTTTGCAAGCATGTGCATTGATCATGGTATAAAAATGTAATGTTACACGCACAGGGGTATTCACTTGACCGAGCGGTGTCAAAACCCTGGCGCGAGTCCCGCTGGAAGTCAAATGTTTTCCCCAAATTTCCAAAGACTTCCATATTGAGTTGTAAAATGGAAAGTCAGACGTGTCTGTCTTTATATACAAAATTCTGCTCTACTCAATTGGCGACCATAGATGAAAAAATTTGCCCAAAAGTCCATTAACCGCACCTTTGCATGGTTTTTCTTCATTATCATCGGATTTCCGTTCTGACAGCCCGTTATTCCATAGAAAATACACTAGTATTCACTTTCTAACTGGGAACTATTTAACTGCGCCACTCTAGGCCAGTCAAAACAAACAATTTCCGGCGTATCACGCTTATGTAACTACGCCTATTTTCCACTATGGACACATAAGCGGTATCTACCAAGTCCCAACTAATTGATTACATTGCGCAATTTACTGGTTTCCAACCATACATTCTGCCATCTCAACCACAACACTATTATACCCCCACTAGATTTTACTATGGACTATGTTACACAGGGACAGTCATTCGGCTTGGACTTAAATTCACTACTAACGAACTCTAGCATGGTTCAAATTCACTAACACTCGGCTCTGTGATGTTTGCTCCTACTAATTGGCTAATTATTTCGGACTAGGAATATTTCTATGGCGCCGAATACCAAATAATCACACAAATAAATCTAAGAATTGCTTAAAAACGGGGCGCTATCAAATATGCATACTCCAATATATTACAGTAAAGTCTGTCATTACAGATATGAGCATTGATTATGATGGCAAAAAACAAAACAATTTTGGTATGACAGTGACTCTTCAAAAGGACTAGTGCATATAACATGATAGAAAAATAAAATATTGGTATGAATATGCATCTGGTTATAAATAAATTCTCAATTCACAACATCAGAAATTATCATTATATTGCTTGTTCCATCTATGGACAAGTCCCTTGATCTTGACAACAAATCAAACATCGGTATATTAATTGATCTCTTTATGCACAAGTGCATATATCATTAGAACAAAACTGAATCTTGGTATAATGATACCTTCCTTTACGGACAGTCAAGCTCAATGATCCATTAATGGACCCTAACCAATATCTTGGTAACGTTTGTTTGATTACAATATTAACCATTTATTTTCATTCCACAATTCTACTAATTGTTGAAAAGTTTAGATACCTCATCTGATATATATATATATATATATATATATATATATATATATATATATATATATATATATATATATATATATATATATATATATATATATTGAGGTAAAGTAGGACCTGGATCTGATAACCAAAATGTATTTGTGAAATGAAGCTGAAACGGTTTATATCAAACGTTTTGTCAGCTTTTATGCAGGCGAGAGTGCAATGCTAAATACAAAGATCTTATCATTCGACTACTGACGCGCAGACACGTGCAACCAATAGCGTTACGCAAATTTGTGACACTTTCAGAAAATTTCCCGAGGTGACAAAATTGAATTGTTCATGCCATCAATCTGTAGTTCATCTATATATCCCTGTCTATGTCACTGTATCTCTCACCATTCTCTCTGTCTCTCTCTGTCTGTCTGTCGCTCTTTTATGGGGTCCCTTTTTATGAACTATCCTCCTCTATATTTTCATAGAAGTATCTGCTATGCAAAAATTTAATTTGTTTGTTTTTGAGTGATGTATACATGAATGTGCATGAAAATGATATTCAGCTTGAGGTCCGGCTAAAAAATAAAAACGAAGGAAAACAGTAACACATACTCTTCGAGCGATATTTCTCATACATGCAAAAATGAAAAACGTGTACGAGATACAATAGTGGCCAATAAATGACATGGTAAAGCTGAATGAAGCATGAACAGTGCTAAAATTTCTTCTCATATGGAATTGCTTTCTTCTTACAAACTGCAAGGGTACCCCGCTTTGTTAGCACGACATTGGAACTCTAAGGAGGACACGAAATAATCTGAACCATCAACACAAAAAAAAAAGTATTGAGGAAAAAAGCTTAGAAAAACATGCAGCTATTTATAATTTTAATAAATTCGTTTGCTTTACCGATACATCTTCGAAATATTGTGGCCGTCAGCGTGAAAAGTGATGGCATAATCATCATTGCAATAAACATCGTCAACATTGTCAACATATTTACTGTCATCAACACTAAACCTACCTGTGTCATATTCATGCTTTTCATCGTCTTCGCCAAGTTCCCCAAAAAATACTTATCGTTCCCTTCGTGGTTATCATCACTGTCATTATCATTTTACGTTTTATCGAATGAAACGTCGTTCACATTATACTAACATTCTCCATCTTTTTTCCTTTGTCTCATTTACAATTAGAAGTATTAAAAACAATACTCTGTGTGAAGTGTCGTTTAGTAGGGGTGGGGTTCTTCCCATAGACGTTAAAGAATTATGAGGAAGTTCCCCTGGTCCGCATTCAGAATATTTACTTCTGGACAATATATTATATATGGCTACGAGCCCCCAGTCAGCAATGCCGACAGTTAAATTAAAAGAAATACAAAGATGAAATTTAACAACAATTTAATAAATGAAAATTTTAAAGATATTAATCAGTCAATGTCACTCTTGACCCAATGATCCCTAGATCATCATTTGATTTCAGTGTGAGGAATATTTTCCCTTCTTGAGTGTTACTCATCTAAATAAGTCTCCTTTCGTCTTTCTCTCCTTCCGATTCCTCTACTTCCGTTTCCTCTCCTATCTCTACTTCCGTTTCCTCTTCTATCTCTACTTCCGTTTCCTCTTCTACGGTATCTCTTGAGGTCACCCGAAATTCACTCGGTATCTCTCAAATTCACTCGGAATTCTTTCCACGTCATCCGAAATTCCCCCGGAATTCTCTCAACGTCACCCGAAATTTCTCAACGTCACCCGAAATTTTCTCAACGTCACCCGAAATTCTCTCAACGTCACCCGAAATTCTCTCAACGTCACCCGAAAGCTTCCTGTTGAAAGGTATAATGCATTAGCATATGGTGATGAATATTACCTCACACTAAGTCACTGAATTGAACCATCAGTTTAAGGCGGGACATTTTTGGTCACGCATGCGCACACATCGAAATTCCCATACGCTTCCGCCGCTTACAAAATGGCGCCACAACACAATCTCACAAAGAATTCAACATCTACCTACTGAGCCCTATCAGTATATACATACAAATATTTCAAATATCATTGTATTATAATATTACTACTATTAGTAATATGACTATCTATATATTTATATATATGTCCTACACAAGCGTACCGAATCCACAATATTCACATTCAAATTGCAATAACGGAAATCCGTTAACTCAATGGCAAAATATCATTACGTAAACAAAGTGCTAGTCTACCATAATATACCTACACAAAGAATTATAATATTAATTCTTATAGCGGCTAGCAACAATACAATTCTTCACGAAATAATATGCACACCTATTACTAACAAAAGGAGAGCAACATTTTACCTCACAAAATAAGGGGTAATATAATATCATGAAGAAGATGCAACGAATTTACATCATAATCAATTGCAAGCAAAGGTACTAACGAACATCACGAAAGATGCAAAATATTAATATCATAATTAACTATTCATACTACAATACAAGTAAAATGAATATACATACGAGAACCTTCAATTCCGCAGACGTGTCAAGCAGAAATCAAACAAAATCACACTGACCTTCGAAGCTATCTTAAGATTCCCTTGATTTCTAAAATCTGAGTCTGCCACCAATTTTCGTCTGGTCGTACGGAGTGCTACTCTCTTCTCAATTCTTGTAGCAACTGACGAATTCTTACTAAACATGAATTATTATCGCAGATTCCAATCAAGTGCCCACCCTCAGCGCATTTCGATTGGAGGGCGATCGACTCTGGTCAGTCGTTCGACTGTCAATCATCCGAATGTCTGTCTGTGTGTCTATCAATTGTTACAGTCTTCTTATTTGACGCTGTCCTGTCCTTTGATGTGGTTACGTCACCCGTCCGCGATGGACACAGTCTCCTCTCCCCTCGAGAGCTAACAAAGACCATCTTACGTAAGGGGATTAGCTAACTTTTAGAACAATTTGAACATCACAGCTGGGTCAGGCAGACATACAATTTATACATGTACAAGGCCAGTCAGAATCACAAGTTATAGTTACTTATACCTATATACAAGGGGTTGGGGTAAAATCGTCACACTCTGTCTCACTGTGGCAAGATTAGATAGATAGATAGATAGATAGATAGATAGATAGATAGATAGATAGATAGATAGATAGATAGATAGATAGATAGATAGATAGATAGATAGATAGATAGATAGATAGATAGATAGATAGATAGATAGATAGATAGATAGATAGATAGATAGATAGATAGATAGATAGATAGATAGATAGATAGATAGATAGATAGATAGATAGATAGATAGATAGATAGATAGATAGATAGATAGATAGATAGATAGATAGATAGAGAGAGAGAGAGAGAGAGAGAGAGAGAGAGATATACAGATAGATAATTAGATAGATAGATATACAGATATACAGATAGATAAATACATTGATTAATTAATTGATATGACATTTGTTATATATAGATAGATATGACATTTGTAAGAAACCATGTTGTTTTTGTGTAAAGTGCAAAAGATAACGAATTTAGAATTATTAAATAAATTCTGTACTTTTTTACTTTTTCCGCTATTTTTTCAATTTTAGTTTGTTGCTTTTGCTTTTATTGTGTGTATTTGTGGTGTAAGTTTCGTTTTGTGGGTGATGTTTGTCTTGTGTCTTTCTCCAAGCGTATTTCCTGAATAAATATCACATGAATGAGATATACTTATATTATTAAAAAAATGGTTAACTTCTACATTATTTGTTCTTAACTCATAAAGAGTTACTACATTTCCATCTATATTCAGAGTGATCAATCATTTTCAACTAACATTTACTTTAACCGAAATAAACACAAACATAAATCAAACAACTATTAAATTGATTCACAGTGGAACAACTGTCATATTTGTTTAACAATCTACATGCATATTATTTTTAAATATGATTAGCTAAAATAAGAATTTCTACACAGTGTAAAAAAATTTCGCAAACGTTTTCTAATCCATCAACTTAGTGAAAGGTTCTCATTTTGCTGACATTTCTTATGTGCTTTCATCCTTAACTTTAACAATTCGGCATAAGCGTTTAAACTGGTAAACCATCGGGTGATCAAACATGACAATACATTATTGTAACCAAATGAACTTCCCTATATCTTGTCTCGGTGGTATTTCGCCACCCACTTTTGTTTTTACCAATTTAGTACATAAATTCATCACGTGTCACCAGTCGTGGGAAAATAATTTAAATACAACGGAATCATGTAAGAAAAAAAATGGTAGTTTCAGTCAAGCGCATTTCTTAAAAGGTAAATTAATGACGGTATTATATATATATATATATATATATATATATATATATATATATATATATATATATATATATATATATATATATATATATATATATATATATATATATATATGCGGTCTAAGGTTGACATTGCCGGGAGGGAGTGGGAGGCAAGCGCCCCACTCCAGAAATCCCCCATACGGCTTGCGTCTCTGATGGCCTTTGTCAACTAAAATCAAACTCCTGGCCTTCACGACTTGCTTAGATTTGAAGCCTGGCGGACCGCGTTATCCACCAACAGGAGAAGGGGTAAAGGCGGGCCACTGGCGCCTTAAAACCAGTTGCTTCGGGTAGATAGGACTCGTAAACCTTGGATGGTTGCTCATCTAGGAGAAGGAACACTCTGATTCCAAACCTCTGCTGCCTTGCGGCTATACACACTCATGTGAAAGGCTAAGGGAGTAAACCCCAACAAAACTCCGGAGACGGAGTCCCTAAGGCGGTATGACATTGACCTCAATGTCATTCCGGCAACTCATGCGATGCCGTTGGTGCAAAGCTGTATCGACATTTGTCGTTCCCTTGGGTCCACCAGCTGCGTGGAGAGGGGGGATATGCTGCATGAGCAACAGCTGATTCTCCATAACACCCTGCACAGGCTTCGTAGCTCCACTGGAGAGGACACACCAGCGTCGTCGTATGACGTCGGCACGACACGATAAGTAGCAGTTTACCGGTTCTAAGCCAAAGCTCGATTGGCGTAGAGCTTGGCGCCAGGGGTATCTTCTGACGGTGGGAGAGATCACCAGGTCTAACTGGACAGCTACCGCCCGCCTTAAGCTGGGCATCTCCCAGTCAGTAAGGTGCTTCCCGCCATGACCTGCCTGCATCACTGGGTGCGTGGAGCTTAGATAACCATCTCGACAAGTGGGCCACAAAACTCCTTACCAGGAACAACTAAAAGAAGAAATAAGAAAACTACAGGACTTTGTTTTGCGACCTGGAACGTTAGGACCATGTGTCCTGGACTGACCAATGAACTACAACAGATCGACGATGCACGGAAGACTGCCGTCATTGGCAGAGAACTCTACCGACTGAACATCGACATTGCCTGTCTCCAGGAGACCCGAATGGCTGGCAGCGGCACCATCAGGGAAGCCAATTACACGTTCTTTTGGCACGGGAAGCCCTCATATGAACCTAGGCAGCACGGTGTAGGCTTTGCCGTAAAGAACACGCTAGTTTCCTTCATTGAACCTCCATCATCAGGTACTGAGAATCCTTGCCCTCGGCTGTCAACATCCTTAGGCCCGGTCCACATCTTCAGCGTGTATGCTCCAACCCTCCGCTCTACCCAAGAGAAAGACAAGTTTTACGAGGCTCTGGACCAGGCGATATCCAGTATTCCAAGACACGAAACCCTTTACTTGCTAGGAGACTTCAATGCTAGAATGGGAGCCGACCATGAGGCCTGGTCCGCCTGTCTTGGCGCTTATGGAAGGGGCAAGATCAACTAGAACGGGCAGCGACTTCTGGAGATGTGCTGCTCCCACAGCCTATGTGTGACCAAAACTTTCGTCCAATGCAAGGAGATCCACCAGGTGTCTTGGAGACACCCACGTTCACTACACTGGCACCAGCTAGACCTTGTCATCACCAGGTGTACGGAACTGGCCAGCGTCCTCCTCACCCGCAGCTACCACAGTGCCGACTGCGACACGGACCATTCCTGTGTGGTCAGTAAGGTGAGAATATTACCCAAGAAGCTGCACCATGCCAAGAAGAAGGGTCACCCTCGTATCAACACCTGCTGTGCGAGTAATACAGAGAAAACACAGCAGTTCACCAGCAAAGTGCAGGAAGTTCTCGCCAAAATGACACCTGATGACACCATTGACTCCAAGTAGGCCCATCTCCGTGACTCCGTGACTACAACTCCGCCATAATATCTTACGGGAAGAGGGAACGGAAAAATGCCGACTGGTATGAGGCAAACTGGGAGGAGATGGAGTCCATGACTGAGGCAAAGAGGAAAGCCCATCCTGGCATACAAGGCTGTACCTAGCCCAGGAACATTGCAAGCACTCAGGAATGCAAGGAAGAACGCCCAGAAGACTGCCCGCCACTGTGCCAACATATACTGGCTTAACCTTTGCAGCAGTATACAGACAGCTGCCGACAACGGGGATGCAAGAGGAATGTATGAGGGCATCAAGAAGGCGACAGGCCCCTCCATCTCAAAGACCGCACCCCTCAAGTCCAAGACAGGTGAAGACATCACAGACCAGAGCAAACAACTGCAGCGATGGGTTGAACACTATCTCGAGCTATATGCAACCCAAAACAACGTCACTGACACTGCCCTGGATGCCATAACAGACCTGCCTGTCATGGTGGAGCTAGACACACAGCCCACCCTGGAAGAGCTCGGAAAAGCCATAGTCTGCCTTGCCTGTGGGATGGCTCCTGGAAGCGACGGCATTCCGCCTTAAGTCCTCAAGAGTGGGAAACTAGCGCTGCTCCAGCCACTACACACCCTCCTCTGCCTCTGTTTGAAACAGGGATACATCCTACAGGACATGCGTGACGCCAACATCGTCACTTTGTACAAGAACAAAGGAGACCGTAGCGACTGCAGCAACTACAGGGGTTTTTCCCTCCTCAGTGTTGTCGGAAAGGCTTTCGCCCGTGTTACCTTGGCGCGCTTGCAGATCCTAGCCTCCCGCGTCTACACAGAGTCCCAGTGTGGATTTCGAGGCGGCAGGTCAACTGTAGACATGATCTTCTCACTATGTCAGCTGCAGGAGAAGTGTCATGAGCAGCAGATGCCCCTCTACATTGCCTTCATAGACCTGACGAAGGCATTTGACCTGGTCAGTCGGAGCGGACTCTTCAGAATCCTGCAGAAGATTGCCCCCCCCCCCCCGCGTCTACTTGCTGTCATCATGTCATTCTACGAGAACATGCACAACACAGTGTGCATCCATACTAGGGCTGATGGAAAGCTGTTCAATATCGCCCGTCTCTGTGCTAAGACTAAAATTACAAAGATACTCATCTGTGAATTGCTTTTGCCGATGATACAGCCTTGACATCCCACACGGAAGATAGACTGCAGCAGCTGGTATGCCGCCTCTCCAACGCTTGCAAGGAATTTGGACTGACCATCTGCTTGAAAATAACAAACGTCATGGCGCAAGATGCAGACTCTCCTCCCTTAGTCACCATTGATGGATACAACTTGGAAGTTGTCGAGAACTTCACATACCTCGGGTCCAACATCTCCAGCTCACTCTCAATTGATTATGAGGTGAATAGTAGGATTGCCAAGGCAGCTGCAGTGATGGCCAGACTTATCCAGAGGGTATGGAACAACCCCAACCTCACCGAGAAGACCAAACTGCGTGTCTACCAAGCGTACGTGCTCAGCTCACTCCTCTACAGCAGCGAAACATGAACCACTTATGCACGTCACGAGAGAAAACTCAACAGCTTCCACCTGAGATGTCTGCGGCGCATTATGCACATCAAGTGGCAGGACAAAATACCGAACGTAGAGGTTCTAGAACGCGCCAACATCAACAGCATGTTCGCCATTCTCAGTGAGAGGCGCATTCGCTGGCTCGGCCATGTCAAGAGAATGGACCCAGGCCGCATACCTAAGGACATATTAGATGGGGAACTAGCAGAAGGTACACGACCAACTGGACGTCCACGCCTGCGCTACAAAGACGTTTGCAAAAGAGACATAAAGACGGCCAACATCGATGTCAACAAATGGGAGAACTTTGCTAATGACCGTCACATCTGGCGCCTAGCTGTCAAGCAGGTAGTGAGCAACGCTGAGGATGACATAAATAGGAAGCATGCTCAAAAGAGAGCCAGAAAGAAGGAACAGCTGACTTTGGAGCTACGCCATCGTCTCACGTAGATGGACGGATGCCAAGAGAATATATATATATATATATATATATATATATATATATATATATATATATATATATATATATATATATATATATACATGTAATGCAGATTTTTTTGTATTATTTGTGAATCATGATAACAGAAATAATACTGAAGTTAAAAGAGACTAGATTCCATTTCGAAGTTTATGATTTGACAATCATATATTGCAAGGAATTAACGTTTGTTAAGCAAGGGAAACAAACTGAAAGGAAACACTGACAGCATAACAGAATTACATCCCCTTAACTTTAGATGACGGTGAAATTCAAGATACGGAACATTCCCAGTGTAATTTGCATAGACCTTGTTACTATATCGAGTTAGTTATAAACGTGTGTGTGTGTGTGTGTGTGTGTGTGTGAGAGAGAGAGAGAGAGAGAGAGAGAGAGAGAGAGAGAGAGAGAGAGAGAGAGATTAATTGATATAAGCAGATAAATAAATGGTTTTATATAAAAATGTTATGTTTTGAATATCGAAATCAGTACTATAGTGTGACAAAATGGCCTCAAAAAAAATGGAGATATGACTTTGATGTGAATTTAACACTGAGGCCGTATATATTCCATGAAAAAGGAAAGTAAACAGTATATGATTGTACTGCCTATGCATCCAGGACTTTTACATAGACACAAACTGATGAGGAAAACAGAGAGTTATACAAATGCTTACAGTTTAACCCCCTCCCTTCCAAACAAAACAACTAGTGCAATGTATTCAGTTGTGGGCTACTCACACTATGGTATGGACCAACACAAATATACTCCTACACTTAAACAGGGGTTCCAGATGGTCGAGTGGTATACAGCGTTAAAACCATACTAACATCAACATCACTGTATGTGATCATTTATACATCAAATTGAAGAGATATAGAATCTATGTTGGGGTAAATTGTCAGGTCAGCTTCATTAAATGTAGCTAACAGTATATACAATGTTTCACGCCATGTGTTTACAACTAGTTAAGTTGCTTTAGCTGCATTTAATGTTCTGAAAATGTACTGAGCTAGTCCTGCATATAGAATAAACTTGACCATGCTAGTTAGTACGAACTAACATACTATCAAAACCTCGAAATAGTATGCGTGTGTGTATTTGTCTCTATCAAAATGTTTTTGTTTTGGTTTGTTTTCTAAGACAGATTGACCTGAAATACCTATGTGTTTGTTATATTATATTTGTTGTTGTTGTTGTTGCTGTTGTTGTTGTGACTGAGACGATTGGTCTGAGATAACTAGACTGAGATAAGAAAAGTAAGGTTAGCAAAACAGCTAGATTTCACTGTCGCTTGGGAGAGAAAAGGCATTCTCACTCATCGCCTAGAAATAAAATACAATTAAACAATGCACAAAAACTACCTAGATTTGGATCAATGATGACACTGCTTTGACTGGACTAACCTGGCTTCAAATGTTCATATATTATTGGCGGGTTACACGTCAATTAGGCCATTAGGGAGGTTCCATTTTAAGAAACTGATCCATGCGTGTTAATAACGTACATTATGATGTTTTCTAATTGATCTTGGCTAATTGTTAGAGGTGAAGAATATCTTGCAAATACTTAATGCCCATAATAAACAAATAGTTGCTCAAATCTGGATGGGTTTTTGTGTTATGCGGGTACAAAATAGAGAAAGTCGAGGGAAATTAGAGTAGTTTAACTAATTGAATCCCCGTCTAAATATATAATAGTAGTAGCAATAGTCGCGGTAGCTGGAGTAGTTGTAGTGGTAGTAGTAGTAGTAGTAGTAGTAGTAGTAGTAGTAGTGACAGTAGCAGTAGTAATAGTTAGTAGTAGTAGTAGTAGTAGTTGATTATTGTTAGTAGTAGGAGGAAGATGAGGAGTAGGAGTAGTTGTAGTAGTAATATTAATAGTAGTGTTAGCTGTATCAGTGGTAGTAGTAGCAGCAGTATCAATATCAGTAGTAGTAGTAGTAATACTATATGATTATTAATATTACTAATAGTAGTAGTACTAGAAAAAAAAGTAGTAGTAGTGGAAATAATAGTAGTCATGGTGGTAGTGTTGGTGTTGTAGTAATGGTAGTTTCACGTTGTAAGTGAGGAACAATAACCAGATTGCAACATATATATTGTATATGCTAGACACTGAGGCTAATTATTCCGTGTCATAAATGTTGCAAATGTCCGCCTTGCGAGCATTGCGGTGTCAAAGCGATGTGTATACCATGGCCATATAAATTTGTTACTGGCGCCTTGTTTGGCGGCGCGCGATTCATAGGTAAGTGATGAATTGCCTGTGTTGGCTTCAAATGAACACATCAAGTGGGGATCGTACATCCACCATTGACAGACTGACGTGGAGGGGGCTTTGTCAGCTAATTATGTAGACCATGTGTGAATCGAAATCCTCTCGTTGTTGAGCATGGCGTGACCACCGTTGGAATCGCAAGCTTAAATCTAGTAAATTACAATCTACACGTCTACTCCGACATCATTCTAAATTTGCGTTAAACTTTGTTATTCTGGAAATTACAATGGAGTTTCTGACAGGTAAGTCTCTTATTTGCTCGATTGTTGTAATCTATTACGGCAAAGTAATTGCATTTTAATTATGTGCAGTATGTATCCTTCATTACTAGAATCGTTAGTACGTAGAATTATCATTTGTAATGTTTGATTCAAGTGTAGTGTTTGATATACATGCATATTTTGAAATATGATCGATGTTTATGTATATGAATTAATAATGTAATTCGCTATTTGGTTAAATCGTAGTAATCTCCTACGTTTATCCGTGTCATATTCTAGATTTGCAAATGTTGAATTAAATTTTAATTTTGTATAATTGTTGCAGAAGAAATAATTGCTGAAGAACAGACAGGGTTCCGGAGTGAAAGAAGTACAACATAACAAATACGCAATCTTAGGATTCTGTGTGAAAAGTACTCGCAACATGAACAAGACATCTATTATGTGTTCATATATTTCAAAAAGGCTTTTGACAGAGTGTGGCATGAGACATTGTGGGCCACAATGAAGAAGTACAACATGGGTTAACAGTTGACCTCTACCATCAAGCAGCTGTACGCCAAGGCTACCAGTGCAGTAATTGCTCAGGGTTCTATGGTGGACTGGTTCCAGACAACAGTTGGAGTACGTCAAGGCTGTCTCCTGTCACCCACGCCTTTCAACATCTATGTCACGTTATAGAAGAAACCAGATGTTAGAGTGGGTATGTTAAACCCTAAGGCTATAATTTCTCGCCGGCAAAATGTCTGAGGTGTCCAGCCCGTTAATTGACACAGCCATAAACTAGAAACGCGCGGTTATTTTTTTGCCAAAGTTAGTTACGTAACATTGGTCGCAGGTAAGTGATGATTTCTTGTTTGGAACAACGGATCGTCTAATTGTATCGTAAACATCTTTGACAGATGGATGTTTGATCATTAGGATCCAACCACCAATCGTAATTGAATTAGGCGTGCCAGACATTAGATATTAATGTTAGTGTGATTTACTTAGCAAAAGGAATATTCTTTGCTATTATCCGTGAACGTATTCTTTAGACGCTTTTAGATACCAGCGGGAAGTACTCAGTGCTGTGGTCCAAGTCTCTGGGAGACAAAAGAGAAGTTAGAAGGACGTTTTAGGGACCAAGAGGAATTACCCCAGCAGTTGGTCCGAGTCTCTGGGGGACAAAAGTGAGTAGGAAGGACAAAGAGAGAAATTGAAGGGAGAACGGAGGGAGACAAAGGAAAAGATTAGAAACATATAGATGAGTAGGACTCAGAACAGAAGGGAAAATTTCACATACTAATTCAAAGGATGAACTATGCCGTCACTTGGTTGAGTGATATGATACAAGGTGAATTGTATTTGAGAAAAAAGAGTTATATTAAATTGTTGTTATTTAAAATTAGAATTTGTGTATTCATTAATTTAGCTGTCGGCACAGCTGACTGGGAGCTCAGAGCTTTACATCTCTCTATCACTACTTCAAATCTGACAAAGACGAGCCTGGGTGGGTCTTCCGTATTAATTTAAATAAATTGGAAGCACTCCACCCCAAAAAGGGAAGCAACCTAACCATTACAATCTACTTACAAAACCACTGTGGGACAGTCAGCATTGGAGGGCGTAACATTGCAGACGACATTGATGGGCTGGCATTCAGAGAAGATGACCGTGCCACCTTAGTAAAGAACCTGAATGAAACATCTGCCAGATTTGACATGGAGATAAGCGCCGAGAAGACAAAGCTGATCACAAACAGTGACAAACAAACCTCAACCAATATTAAAGTCAGTGGTCAGGAACTGGAAGCAGTGGCCAGTTCAATGATCATGGTTCCATAATCACCGAAGAGGAATCAAGAACATAAATTTTGTCACGAGCAGCACAAACATCGGCAGCTGTGTCAAAGGTAAGACTAGAGAGACAAGAATATCTGTCGGAAAACTATAATCAGGCTCTTGAAAGCACTAGTCAGCTCAATCTTTCTGTAATCATGTGAGGCTTGGACCCTGACAGCAGAATTGCAACGAAAAATCCGGGCACTTGATACAGAGAAGAGAAATACATGAGTACAGTTGGTCCCGAGTGTCTGGGAGAATAAAGGAGAGAACGGATGCAGATGTTATATGGAATGGAGAGGAACTGGATTACCAGTCAAGAGAAAGAATCATCAGATGAATAGGAACACAGGACAGGAGTAAAATCTATTACAGTAAGTCAGATGACGAAATGGGACGTCACTGGGTCGAGTGAAAGACGAGCGATAGGGTTTTGAATACTGAATTTCGTTTGAGAATTGACTATATGTTATTGAATGGTATCAAATTGTTATTTGTTTAATTTCACCTTTTGTGTATTCAGTAATTTAACTGTCGGCATCACCGAGTAGGGACTCAGAGCTTTGCACCTCTCTTTGACTACTTCGATTTCTAGCAAAACGAGCCAGGATGGGTCCTCTGTAAGAATTAAATATAATACTGAGAGCCCCCCGCCCCAGCCTAGTCTACGCAAACCTTTAGTAGTTATTTAACAACATTAAAAAACGTAGTAGTAGTAGTAGTAGTAGTAGTAGTAGTAGTAGTAGTAGTAGTAGTATAAGTAGTATTATTATAAATAGCACCACTATTAGCAATCGTAGTAGTGCTAGTAGTCGTATTTGTAGTAGCGGTGGTAGTATAAGTATTATTAGTGGTGGTGGTGTGTAGCAATGGTAGTAGCAGTATTAGTAGAAGTAGCAGCGGTATTATTGTTTAATTAGTATTAGTAGTAGCAGCAGCAGCAGTAATAGTAGTAGTGGCGGTAAGTGACCTTTTTTGTTCTTCATTTATTAACTCGTTTGATATCCATATTGATGCATCTAATATATCAATATTTCTTTAATCCTTATCTTTCAAGACTTTTGTAAGTCCATTGAGCTCAATTAAAACATTTATATTTGCATTTACTTTCCAAAGTTGTAAATGTGAAATAAATTATGCAGTCATATGATGTATTAGACCTCGAGGAAAGAGCAAATTTAAATTAAATCGAATGTTTGTAAATGTTGGAAGTTATGAAATAAGTGAGGTAATCCTGACAAGCATAAACGTAAATTTGAATTCCACTTTAAAGAGTTCACTCCCTTACCTTAAGGATCAATTAAGTATGGTAACTGATGTATTAGTGTTATTTTTATATAGAAAAGTAGTATAGCTTTTCATTAGCTATGCAGTAAAGGCTATGTGTGCCAACACAATATCTAGTATACATTTCTTCCTGTAAATCGTTTATCATTTATTTGTAATATAATTAGCACAATATGTTCCGTGTTTTGTTTTCATTGAAATATCTTTATATTTGAAAAATGTATGTTTATATTTTTCAAACTGTCAAAACACAAATTTCCCATTCTTATTTGGGTGTACCGGCAGAAGTAAACAAGAATTGAAACTAGAATTCAAACCTGCGACCTTCCGTATCCGAGACAGACGATCTAACTAGACCAATGGAGTGGTTCTGTAAGTATACCTTGTAAAACAAATTGATATACACATACATAGATGCATACATACATACACACGTACGTACGTACGTGCGTGAGTGCGTGCGTGCACGCACGCGCACGCACACACACACACACACACACACACACACACACACACACACACACACATACATACATACATACATACATACATACATACATACATACATACATACATACATACATACATACATACAGGAGAAGTCTACTTAGTCTCTATCACAATCACAATGGCAAGAACAAAACAGACCGCAAGGAAATCCACTTGACCTGCGAACTGAAATAGCGGCGACTATAATGTAGACGAAGGACCAGAAAATAATGACAAGAAACTAATATTTTAAAGCAAAAAGGAAATTAAGGAATATACAGAATACAACGAAGCGAAGTTCATACGTAGAAAAATCACGATAAGCACGCGTAAAAATGGTGGCGGCACGTAAGACGACAACGGACCTTCATAAATATTTTAAAACACGAAGAGTAGAAACTAAAGATGGGGCCTACTTAGAGTGTAAATACAAGAAAGGTACACAAATGTTTGAATTTCAAGGATTGAATGGAGACAGAATACCAGGGACAACATCAGTTCTGGTATCTTTAAAAACCAATGATGAGGACATTATCTCCAAAATATATTCAATCAATTATGCCAATGGAGGATATCAAATATGATATAGAGGTAACACTCCAGCGCTACCATATGGAGAAATACAAATTTGCGGATTAAGAGCAACAGTAAAATCTCCAGAACCAATCATCAGGAGAATTAAAAAGCAAACAGGTGAACTCCATCTATCAGGAATCCCTATAGAGATACCATTAGAAGATACTGTTGGCTGGTTTGAAGAAAGATTTGGAATAAAAGTGGAAAAGTCAAAACTTGGAGTAGTTCCATGGTTTAACATCTATGATGAGACCAGAATCTTTGAAATAGAAAGATCCAAACTCTGCACAATCAAAAGAGCAAATTTTATACATGGCTTTCTAACAACAACCAGGTATAACGGCTGTATATACCATAGAAAGTGTAATACATGTGGGGAAACCGGGCACACGCCCAAAACATGTCAGAATAACAGAGACGAAACGATAGACACAAATATCCGGGAAAAACAAACAACTATCAGAGAGCAAAGTCTATCGCAAGCTCTGAACGAAACCAAGGGTAAGAAAGAGGAAATAAACGACCAGCAAAATAAGAAGGAAATGAATCCAAAAGGGAACAATAAGACTAACACCAAAAGCCGAGAAAATCAGGAAATACCTAATAAAGCTTGGAATGAGGATAGTGGAAAAAGTATGGCAACAACCCAAGCAACAAGAATTAACAAATCAACAATTAAATAAGAAAGGAGCAACTGACCAGCAAAATAGGAAGGGAATGAAACCAAAAGGATACAGTAAGACTAACACCAAAAGTCGAGAAAATCAGGAAATACCTAATACAACTGGGAATAAGGATAGTGGAAAAGCAGGGAAGATATTGCAACAACCCGAGCAACAAGAAGTAAACAGGTTAACAAATCAACAAGAAAACCCAAAATCGAATGCATCGGAAACTAAGAAACTGGCAGAATACATGACAACAGAACAGCAATTTATACAAGAGAGACTAGAGAGAAGAAAAGAGAAAAGGAGAAGAATAAGAATAAGAGAGGAAGAACAATTAATGGCGGAACAAGCTCTGTAGTATTATGAGTTCCTAGAATGATCTGATTACAAACAATCCAAAAATCATGACGACAAGACGAAGTTCAGAAAAAAGTGAACAAAGATAAATACCATGAACGATTTGAAACAACCAAACGAGATAAAAGAACACAATAAAAAATGTTAGAAGAAAATAACAATAATTTCAACAACAGTAAATATATATAAAAAAATACATATATAAAACAAAATCTATAGCATACAAACATAAACATTTACAGGAGGGCCTTCCCATAATGGTCTGCGAAGATCAGCGGGAATACCACCCTCCCCCAAAAAAAAGAATGGAAACTAGCACGTTTTGAGCTAGAACGAATAAATAAAATTATCTACTGCGTTTTTAAATTCGGCGATTCTTTCTTGAACAGCCTATTTAAACGGCATAATATGAAGTGAAGTTTAGAAAAGGGAATTGTGGGTGAGTCGACACTTCTATGCCTGGAATATTTTGAAGGTTTTCTGAAAAAAGAAAAATAAAAGGAAAATTTTGTTCTGTGCAAATGTCTGATTTACATTTTCTAGTGGTAGAAAAAGAGATATCATTTACCTGGTGGGTTTGCCACAAATCAAAATCACCTTATTATTTTTTTTTGTTATTTTGTTTCAAATCTTTTTTTATTTAGCTTTTTATTGTGTTATTCTGAATTGTATTCCATGGGGAACTTGGGCGACATAAAGCAATATCGAGCATGAAACGTTACTTGTTGGTATAAATGTGCAGTGTCCAAAGTTGTGTCACTATCATATACACAAGATAATGAACAAATTGAAGAACTACAGTTGTCAAAATAGGTGTTAATTATTTAAGATTAGGTATAACTATTATGATGACAAGGTGAATGCATTATTAAATTTGTTTTATGTGCTATTTTAAGCTCAAGTTCACAAGTGACATGAGGACATCTATATTGTGAGTGAAATTAGCATTCCAGTCATACGCTGTAGTTAAAACAAAATAGTTTACGTTACTGTATATATTGAAGATGTATATCTACACTGCCTAGGGATCTGTTAAAACTGTTTCTCTAGTAATAATAATGAGCGATTCTGCATTTGCAATGGAATCTCGTATGGCTAAATTAGCTCGACAGCGACAAGATGCAATTAAGAAATAAATTGCACTCCGTCATTCTGTCATACAGCAGCTACAACAACTTCAGGAGTCTCATGTGGAATACACAGAAGTACAGAGCGGTTATTTTAAATCAATCGTCGAACCACCCAACATGATTGTTACAGCAACTGAGGCAAACCAAAAACTCTTGAGATATTACCTGCTGACATTGCTGGCCGTCTTGAAACCCAAAAACCACCAGTTCAGCCACTACCAGAAGTTCAACTACCAACACCACCAAAAGTTCGAATTTAAATTATGGATAAAGTTATGGCTGGAAATAATACAGCTATCATAGATTCAAAGCAAATAGTTAAAATTGCAACCTCTAAAACCTACATATTATAAAAGTATGAAAAGTGCTGATTGTCGTAAATATATATTTTAACCAAAAAGTAGATGAGTATACTGAAAAAGAAAAGCAAGCACAGAGCAGCAGCAGGGGCGAATCGGATAACGTTTAACAGGCGTCAATTTCTCAAACCAAGGCTTCTTCGAAATCGTAAAAAAGCGTCAATTTGGCAAACTAAGATTTCCTCGTAATGTTTTATAGAGGCTCATTGGCAAAAAAAGACGCCACAATTGTTGTCCACCCTCCACCCCCTGCTGCTGCTATGTAGTTAACAATCTTTTTTACGATAAAAGTTGCTACGATTTCAACCGAATATTTGATCAGGTCCGATACGATATCTTGATCTAGGATCATGCAAATTTATCGTTACAAATCCATGCGGGATTGACTGAACATGACTAAAGAAATTTCTAAAGAAATTATAATCCATATCAGCGCCGCACCAAGTTTGGTGAATATTTCGTAGCGTATGTGTATCAACTCCGTTGAATACAGCAAGAATATTGCAGTTATCTCTGATCACTTTTGGTATTTGAGTATATCGTTCAGTGACATATATCACGTCAGTGTTTTTATGTCTGCCTCTGGAAAATATCCTAGCAGGATTCTTTTGATTATCTAACATCACATCATCATATACGACTAAATTGTTAATACTTCTATCAATATCATCCATGCTCGGTGCTTCTTCGATATCGGTTATAAATTCAATAATACCCTCGACGGTGATTTTTGCTGCCTTTTCGTTGTAATCCTTTAACAATTTGTAGCTTCGCTGATAATCTACACTCGGGGCTATTAAATACAACTTATCCCATTTCACCTCGTTATCAAATTAAGTAGCAGTTGTGTCTTGCCACTTCCAGATGGTCCAATTATAATCATTCTAATTGAATTCTGCAACATTGCATGGTGTTTAATAGGTTCCCGTTGTCGGGTAGCTGAATAATTAATTACATTCATGTTATTATAAATATATTATGGATCTATATTGTGTGAAATGTAAGAAGCGTACTGGCACAAACGACTTGACGACGATTACAACTAAAAATAACAGATCAGCATTTTCTGGTAAGTGTGTAAAATGTGGTACCAAAAAATTTAGATTTGTTTCTATGAAATCTGCAGGACATGCTAGCATTTCTGATGATTTAATAAAAACGAGGAGGTGATATTGCAGCCAAGTTAGTAAAATTACCAGGAACACCATGGGCAAAATACCCAGGAGAAAAACACCTTCCAGGATATAATTATTGTGGACCGGGGACTAGACTCGATATCAGACTTGATTATCAAAACCAACCTCGACCCGGTGAAAACCCAATAAACGCTATTGATAATGCGTGTCGTGCTCATGATGTTGCTTATAAAAGCAGCAATCTGCAACTTAGACATATCGCAGATGTGAAATTAATTCACGCGTTGAATTCTATCACTGATAAATCTTTCAAAGAAAAATTGGCTTCATGGTTGATAAAATCGGCGATGAAAGGTAAATTAATGTTGGGTGCTGGTAATTAATAACATCATGGAATCTATTTATTATTCCCCAAGAGGATACTGGAGGGGTAAATCAGCAATCGGTAAACTCGTTAGCGCCGCAGAGAAAAACACTACAGCGGCTAATTGGTTATCCAAACAGGCGATATGGCAAATTTATCTACCACAGCCTAAACAAATTAACTACTCGCATTTTGATGTCAGCGCCGTTAATGAAGTTCATCAAGCTGATATATTATTTCTGCCGCATGATGGTTTTTACAAGTATGCTCTAACCGTAGTTGATATTTCGGGTTGATACAAACAAGCAGAGCCGCTAAAAACAAAATCATCAACTAAGTTGCTTCTGCGTTTGAAAGGATTTATCGAAGGGGTCCTCTGCACTGGCCAAATCTATTACAAGTTGATCCTGGCAAGGAATTTCAGGGTGCGGTTCTATCAACGATGAAGGATCATAATGTCACTATCAGACGAGGACATAATGCATTACACCGCGATCAGGCAATTGTTGAACGATTTAATCGGACACTTGCTGAGCGGTTATATGGATATCAATACGCGAAGGAATTTATCCAGGATAAATGATCTCGTGAATGGGTCAAGAGATTACCAGTTGTAATTACCGCGCTGAATGATGAGATTACTCTAGCAATCAACATGAAACCTAACTACGCGATTAAGGAGAAGTATATAACCGTAAAACCACAAAATGATTTTTCAAAACAACCAATACTCGGTATTGTCACTGTTAGGTATTTATATGAAACAGGAGAGCTTGAAGGTGGTAAAAAAGCGCTACTGATCCTATTTGGAGTGTTACTCCACATAAAATATCTAGTATAACACGATCTACGGGCAGACCGCCAGTATATAGGTTGGATTCAACTGCACCTGTGCGAGGATTTACATGTGAACAACTACAAGCGATACCCGAGGATACTCAATTACCGCTGCGTGGTCTTAAATAGCACCTCTTCATCTGTTGCACTCAAGACAATTCAGCATCACATTATCTCTGGTATGACCAATACTGCTATCTTTTCTGTCTACGGTAAATTGGCGAGGATCTTTATCTGACCAACACCAACTCATTATACAATTGCAACTCGCGCAGTGATTATTCTGTTGTTGTTTCATTGTAATTATTAATTCGCCATCAATGTCAAATTCTTTGTTATTTTTCATCCTGATGTTTATAACCAGAGATTTTTTTTCTGATTATATCATCGCTGACAATATCACTTATTGTTGTGTCATTAGCATCTAAAACAACTCTTCGAAGTTGATTTATTCTTCGTACTCTGGACACTGCAAGATAAACTAAATTCGACCACTCGATGTGATTATCTATGATCCAAAAAATGTATCTGATATAGTCAATCCCTGTGAAGAATGTATCGTCGCTGCGTAACCTAGCGTCCATGGGGATTTATCAGCGCGTAATGCATCTTCGACGACATTGATATCAACCAGCACAATATCATTTAATACTAGAATTTGTTTTTCACTTTGTCCTGGAATATCAACTTCGATATTTTGTTTTCTTGTATCCTTGGGTCTATAACACAGCGGCGTTGGAAGTGTTGCAAATTTTTTTTATGCAATTCAAATAACTTCATCTGAAGTGTGTCTCTGACTATTGTTCTACTTTCCACTATCAAATTATTACTTTTGTATTCGCTAGCAATAACCAATCAAGAAATCTTTGTAATATATCTAACGATACCGTGCATATTTCATCCCAAATAATGAATTCAGGAATATATTTTTCACCCATTCGATCAATAGTCCATTCGTCGCCTTTCCATCGAAAGAAACTGTGATAAGTGCTTGCATTAATTCCTCGTTGTTTAATCTCTCTGGCATGCCTGTGGGTCGGTGTTAACAGAATCATATTTGATTTGAAAACGCTAGCGTTTCCACGAAATAATTTAATCGCGTGAATCGTCTTTCCTGACCCACCACAGCCGTTTAGGTAGCTGGTTTTGTTATCTACATATTGGATCGGATATCGACGGTGCATTAGATAGTTCTGATATCTGATTATTTTTCAATTAATTGTTTTCAATCGTAACATCTGCTGATTTGCAAAAATCACGCAGCATTTTCTTTTTAATTCTCCATGATCCCCAACGCTCGTTAGAATTTGTAAATTTAGCCACTCTAACTGCGGAGTCAGGAAATCTATTTATCATTGAAAATAAATTAGTAGAAGCATAAGCTAGCATAGACGACCTCAAATGTGCATACTGAAGATTTTTTCCATCGTTGTAAGTAACAATTGTACCCAGTTTGTTTCCATCCGACAATAAAACGTCTTTACGATTTACATATATATATCTTTAGATGTTCATCCGCGATTATAAAATCGTAATCAGCATCATCTATAATCAACCGTGAAGAATATCTGTTAATGTCATATTTTTTTCCACCCTGAGTGAATTTACCGATAATTCTTCCACCGAAATCCTTTGCTAGTCTATTTCTAACTTCAAAGATCTGTTTCGATCATTTCAAGATATATTCTTCGTCTAGATCAGGAAATTGTTTTCTATAGTCGCTGATTATACTATCTAGACTATCAGGTTGTGGTAACCAGACCTCAGTCTGCGCTCGATATGATATAATTGCTTCACTGACAATCAGCGATATTAGCATTTTAGAATTCATCATATACCGTAATAACACTATTGGCATCCAGTGTTTTTCAGAGATGTGTCTACCAATCCAAATATAACGGCACGGATGAAGTCCTGTAGCCAATTCAAATGATACCACACGAGCAAATCCGGTTAAATCAAAATCAGGCCCATTAACCGCAACACGAGTCATTTCATGTTTGGGATGTCCAAATCGTTTAAAATACTCAGAAAACTCTCCATACGCGATAAAAATCCCTGGATAACACGCAACCATATAAACTGAAAGAATACTTTCAGAGGTGTATTTTGTATTCCATAATCCGCCGTGGTTTTATTCAACGCAGCTTGATTTGATATCTGATAGAAATTCTGCTCTTGGTAGTTTCCACGTGTTTTTCATTCTCGCAAAATGAGCCGCAACCGACGGAATTGTAAAACAATTTGTTAATAATTGTTCGTTGTCTTCTGTTGAAAAACCACTGGCTAGTTTTTTTCATCTCGTTGTGGAGGGCTTCAGTGCGGTATAATTCTCTGTTTGGTCTTACAAATTGATCGAATTTACCCTCTTCGTCTTCAAAACTGTGAAGTAACTACACTGACACAGGATCGTTTTTACATGACTGAGAACTAAAATCAAATAAAATTTCCGTGTAATATTGTATTGTTCTATCCCGCGGAAATATTGTTACCGCAGGTGTCCACGCGTGTTCATTATGATCAATAATTTTGATTGGAGCTCCTTTTGATTTATATTTTGAATCGTGTAGTACCTCTCCTGTTATTGTCATTATGGCTATTGGAAATCTTAATGATGTTTCTAATTTGGTTATATCTTGAATTGATGCTCCTTTCTTCCTAACTGTTAATTCCCATTTATTTTAATTTTTTTGCGTCTTAGATCAGTCAATCTTTTCCACACAACGTATTTGTAAAATGCTCTATTATTCGTTCTGCTACGCAATTTATCCCCGATGATAAAATCGGCGGTGACAGTTTCATTGGTTTTAATTTTTCAATACTCGGTTTATCATTTAACGAATATTCCGCATAAACAACTGCTGTTACAGGATAAGATCTTCATAGTACGGTTTGTCAATCCCATTCAGCAATCCTGGTTTGGAATCATGACTCAAAGTGATAGTTTTTTTATCTTTCAAGATTGGTTCAAATTTTGTCTCGAATAATCCAATTTCTCATTTCTGAGCGGATAATGAATTTCACTCTAAAAAGTACTTTTTCTTGTCAAGATGTGAGATTATAAGTGCTGCTCTTTCAGCGTTTATGGTAGTATCAACGACACCATTAATTGGAAATGTTGACCAACAGTGAGATGCTCCATCGCGTTTGAATTCATTAAAACAATCGCGGATTTTACCTATCATGCTTCTATCACTTATTAGACCCTTTGGTACATCTATTGAGACTCTATCGAGATTGACTTTAACATTTTTCCAAGGCTTAATTTTAGATCATCTCTCGAACTCTTTTATATTATAATTAAAACAAGTATTTAAATAAAGAATTTTCTTAGATAATGAATCATTGCAAATGGTTGATGATAGGATCAGTAACAGCATGTAACAAATCGTGCAGAAATGAATTATGTGGATATCATATGCAACGTTTTCGTAAAGGAAGTTTTGGACCACTCCCTTGTATCCGATGTGGGGTAGGTAAGCGTGGTAAATAGCAATTATGTCTGAGTTGTGGTGGTAAGCGATGCAGAGAGTTGAAGCGTTATTATGATAAACGAATTAAGAATTCCATCAATGACTCTGACTATGTCAGTGACAAAATCATAAGAACACCGCAAGACCAAACAATCAATTAGACAAATAGTATTATATATGAATGGACCAAACATTTCAGCCACATCCCGTGATTACCAATTATGAAGCGTCTAGTGATGGTATTATCAGAAACCGTAGACTGAAGAAACCAGTTGGTGTTGTGACTCTTCATGGATATTTAAGGTTTACCGCTGGAAAGAAAACTTATTTTAATCACAGAATCGTATACGAGTGTTTTCATGGATTGATCAAGGATGGTCTTGTTATTGATCACAGTGATTGATGTCCTTAAAATAACAGATTGGATAATTTACGAGCCATTATGCAGAGTGAGAATAATGCATTTGGGAATACTGGTACCTGTAAACCAATTGGGAAGAGACCTATAAAATCATTTAATACAAAAACTAACGAAGAACAAATATTCAAATAAATGACTGAGGCCGGTAGGTATTTCGATATTTGTATACCCTCAGTACGATTCGTTACAGAGAATAAAACAGAATTCAATTCGTTTACGTATGAATTCTATTTTGTATTATGTGTATAACATCAAGGGATATAACTCGTGCAGGTATGTGTACGGCTTATGAAAGAGTTACCCTCAATGGGTTTTTAATTAAATTCCATTGGTTGGTTTTATGTCAAGCAAACTTTATCTCAATTCGTACCCCCCCCCTTTGGGTTTAACACTAATAATTCAGGATGAAATTTTTTTGCGATAAAAGTTGCTACGATGAAAGTCTTAAGATGAAAATCATTGTTGAAATTCGAAAAATTTTCACGACTTCACAAACAGGCTAATTTCTATAACCTCACCTCGTAAATCGATTAGATTATTGGACTGGTCAGTGAGACTGAAATTAATTCTCGTTAGTGAATTATTATGCCATCGCATATAGACTGGATTAGTTGGATCCTCATTTATTAGAAACTCTAGAGGAGCTGTTGGTGCAAATGAATATAAAATATATCCCTGTTGAGCTTGATTTGATCGCTCTATATTTATTTGATAGCATCCTTCGATGACATCACATACTAAATTTAATGCTATCACCGAGGATATATTTACGTTGAACGGAGCGATATGTCTACCACCGCCGTCTGGGTCATTATTATGTTTGAGGATTGTTGTTTGTTGTTTCCATTTATCAAGTATCATAGAAAAGTTTATTTTGAATAAGATCATTAACAGATTTTTTCAGTTCATTTGCGTTATATCCAGGAAACTTGAAATCGGGTAAATCAGCTTCCTTTATATTGTCACCAGTTAGGATTTTTTGTTTATCTCCGCTCTTATTAATTATTATTTGAATTATTCGTTTGTTGATATATTCCATATCTGATACAAGTTGATTTAATATCCTAATGTGTTTTATGATCTCATCACGTGGCCTTGTTATATAAGAGAGATGCTCTTGTAAGCCCCGTCATAGTTGTTCTAGTTGTGTTTTATGTAATTGATTAATCTCTTTCAAATAATCAATGATGTTAGATAACGTAAATGTAATTGTAATGGTTGAATAAGGAGTTTTCTCAAAAACCAAATACCATTGCATGGTATTGTTATCGATAAATGTAAATCTATCGGTTAATTTTGTATTTTTTATATCAGGTAAATATTCTCGATATGATGGGTTGATTTCATGATATGATTGTACATCAGTGACATGATAAGATTTTTTTGGTTCGGGTATTTGATAAGATGCCTCAGGTGGTATTTCAGGCCATCCTAGTATTGTTCTGATTGAACTCTGATAGATATCTACGAGATAACTAGGTGAGTTTATCTCAATCGCGGATGATAACGTCGCCTCATGAACTGTTATGGCGATCTTCGATTCTGGTGTTCCAGTAATGGATTTTATTCTACGCTGAAATTCAGCATTGATTTGTTCGATTTGGTATGACCCAGATGGTAGCGAAACAACGTTCCAGTCTGGAGTGCCGTCTTCGCGATTCCTATTCGCAAACACCAAGGAATTATTCGGTTGTTGACCGCCAAATGCTACCGACCTAATGTTAGGCCAACTGTGATACACTCGTAATTTTTCTAACGCTATCTCCTTCATGGGGATCGGAGTAGGGAAATTCACGCTGAATTCAGGATTCGTTGATGTTATTGAGATCATGCTTGTTTTCACCGGGTTGGTATTTTCCGCTATTTGTTGAAGTAGTTCTTGCGATGACATTGACGCTGTCATTGTTGTTGTTATTATACTCATGTTGTCGCTCTAATTTTAGAAAACTGCTAGCAGTTTTTAACACTGCGGAATCATAAACACGTACCATCGCGCTGAATCCACTATCTGATATTAACGTGTCATCGAGTGACGACGATATCATCGAGAATAATTGCGAGTATGCGGTTGACACAGCATGAAATTTAACTACGTAGTCTTGTAGTTTGTGCTGGCTGCATGATGATATTTTTTTGTTATTATTGAAATAATTCCCACGATTGTTGTTGCCGCTGCTATACAAATTGGAACAGCTATCGAGGCAATCATTGTCACCGAGGAGAGTATAATTCCAGCTCCGGTGATTACACCACTTACTTAGTAAACTGTAACATCAACTGCGGTGATTCTTCATCGATATTTTTTTATTTTTACTTGAAACTCCTCAGTGAGTATTTTTTGAGTTTAGTTTGAAATTCTCTGACCTGATCATAGCGATATTGCTGTGACGACAATATCGGTGATATTGTTGTTGTCGACATCTTATTTTGAAAACACTAGTGTTTTTTTTAAAATAGATTTCAATTGAAACCGTTAGTAAAAATCCTATGGATTTTCGGTTTAGTTATTTACTTAAATCCGCTACGAATTCCACATACCATGTTACTGAAACCCTAGCCAAATTATTATAAGTGGATGCTATTGTTAATCGTTCAATTGTATCCTTGTCAATGATCGTTGATATCGTATTATTGACCCCAGATGAACTCGTTGATGAAATATTAAATTGAGTCGGTGATACTAGTGTTAATCGATAAATACCCTTGACGGTTGCAGTGATAATATACTGTTTGTAGGTGTCCACGTAAATGATCCGTGTTGGATCGCGTACACATTATTTACGATATTTGTTTGTTCGTGAGGGATTTTTTTTTCAATGATTTCTATCATCCTCGTTGCATCATTTTTGATTGCCTCGATGAAGTTTTTTATATCTTCGATGGATTTTTTAATATCAGGGAGTTTAATGTCAAATTTATCCACCGGGATTGTAAAAAATGTATCAATGATATTTTTACGAAATGATGAAAACTTTTCAAACGTGATCTTCATATCTTGGTTGAAGTGTTGCTAGTTTCAACATAGAAATTTTTATCTCTGTGAGCATCGGTGTGATCACTGGAGGATTATCAAAAAATTCTAATACGGGTTTGTCAATATTGGTCATGATGATTTTTTTGTAAACTAGTAAATTTATTAAATATATTTATATGATCGTCATACTTTTTAACGTGATCTGCGTATTTAACTTGAAGTGTTGCAAACTCTGACATAGATGTTTTTATCTCTGTGAGCTTTGGTGCGGTCACTGGAGGATTATCAAAAAATTCTATTACGGGTTTATTAATATTGTCCATGGTGGATTTTTGTAAATCAGTAAATTTATTAAATGTATTTATAGGATCGTCATACTTATAATTGAGTGATTTCAATGAATTCGCCGAGGATATATAATTGTTATCGAGTGTTAATATTTTATCTGTGATTGTTGAAACAAGTGCGCCTGGTTTGAGTTTACCCTGATTGGAAAACAACGCAATAGTATCTTCTACTGCGTTACGTTATTTAACTAAAATATCATCAAGAGAAACATTACTCGTTTTCAATTTACCCTGACGATCTTGAAAAACAACTATTTCATTGGGGTCAACACTTGCTAAGTTTAACATCTCAGCTATTTCATCTTCGATTATTTTTTGTACAGCAACGGTTGCAGATATTTCCATGGTGGGTTTTTTCAACATTGATAGAGATCTTCCCCAAATATCAACCATTGTTATTGTAAAAAATCTTTGATTTTCTAATTACTTCGATTGCCAGCGATTACTTGTATATTTATTTACGACCCGATAAGGTGTTTTTCTCGATGATGAAATAGCGTCAAAGACATTCAAAAATTCGTTGCCGCATATTGGTGGGTCATTCATTTTCTCTGTTAGTAGCGTAGAATACCAAGTCTTCATTTTATGAAAAGTATTTAATTGTTGTATATAACGCATGAATTCTTTAGGCGGCGCTAACCCATATGAATTGAAATAAACGATTACACGCGGATCAATCGCGTATGCAATCCAGTAAGTTCCAGGTCCTGTGCTGTTATCGAGATTAATGATACCAGTTTCAACGTTTTTTGGTTGTGCCGGCAACTGATCTTTCATAAATCCACCTCTGAAGTTTTTAAACGCCAATTTTTTTAGCAGCATCGAGTAAATCAGACTTTGACATTGGAACTATTAAACTGTTCCCGGTATTCTCAGGCCGCTTCATTTGTACCATGAATACGGAGTTCCTGGTAGTCTTAGACCCTTTCCCGATTTTGTATCCTTTCCCGGTAGCTTTTTTTAGTGCCATCCCTGCCGTGGTACCAACGGCTCCAAACGCTGCCGCTTTAGCTACCGCTGGTTCCGCTGCCGCAATTAACGCTGGTAACGCAGCTAACAACGGAAATATACCACCTGATTTTATCATGTTTTTGATCTCAGCTGCAGAGAGAGTGATCTGAACGCCCTTTTATCTTTGAAAGCATCATTGAAATGTTTTATCTGACGAGTTGTCAGCGACAATTTATTCTGACCACCAAACATATGATTATATTTCAGCGTGATCGTGGTTCCACATTTTTTAGCTGATTCCGATTGCAATTTCTTGAGTTGACCAGGAGTTAACGTAACACTAATATGACTATATGACATTATTAAACCTACTAGTAGTTTAAATAACAGATTGATCTAATTGTTACATTGAAAAAATTTGAAAGATTTTCAATCATAGATTTTCAATTACATATTTTCCATCGGCGCATCAATTACTCTCATTCGTCCACCAACACCTTCGAGTAGCATTGATTTGTCGCTGAGAATGACAGCAGGCGCTCTGTAATTAACAATAGCACCAGGGCGGGTTACACGGGCTCTAAAGTGTATATCATTGTCTTGTTAAATCAAGATGTTCCAGTGAAAAGTAATAAATCTGATATAGATTCATAAAGTCAAACTGTGATATTTTGAAGACCAGTATCGACATTTTGATCGCGTCCCATATATGAAAACAGACGATGATATACACGTGCTATTTAGTTGGTATTGTAATCAAGTTGTATATCCTCGGATGGTTCTTGTTGTCCGTTTATTCTCAATGATACTTCATTACACCCGATTTGATCAAATATCATATGGCTTCGTGTTTGATTATCAACTCGCGCAGTATTCTGTAGCGCAATAAATATATGACGTGGAGCTGAAACACCTTGTTTTGATGCTAGGTGCCATGTAAATGTACCATCAATATTATCCTGTTTAACATCCGTTGTTGTTGTTAGCCAACTCAGTTACGATTTTCCTCCATGATCCATAAATGATAGTAATCGTTCTTCTGTTGTGATTGATGGAGTCATTCCTGGCATCCACAATGATAGTTTTGTTAAAATTACTTTACCGGCATCAGCAAGTGGATTTGCTGGATCTGCTGAAATTCTCCAAATTGCATTATTATCATCACCCTTTCGCATGAGTACCACTGTATGCTTCGCTCCAAAGATAACTTTTCGGACATTTCTGCAGAATCCAAATATATGATGCAGTGGAATCGCGCATGAAAATGATCTACGCTGCCCTTGTAACATTGACATACGTGTTGCATCTCTTAGGTTGAAATTATCATCAGTATGTATAATCATATCCTCGACTTCATCATTATTAACGGGATTAACAGCACGATCATTTGGTCGTCTTACAATAAATGGAATCTTTCCAGAAGTATCCTTAGCATCCATTGCAAACATCATAGAAGGGCCTGCCGATCTTGTATAATCGTCGGAATATCTTGCTAAAACAATTATTGTTGTGGCCACATCAACATCACGTTCTATTGACTCAATCTCCTTTCCATCAATCAGATATCTTGCACTCTCGAATAACGCCATGATACCATTATTAACAAAACCGACTTGAGCACCAACTGCTTATGGCGTATTAGCAACAACATCTGTGACAATTACTCCTTCTACTTCAACAAAAGCCTCAGCGGGTAGAACGTATTTACTGGTATCATGAACTTGAACTTCGATTCTTGATCGAAGATCTGGTTGTACTGCGTGATAGGAATAAAATTGATAATCGCGTACAGAATTATCCTTGCGCACTGGGGCGTCCATATCAAACGCTGGTTCAATTATATGTTTGCACATTTTATTATATATTCCTTGATCTGTCGGGATCTTAAGCCACTTCCCGCTATCATGTTTGCGATATCATCTGGGTTGCTCGCCGGCGACGGTGTCATTAACGACGAAGTCACCAACGATGCTAATTTCTGATCCACGGCGCGATTTATTATTTTGCTAAAACTTGCAGGCATTACTTCCGTAGATGGTAACGGCTTCTGTCGCCGTCGAACTAACGACATTAGTTTATCTTTTTGCCCTCCCGGCAATATCTCCAACGGCACTAATACCCTTATCACGAATAACATCAATAGCTTTCATTGATAATTGTTTTGCTAATGGCGCCACTTTTGGAGCCATTCTTGCAAATAACCCTGCAATGGTATTGCCAAGACCATCGCCATAGTACGCTTTTTAAACAGGCAATCGTGAATTTACTACATAGACGCTGGTTGGTTTATCGTGGTTGTAGTGTATGATCATCTTATTATAAAAACACTAGTGTTTTCTAAATGAATATTTATCTAGCTAGTGAAATTCAAAGAATTTCCATTTTTGGGAAATCTTTGATTTCCTTGATTAGTCACTAATGACGAAGTCATCATAACCACGATTGGAAAAATCCGTAGGACTTTCTGCTAGCTCATCCATAAACTCTCGATATGTTTAAATATTCATAATACCGCCTTGAAATAACCGCATATAGATATCAGCTGCTTCATTAATTATTTCCGGTGAGTTATTTCCAGCTCGTTTCCCTCCTATGAGTACTTCTAATCGTGCTATATCGCTAAGAATATTACCAGGACAACGAACAAGACCACTACCTGAAATCCCACTGGAAAATCCCTTTCCGCTTGATTTTTTAGTAATATCAGTTGCACCTTGTGAAGAGGATTGTGTTATATCAAAAAGTTTTGATTGCTCTGGTAATCTAAGAAATCCGGTATCCGATTGCTTCTCTGTAGATGATTCAGCCTTTTTTATTGCTTCCATCAATTCGTTATACGAAGCATCTCTTTTCGATGCCTGAGATGCACCTGTTAACACACTATATAATCCATTATACCAGTCTTTTTTATTAGGGAGATTATAATCATCGTGGATATACTTTTTTCTCTGATGGAAACTCCTAACGACGAAATTAGCTAATTCTTCAATAGAATCAAATTTCATACCTTTTATTTTATCTAATTTACCCGAGCAGAATTTATCATTGAAATGCAACTCGTCCACTAGCAATATCACCTTCTCCTTCTTCTTCTTGTTCTTCAAGAGGTTCAGGTGGTGCGCTAACATCAATATCGCCCCGTTGTCGTTTAATTTCTTCTTGTTGTTTTGTAGCCGGAACTATATCATCAGGAAGTGTTTTTAAAGATTTTTTTGTTTGTTTTGATCTTTTTGCTATTTTTTTTTCAAGTACAGGAAGAAGAGGTGTTTCTTTCCTTGATCCTTCCTTGTGGATATATCCATATATTGCTCGCTCAGTGGCTGATATTACCCCTTTGGTTGCCGTGGTTATTGGTTTAAACAGATCTTCAGTTCCGGCTGTAAATCAGTCTGAAGACTCTGTCTAGCTTGTAGATTTTCTCTAACAGAATCACGGATTGGTATAAATTTCATAATTGCAGAAATCTTTCACGTGCTAATCTAGTCGTTAGTGCTTCGTTTGCTATTATATAGAACGACAGATTGTCGTGTTAAATGTACGATAGAACGACATATTGTCTTGTTAAATGCAGTGAAAAATTACCAAAAAATCAATGAAAAATGCAACAAAAATGACAAAAAATAAAAAAAAATCTACAAACATCTCTATCAATGATGGAGAAACTTCCGATTTCCTTAATAAATAATAATTATTGAAGTATTGTATATGTCACTGGTGACTTTGTCACTATGGTTAGAACTTATTCTGTTGAGGTAACAAAGGGGGAATTTTCGGTTTGGCGGATAATATCTCTTATTGTTTTAACCCTCAAATTAATTGTGCGTTTGATTTCATATTGCTGCCCCAATTCCATTCTGATTTTTTCGACAATAGTGAATAACGTGGCAAACTTACCGACGTCGTTACAGAATGCAAGGGAGTCGCGAATAGCATTCTGGATTTTCTTTATAAAAGCGTACCCTTTTGGTAATACGTATTTATTATTCATAGCGCTGTATTCAATATCTTGAAAATCAGAAAGAATCTGATCACAATTTAATCGATCTGATAATTGAATTCTTTGATTTTTCAAATTTGAAATCTCAGTTATGATATCATTGATATTTTCAGAATTCATTTATATATAATAACATATCTCTAATTTGAAAAATTGATATTGGAGTAATTTATATATAATAATATATAATAACCTCTTCAAGACCATCGACGCGCTAAGCTAGACTTTGACCTGTGACTCTCTTAACCCCGATCTGCGTATTTTCTTATATGCTCTTTTTAATACCTTTCCGAAATACGAAAAAGACGGTAACTGAAAGATCCTGGACAATGCATACTGTTTCATGTCTTTTGTGTTTTTACTTTTGTTAATACAACGACACAGTGAACCCTTTCAAGAGTGCTCTTAAAACGCACCTTTCTCGACTGTAAGAACAAACCTAAAAACCCAAAGATGATTTCTACCTTAAATATTTTCACCATTTTATTTGTTTTCCAATTTCATGGTGTTTGTTTCTTTGTTTTTTTTTTTTGTATTCTTATCATTATTTATGTTGTAAAGCGCTTAGAGCTTCTAAAGATTAGGCGTTATACAAAGTTCTCATTATTATTATTATATATATGCCCTGTCGCATTTGTCTTCCCAGTAATTTACTTTATATGCACACTAATAAGTAATTCTTTATAGTTGATATCTTATAAATTATTCCAATAGATATTTCTTACAGTTCCCGCTGCTTTTCTGATATGTCTGACTCATCCACCAATTCTATGGAGTCAGGAGCTAAGAATGCTTACATATAAATAAATCTGCTATGCAGCTTTACATTTCTCTCATGACTCATTTTCAAATTAAGAGGATCGCATGCTTGACATTTGTATATAAAAATTTGCTTCCAAGTCAGCAAATAAATAAAACAAACACGGTGTACAGTTTGGTCCAGTTGAATTAGATTTTCTTTCAGTAAACTTATACATGTACACAGTGCCGTTTGTCATCAATCAAGAAATTGAATATTTAAACAAGATCACGCTGCTTTCTAACTGGTATGTATGTATGTATGTATGTATGTATGTATGTATGTATGTATGTATGTATGTATGTATGTATGTATGTATGTATGTATGTCTTTTTCTGAGATAATATATATCGCATGTTAAAAATTTATTTCCAGTTACGTTTTATAACCACCATGTTAGCTACAATGGTATTAATATACCTGAGACAATGCAGCAATGGGTATCTAATGTATTTTGGTGATACCTAAATGCTTCATGAGTTTTATTTCTTCTTCATCTTAAACTTTATGAAAATTCGAGTAAGCATTATAAATCGTTAAGGTTAAGTACATGTAATATTCGTGGAATGCAAAGAATCCAAAGTATTTTAATATCCTACTTCTTCGTACATTCTTTAGAACACTGTCTGTTCGTGACATTGCTGTGTTTTCTGGAATCTTTTTATGTATGTATATACCAATACCACATACTCATAAGTAGGCCAACAACACCATTGAAAGAATGTACGATTTCACAGCGAGGAGTAAGAACTATTTATTTTCGTTTACATTGTTATGTATTGTAGCTCCTGATTTAGGTTCCTCTCATCTTGGCAAGCAACGTTTCGTTCTTTTACTCCATATCTGATAAGTTTGAATATTAAACTCATAATTCGAACGTTTTCATTTGTAACATATAATCTTTTCAAGCAGAGTGTGTAAAAATCATTAACCAGTCATCCTTCTTAGTCAATGTCACAATGGGTACCGCTGTAATTCTATCTATCTATCTATCTATCTATCTATCTATCTATCTATCTATCTATCTATCTATCTATCTATCTATCTATCTATCTATCTATTTATCTATCTATCTATCTATCTAGCCATCTATCCATATATGTATAATCATCTATCTATCTATATATCGATCGAGCTATCTATATATCTATATATATGTCTGTCCGTCTCTCTCTCTCTCTCTCTCTCTCTCTCTCTCTCTCTCTCTCTCTCTCTCTCTCTCTATATATATATATATATATATATATATATATATATATATATATATGTATATATATATATATCTGTCAAATCATCTATCTTTATAGCTAAATATCGATCGATCTATCTATATATGTCTGTCCGACTGCTTGTCTGTATGTCTGTCTGTCTGTCTATCTATCTATCTATCTATCTATCTATCTATCTATCTATCTATCTATCTATCTATCTATCTATCTATATATATATATATATATATATATATATATATATATATATATCCATCCATCTCTCTCTCTTTATATATATATATATATATATATATATATATGTATATATGTGTGTGTGTGTCTATCTGTTTTTCTATAAATAGGTCCATCCATCCATCTATGTATATATTGCAGACTACGACAGCGTTTAAATATGCATATAATTAAACAGTAACGGTGACATATTCATATTAATACGAAAGTGGAGCAGGTTCCAGCTAATCCTCTGATGACACCTTCTTATCAGTCGTTACGTTTCATACATTTTCTCTTATATACGTTATGATCCTATTTATTTTAAAAACTGGCCGAATAGGCCACAATATTCCACATGCAATATCTGTTTGCAGACCTATTCATACGATGCACTAACAACAATGTACAAATAACAAAACCCCTTTGCTTTCCAAAATCAGATCTATCAAAAGCCAGTTACTCAATTCTAGATTCATGCACATTCAAAAATATAAAACATGGCAAATCGATATGAAGTAGTACAACCAATAATTGCATGTTTTCTTTATCATGTTGACATGTACTGACATTTAGAATGTGATGAATGTAATGCTTGTTATTTTAAAAAATCTCTCTACCGTCACAGTAATAGTTAAAATGGAATCTAAAATTTTCCCAGTCATATATTATGTCTAGATAAGTGAAAGTCCTATACATGTGAGAGTACATACTGGATGTGTACGGTAGCTGATGGTGAAGAGGGCCCTGTGAGTGACATTTCCGATAATGATGTTGAAGTCCATAAAGAGCTTCAGTAAAATCAGTATACAATATATAAGCAGTGTGCAAACAGACTGCCTCTCTAGAGTTATATTTAAGTAGATTACGTTTTGTGTGTGTGTGTGTGTGTGTGTGTGTGTGTGTGTGTGTGTGTGCAAACATTCAAAGTTCATATTTCAATCTACTTCATTCTGATTGCCAATACGTGTACGAATGAAATAAAAAAGAAAATGTGCTTTTTTCGCAACAAATAACTTATAGAAGTTAATCGACTGGGTGGAACGCGCACCTAATTCAAGCCCCTCGATTACATAGATTCATTAATCACTCGATACAAGCTTTCATTCTCTATGTGTAATGAAACACTTTAACCAAATATTGCATGTTGAAATGGAACAGTTAGTATTTTCATTCGAGGTTCCTTCATTCGTAACATAGGTATGTTACCCTATTATTGTTTTTTGGTGTTTCGTTTCCGAACTGGTGAACCTACTAAGCTAGCATTCGCGTACTACAGAGCAATAAAAGCATTACTATATAATTCAATACTATATAACTCGACTAACCAAGATGACACGCATTTGAGAAAGTTTCTACCATTCAATGTTTTCTGTCAGTTTGACTTGCCACAAAAATCATACATGTTCTAAAATCACAAGCGATTCGAGGAATGTAACTGTATAAGTTAAAATTAAAAGGATATAACAAATAGGCAAAGTTATCGGTAAGTAAAAGGTTTATGTCAAACACCAGTTTCTCTGTATTCACTGATTGTATCTTGTTACTGACACACTCTTCATGGTTCGTTTTAATATTGTAGACCGAATTAGATTTTGCACACAAGGAGTTGAGATACAGGATAACTCATACGAGACTATATATCAATCGAACGTAATTCTTGTAAGCTGTTTTATTTGTCATCCTAATGGTTTTGACTTAAACGCGGTATTCATCTGTTATTTGTTCCCATTAAGGAATCAGATTTAATACTGATACAAACACACCAACTGCATTACATTTCAAATGCAAGAATTCAACATTGCATGTGAAGTTGATGAATCTCCCAGTTTCTTGAGAAGGGAAAGGTGGTACATACTTACTGTACAATAATGTCGTAGTCAACCTGCGATGTGTCCTCGACGTCTTTAATTAGTGGGCTTAGCCAATTTTTCAATTTGTGTGCTTAGCAAATGTTTCAATATAATGATTTAAAGGGTACAGAATATTAATGATTTTCTGCTGTAGAATCCAGAAACGTATTGGCTCCACTTTCTCGAAAACTATACTGAGTCAGAAAGAAAGATGCATTATTTCTTCTTTCTCTTCTGCGCCTAAACATTTTACAGTGTCGCGCAGATTAACATTAAAGCATTTGAACCATTCAAATTTGCTCATTGGGACCATTTACATGTATATATGCTATATTTGTTTCCTTGTTTATGCAATCAATCCTAGGCAGGTGGTTAAACACTATAACAAACTGCTTAATCAGGAGTGATTTATAATGAATTTTAAATTTAATAACTCAAAGTGATCCGATAATTCGCATCCTTTGATGATTGATTGTACTCCTATATAAAAGAAAATTGAAACCACATTTCTTAAATAATAGTATAATTTAGTTTTCTACAGTGTTGCGTCAGCATTGTCAACGAAAATATATAACTTTTGATATGGCTGCAAAGGTATAAATAAATAGCATAAATTAACACATGCCTGTCAAAACATCTATGCCACAGGGTAGATATTTTCCTTACGTTTCTGTCTTTGTGTTCTACCAGTTATCATACCAGCAGTAAATTACACATTTTATTAATTATAAAGAACTGATATCGATCGTCGTTGCTTATCAGTTGTAGTCTATCATTCATCCTTCCATACGTTGTTTATATATATATATATATATATATATATATATATATATATATCTTTCTATATGTCTTGTTTATGTCACGGAAATCCGGAGTGACGGTATTTAGACGAGTGTAAATAACTTGGGTGAGATGAGAGTGTGTTTGCTATGTCCAAATGCTTTACTCCACAGAGAGAGAGAGAGAGAGAGAGAGAGAGAGAGAGAGAGAGAGAGAGAGAGAGAGAGAGAGAGAGAGAGAGTGAGAGAGAGAGAGAGAAAGACAGACAGACAGACAGAGCGACAGACACATAGACAGAGAGAGGAACAGCGGGACAGAAACAGAGACAGAGAGACATGCACAGGGACAGATACAGACACAGAGACGGAGACAGAGATACAGAGACATATACAGAGACACAGCGACAGATGCAGCTAGAATGTGAAACGGACTTAGGCAGAGAGACCGAGACATTGACCGAGACAGAGTGACAGAGACATAGACAGACAGTGACACAGAGACAGAGACACACTCCGAGACAACAAGACACAGACTCACAAAGACAAATGGTACACAGACACGGAGACACATACACATAGACAGAGAAAGACAGTGAAACAGGGACAGAGACATAAAGTCAGAGACACAGAGTCAGTGAGACAGAGTGACATATACACCTAGACAGAGACACAATGACCAGAGCAGATAAGCAAAGACAGAGACACATACAGACACTCAAAAAGAGACCGATATGATGGGACAGAGACGGAGACAGATGCACAGGAACAGACATATACACTCTCTCTCTCTCTCTCTCTCTCTCTCTCTCTCTCTCTCTCTCTCTCTCTCTCTCTCTCAAGTTGGTAGTGGTGTTGATATTGCTTTGCGTTTAATCAGCGTGTGTGAGTGGAACAAGCAAAACCGAAATATAATACCTCAAACGCCATCTATGCTGCAACGTTTAATGTTAAACAATCAGAAATAGTGTTACATATGTTGGTAATTTCGAATAATTTACTGCAGAGCTATATTTTTCCTCTTTTTTATACTCCAAAGACATGGACAACATGAATTCATTGTGAATTAAGAGTTCTCTAACGCAATGGATTTCGTATCACGGTATCCAATCAGCATAAGCAAAATGATACCTGAAATTTTTAAAGTTCCGAAACTTTCTTTCCTGATTGGAAATAAAGTCAACTTCTGACACCTAATCCCTTACTGTCAGATGTAATCGTGGACATTTTTTATCCGTAACAGCCGTATGGCTGGTTAATTGGGTGATTGGGCTTTCAGCACCCTACGGAATGTCGAAAGAAGAGAAAATCACAGTATGTATACGTATTTTAGTCGAACCCAACTGCAAACTTCACAGACCCAATTCTGCATGTGCATTATGCGCTGGCAGATCTGTATCTGTGCAGCACGTTGGGATTAATTGGTAGAACAAATGACATAGACCCTGATCAGCAGACAAACTATGATTCATCAACTCAGACTAGTTGGGGTTTCTGTAGTTCCTTATAAATATGGTAAGTACCTTACTGCAATTGCCCTGAAACAGTTGATTAAAGCTAAACAGATATGTTATTCAATTCCTGCTCATTGGTTTTGAAGTCCGCGGCACTACCAATTGCACAACAAGCGTTTTGAATTATTGTTTTAAAACAGTGAATTTATTTCATGGCTTCAATGTTTATGTTTATCTAATCAGGCAAAGGAACATTTTGATACTTAGTAGAGATATATGATATACATTTAAATACCATTGGTATCGCAATGTGAGCAGAGTAGGATAAGCAAGGAAGATGGCATACTTGAAGCTTTTAAATGTATCTTTAAACAATGAAATCCTGTAAAGAAACCGTCTGATAAGGGAAATGTGTTTTACAATAGTATAGTCATTGATCTAGTATAGTCATTGATCTAGTATAGTCAATGATATAGTCAATGATCTGAAATATATGCAAAGACTTTAATTCCTTTTCAACATGCTCGGCTGAAAGTTCATCATAGTTGAAAGGTTCAACATAACTCTGAATTTAAGAACATGGAAGTATCTCACTCAAAATGAAACCACAAATTATGTGGACGTTGTACCAAAGATAATAAAACGATTTAATAGAACTCATAACACATCAATAGACATACCTCCAATTGGAGCATGAGAAGGATAAATCTGATAAAAAATATGAGTGAATTTGTTTAGGTATTTTAATAACTGTTACATATGGGACACTTTACTTCCACATTTGTATTTTTAAAAATGTTTTTACACAGATGTACAATTACATATTCACAGATATTCACAGATATCTTAAATAGGGCAAGACCTAAAAGATGATATGGTAGATGGCTAATTTGACGACTTGAATGAATAGTGCCGAGCAACAATAATCCGCATATAACAAGATTGATGACGTGCAAACAGTTGAAAGAAAATATTAAATGCTAAGAAACAGAACGTTAAGAAGTAGGTACGCTTTGAATAGAGGCATTATGATAGTTCTTATACACTAATGGTAAACAGTATTCAGTTAAACAATTGAATTGAAGTCAATGGCTAGAACACATTTTTAAGATGTAAAAAAAAAATCATTTATTTCAGCCTTTGATTATGGCTGATATAGTAAAACTATGTATTAGAGAATGTGAGTGCTTAATCACTGACGTCATGGGAATTAACATTCAAAAGAGGGGAAAAGAATTAAATTCAAAAACAACAAAAATACAGTCAGGAAAACATTCAATCCCCTGAAAATGTAATAAAGGACGTTACAGTATAAATGATAAGAACATCACTGATACATAAAAAGCTTAATTAAAATGAATTTCAAGAAATCTTAATAACAGACACAACTTAAGAGAAAACGGATTGATATCCCAAATGCACAACAATATAAATAGTTTTTATGATCATTGAGGCATTGTAACGTCTCTTCTCTTCTTTCGTCGAAATAATGTAAAGCAGAAGCCACACAGCTACCCAATCAACTATTTTTTTTCTAAACAAATTCTAAATGTCAAACAATTCAGATAAAATGAACAAAAATCATTTTATTTGAGACGAACAGTTCGCTATAAAGTAAACACAGAGAACCATACTTAATGTAATCACCTGATAATAAAACATTTAGCAGCAGAGAGGGTGAACAGACCACTTTTTTAGACAAATTTTTGATTGAATCTTCAAAACGGAATATAGAGCCTTCCTACGAAATCTCATATTTTAACCAAAAAAAATAAGTCTCCATTTAGCAAATCAATCAATTTTGGTCGCAACGATGTGGTCATTCACCCTCTCTGCTGCCGCAAGTTAACAAAAATAATAAATGATTTCAACCGAATATTTGATCGAGTCTTTATGATTTCACAAACAAACTAATCGCTAACACCTCATCTTGTAGATCAATTAAATTATTTGACTGGTCGGTGAGTCGTAAATTAATTCTCGTTAACGAATTATTATGGCATCGCATGTAGACAGGATTAATTGGGTTTTCAATAATTAGGAATCCCGGAGGAGCTGTTGGTGCAAACGAATAGAGAATATATCCCTGCTGAGCTTGATTTGATTGCTCTAGATTAATTTGATAGCTTCCTTCGATAACATCACATACTAAATTGAGCGCAATCACCGCTGAAATATTTACATTGTGCGGGGCAATATGCCTACCGCCACAGTCTGGGTCATTATTATGTTTGAGGATTTTTATTTCCTGTGATGTTGTTTTTTTCCATGCATCATGAATTATTTTAAAACCAACATCGATGATGTCGTTAAGTTGTTTCTTTAATTCTGGTACGTTATATCCTGGTAGTTTGAATGTTGGAATATCTTTGACGGGGATTTTATAGTCTGTTGCAAATCTTGTTCTCGATAGGGGATTATCGTCATCTAATATATCCTGAATAATTTTCAAATTAAATGTTTCCATATCGTCGATAATTTTGTTGCATGTTTCTACGACGCTGATAAATTCATCTCGGGTAAGAGTACCGGATTTAAGAGATATTAACAACAGCGAAAAATCATTATTCATTGCTGTGAAATTTTCAATAATTCTAGGTTCGTTAACAAAATGATGTCCCTCTATTCTATCCCCTTCCTTCCCTCTTCCAGTTGGTTGATATCCGAGACCAAAAAACTCTATAGTGATTCTGTGATCTTTATAACTCTTTATTGGATTATCAGGTTTTATCTTGTCTGTGATATAATCGGTTTTTTGTGGTTCTGGTAAATCAACGGTTTTCCTCCCTGGTGGTAATTCAGGCCATCCTAGTACGGTTCTTATAGAACTCTGATAGATATCTACGACGTATCCTTCTGTGCTTATTTCAATGGCAGATGATAGTGTTGGCTCATAAACCGTTATAGCTATTTTTGATTCTGCTCCAGTAATGGATTTTATTCTACGCGCTAATTCGTTATTGATTTGTTTAATTTGGTATGATCCGGTTGGTATCGAAACAACGTTCCAGTCTGGAGTCCCGTCGGGTTTATTCTTACTCGCAAACACCAAAGAATTATTCGGTTGTTGACCACCAAATGATTTTGATCTGATATTAGGCCAGCTATGATATACTCGTAATTTTGCCAGCGCGATCTCACGCACTGGAATCGGAGAAGGGAAGTTCACACTGAATTCAGGATTTGTTGAGGTTATTGAGATCATGCTTGTTTGTACTGGGTTTGTGTTCTCCACTATTCGCTGAAGTAATTCCTGCGGTGTTGTCATTGTTATTATACTGTTGTTGTATTTCTAATTTTGATATCGCGGAATTATAAATACTGACCATCGCTGAGAACTTACTATCTGATATTAATGTATCATCGAGTGACGACGATATCATCGAGGATAATTGCGAGTATGCGGTTGATACAACATGAAATTGAATTAAGTAATCTTGCAGTTTACTCTGGCTGCATAATGATATTTTTTTTGTTATTCCGGTTAATATACCCGCGATTGTAGCCGCCGCAGAAATGCAAATTGGAACTACGATCGGGGCAATCATTGTCACCGATGCAAGTATTATTCCAGCGCCAGCGAGAACGCCTGATACCGAGTACATGGTAACATCAACTGCGGTGATTCTTCGTCGGTATTTTTTTATTTTTATTTGATACTCCTCTGCGAGGGTTTTGAGTCTAGTTTGAAATTCTCTGACATGATCATAGCGATATTGCGATGATGAAATCATCAGTGATGACATTTTATTTTTAAATCAGTTTACGATTTCAATTGAAACCGTTATTTACTTAAATCCGCTACGAATTCCAAATACCACGTTGTTGAAACCCTAACCAAATTTTTATCAGTAGATGTTATCGTGAACTTTTCAGTTGTATCCTTGTCGATGATCGTTGAAATCGTATTGTTGACCCCGGATGAACTCGACGATGAAATATTAAATTGAGTCGTTGTCACTAGTGTTAATCGATAAATACCTTTAACGGTTGCAGTGATATCTAATTTGTTATTTGTAGGTGTCCACGCAAATGATCCGTGTTGGATCGTGTATACTACGTTGTTGGTTTTCTCATGAGGAATTTTTGTTTTTTCAATGATTATTATCATCCTTGAAAAATCATTTTTGATTGTTTCGATAAAGTTTTTCGTCTCATCGATGGATTTTTTAACTTCAGCGAGGGTCGGGCCTGTCAGAGATGTGGTTTCAGACACAGGTGTTCTCCCTAAAAACTTATCCACGATGGTATTAAGTGTTGTTTGTCTCACCATAAACATATTAATATCTTTGAGAGTCATCGTAGATGTAGCTGGGATACCAAAGAAACTATTAGCGACGTAGGCATTGTGAGTATGCTTGCCAATAAACTCGCTAATTTCAGCGAGAGTCATGCCTGCCACAAGTGCGGTTCCAAAAAACTTAACAACGACGTTAGTAGTGGGTTTTTGTACCTTTTCAAGATTTTCTGTTAGTTTAGAAATATCATTGTAAATATCGAGATAATTTGCCTTGATTTCATCTTCATTCATCATCCTCCCCGCTCTTGTTAAAAAAGAATAGCGATAGAAAGTTTTTAATTTCAGCGAGAGTCATGCCAACCACAAGCGGGGTTCCAAAGAATTTATGTACGACATTTTTGCGAAAAGTACTATAACCTCGTATATGATCATCCAGCTCACGGCCGCGGGTGGCAATCATGCTGTCGTGGGCGTCAATCGCGTCGGTGATCGTAGACACAAGTTCGCCTGGTTTAAGTTTTCCACCATTGGAATACAGCGCAATAGAGTTTTCAGCGGCGTCGCGCTGCCGTATCAAAATGTCATCCAATGACACATCACTGGTTTTCAATTTACCCTGGCGATCTTGAAATACAACTATTTCGTTCGGGTCAACACTTACTAAATTTAACGTCTCAGCGATTTCATCTTTAATTTTTTTTTTACATCCTCAATAGAACCCGCAGATGTTTCCGCGGTGGGTTCCGACATTGACAGAGATCGTCCCCAAATATCAATCATTATTGTAAAGACTCTAGTATTTTCAATTTATTGATTCTCTAAAATTACCTTGTAATTTCCCACTCGTGTATTTATTTACAACCAGATGAGGTGGTTTCTGTGACGATAAAATTTTCGCGAGGACATTTAACACTTCACGGCCGCATATCGGTGGATCATTTAATTGTTGTGTTGGCAGCGTGGAATAAAAAATCGGAAACTCTTTGAGTTTCATCGAAGAATTTATATACCGCATAAACTCGCTTGGCGGAGCTAACCCATATGAATCAAAATAGACAATCCCACGCGGATCGATCGCGTATGCAACCCAGTGAGTTCCCGATCCGCTGCTGTTATCAAGATTGATGATACCGGTTTCAACGCGTTTAGGTTTTCTCGGTAATTGATCTCTCATAAAAACCCCTCTGAAGTTTTTTATCGCTAGTTTTTTTAGCAGCATCAATTAAATCAAAATTGGACATAGGGAGAATTGGGCTTTCAACTAATAAACCATTCCTGGTATTCTTCTTAGACCCTTTCCGCTGTACCATGAATACGGGGTTCCTGGTAGGTATAATCCCTTTCCCTTTTTTTTTATATCCTTTCCCAGTTGCCTTTTTTAACGCCATCCCTGCCGCGGTCCCAACGGCTACCAACGCAGCCGCTTTCGCCACTGCTGGGGCAGCCGCTGCAATCAATGCTGGTATTGCAGCTAACAATGGAAATATACCACCTGATTTTATCATGTTGGCGATTGCAGCTTTCGAAAATACAATTTGAATCCCTCGCCGTTTCTTTAGCGCATCATTGAAATGTTTTATTTGACGATCCGTCAGTGATATTTTATGTGTACCGCCGGACATCTGCGCTGGTTTTAACGTTATTGTGGTTCCACATTCTTTAGCGGATTTTGATCGCAATTTCTTGACTTGACTATCAGTCAGCTTGACACTAACAACACTATATGTCATTTTATTGTAAAACACATTTATGCTTTCAATTGATCTAATTGGAAACTCTTCAAGTTTCGTTTACATATTTTCCACTGGTGCATCAACGATTCTCATTCGTCCACCAACACCTTCTAACAACATTGATTTGTCGCTGAGAATAACAGCAACCGCTCTATAATTAGCACATTGGCTCTGAAGTGTATATCAACGACGGATTGCCTTGTTAAATCAAGATGTTCCAGCGAAAAGTAGTATATCGGATACAAGTTCTTAAAATCATGTTGCGATATTTGCAAACCAGTATCAATATTTTGATCACGGCCCATATATGACAGCATACTATGGTACACGCGCGCAATATGGTTTTGACCGAAATTAAAATGTATGTCTTCGAATGGTTCCTGCTGGCCATTTATTCTCAACGAAACCTCAGTAACTCCTAATTGATCAAATATCATACGACTGTGCAATTGTGATTCCACTCTTGTCATATCCTGCAACGCGATAAATATATGACGTGGAGCTGAAACGCCTTGTTGTGATGCCAAGTTCCATGTAAATGTACCATTGATATTTGATTGCTTAACATCTGTTGTTGTTGTTAGCCAACTTAGCAATGATTTGCCACCTGCATCAATAAATGATAGTAGTCGCTGTTCTGTGGTAATTGATGGGGTCATTACTGGCATCCACAAGACCAATTTAGTTAAAATGACTTTACCAGCGTCAGCATCTGGATTTGCAGGGTCCGCTGGAATTCTCCAGATTGCATCATTGTCACTACCCTTTCGCACGAGTACTACTGTATGCTTCGCTCCATAAATAACTTTTCGTACATTTCTACAGAATCCGAATATATGATGCAACGGAATCGCACATGAAAACGATCTACGTTGTCCTGCCAACATTGCTATTCGTGTTGCAGCTCCTAGATTGTACTGGGTATCAGTATTTATAATCATATCCTCGATACCAGCAGGGGCGGGAGTACCATCACGATCATTTGGTCGTCGTACAATAAATTGAATGTGTCCAGCAGTGTTTTTATTATCTTTTGCAAACATCATAGACGGACCTGCTGATCTTGTATAATCATCGGAGTATCTTGCTAACCCAATTATTGTTGTAGCCACATCAACATCACGTTCTATAGACTCAATCTCTTTTCCGTCAATGAGATATCTCGCGGATTCAAATAGCGCCATGATACCATTATTGATTAAGCCGACTTTGGTACCATCTGGATACGGTGCGGGTACAGCAGGAGTATCAGTAAGTCGTACAAGTTCTCCTTCTACTTCGATAAACGCTTCAGCGGGTAGAAAGTATTTGCTGGTATCATGGACTTGAAGTTCAATTCGCGATCGAATATCTGCTTGTATTGCATGATAGGAATAAAATTGATAATCGCGGACAGAATCATCTTTGCGCACTTGGGCTTCCATATCTAACGCCGGATCAGCTGTTCGTTTAAACGTTTATAACATTACTAGTGTTTTCAATTGTGAAATTCTTTGTAATCATCGTCGTTTTTGTTTTCGTTTCAAACCACTTTCTGCTATCATGTTTGCGATATCATCTTGGTTACTGTTCGCCAACGACGCTAGTTTTTCTTCCACTGCGCTATTTATTGCTTTGCTGATTTTTGCAGGCATCACTGTAGTTGATGGCAGCACTGTTGGTTGCTTTTTTCGTCTTCGCACCAATGATGCTATTTTATCTTTCGCGGCAGAAAATGCCTTTCCGGCAAGATTTCCAACAGCGCTGATTCCCTTATCACGAATAATATCAATGGCTTTCATTGATAATTGTTTAGCTAACGGCGCCACTTTTGGAGCCATTCTTGTAAATAACCCCGCAATGGTATTGCCGAAACCATCTCCGTAATATGCTCTATAAACAGGCAATCGTGAGTTCACCACGTAGACGCTTACGGGTTTATCATGGTTGTAGTGTATAATCATCTTGTTATAAAACTAGTAGTTTTTCAATTAGTGATCAATCGCTGTAATAACCATGGGCATCTTTGTGATTTTCAACTAATTCAGCAATGAGTTCTCGATATACATTAATGTGCATGATACCGCCGGCAAATAATCGTCTACAGATATCAGCTGCTTCATTAATTATTTCAACGGAGTTGTTTCCGGCTCGTTTTCCCCCGATGAGAACTTCCAGCCGTGATATATCACTGAGGATGTTACCAGGACAAGTAACTAGACCACTACCTGAAATTACTGGCAATTTCTGAGATTTAGAAAATCCCTCCCCACTACTATAAATTTTTCTAAATCCGTTTTTTCTAAATCCGCACCTTGTAAATAACTAAGAGGATCATCATCTCGATCAGATGGTCCAAGCGAAGCTTGGGGTTGTAGTTGTTGTTGAGATTTTTCTTGTTTAGCAGGTGAAAAAGATATTTTTTTGCAGGTTGTCGTCGCTGCCGCTGCAGTCTTTGTGGTTTTCTTTGTGATTTTTGTTCTTCATATTGTTTATACACTATACCCACCGCATTGATATATTCAATGTATGATGCACTATCTGTCTTAATTTGACTTTTTTCAGTTTTAATTTTGTAAAATATATCAGCCCAATGTTGTATACCTCTTACATACTTGTGCTGTTCTGGTTTTAACATTTTTTTTCTGTTTTCATACGTCGTAACAACAAGTGCAGGAAACTCTGCTGCTTCAGTCTTATCAATTTTTGCTAACCCTTCTTCGTTAAATCGCGCGCGTAATTCACCTACTATTTCATCATTGGCCTTTTTCGGACCAGGTGGTTTTTTTTGTAACAACGTTGATGTCTTTTCAGTTTCCGCTGCTATCTTTTCAAGCACACCAAGAACAGGCACTTCTCGTCGCTTGCCTTCCTCAGGAATATCCCCAAATATTGCTCGTTCAGTTGCTGTTTTTACATCGCTGGTCGCCTTAGTTACCGGGGCGAACAGTTGTTCACTTGACACAGAAAAGTCAGTCTGCGCTTGTTGTCGTTGTTGAAGTTTCTCGCGAAGTCTGTCTCGAACCGGTATAAACTTTTTAATTGCTGCTAGCCGCTCTCGGGCTAATCTAGTTGTAAGCGATTCACCTACCATATAGTGTTTGTGAACTGAGTTTTCAAATGTGAAACTATCACAGTTAAAAGCTGAGTTATTAAATAAATGTACCATCAAGCTAACGTATCCATCTCCGACAAGGTTAAACTGTACGACGCTATCCGCGAGTGTTTCAGAAATAACATCGCTGGGGGTTTCAAAATTGTAATATCTGAGAATGGCGATGAACGATTTTTTTTAACGACGCGGCAACAACAACAACTACGTGAAAATGGAGGCGTCGCGGTGATTACTTGCTATCACAACCAGATCATCCAGTACGCACATAGCTGCATGAGCAAGCCCAAACTGATGAGTATCCTTTCAGGAGAAAATCCCATGTGAGTGTTACAAAAAACGCTAAAAAAAAATATTTTTTACTGAAAATTACTGAAGGCCTATTTTTTATAGTAACGCTCACGTGGTTAGGATACTGGTTTTTCCTCGTTTAATATTTTCCTAAGATCACGAACTTTAGAACTTATTTCAGCTCGTTTTTGATACTCTTGGCCGAGCTTTTGACGTATTGCTTCAACGGTGCTAAATAGCGTTATAAATATATCAATATCGTTACCGTACAAACAAGCATAGATGGACTTTTGAATTTCTTTCACGAGTCTGTACATCTTAGGTAAAACATAACGACCCTTACTAGACTGATACTCAATGTCTTCATATTCCGAGGCAATCCTGTCACAGTCGAGATCTTTAGATAATATTACCCCTCGATTCTTTAAATTTGAAATTTCAGCAATTATAGAATTTACATCTTTGATATCCATATTTTTATAAAAATATAGATATAATACATTTTACCTTTAATTATTAAAAAAAATAACACTCATTTGGCAATCCCGCTGGCGCCCTATGACGTCAGAGAGACCCAGAGGTTACTTTATTAACTTAATTAAGGACAGCACAACACGCATCTTTGGAACTCCTTGGGTGCCTTCGCATCCAAGTAAGCCCGAAGTAACCCGAAACATACATCTCCGGCGGGAGGCCTAACGTGGCAAACACCATCTTAGACCGCCCAGAAGATATGCTTGGGGGACATCACTACATATACTTAATTAAGTTAATTAAGGAAACCCCATTTGGCAATCCCGCTGGCGCCTTATGACGTCAGAAAGACCCAGAGGTTACATAAAAGACAACACATCTTTGGAACTCCTTGGTTGCCTTCACATCCAAGTAAGCCCAAAGTTGGGGGACGGCACTACATATACTTAATTAGGTTAATTAGGGATGGATATTTACAATGAAACGATGATGGAATTTGTGATGTAATGATGTGGGACGGCACAATTCCATATAAGGATGGTATATACAATGAAACGATGATGGAATTTGTGATGTAATGATGTGGGACGGCACAATGCCATATATATTTCCACTCGAGTGTTGCGGCAAATTTTAGGCATAGCATATACTTAATTAAGGATGGTATTTATTCAATGAAACGATTGATGTGGGACGGCACAATTCCATATATACTTAATTAAGGATGGTATATACAATGAAACGATGATGGAATTTGTGATGTAATGATGTGGGACGGCACAAGACAGCACAAACATGAAACGACGGGGCAGATTTTCTACGGCCAATCCAACTAATCAAAAGCAACCAAACTAAATTAACCCGGTTGCATGATTGACAAAAAACAACCACACGCCCGTGTTAATGGCGTTGGTTAGTTTTGATTGGTCGATTGGCTTTCGAAAGCCCCAAGCTTATTACGAGCCGTAATATATATAAGGTGACTAATACAGCAGCGTTGATTCACGGGTGTGTTATTTTATTTCCTTGAATTACTTATTAATACTGTTTCACAACATTTAAAACAGACAGATATTTTAAATGAAACATTAAACAAAATAATACAGTTGTTAAATAACAGCGTATATTTTCCCTGTTCTAATTCACTAGACAAGTACATTATCAATTAAATCACAAAGAGCTGTATACAGGAATTTTAACCGCTCCCACCTATTCAATGAATGGAAAACACTTCCGGCTGAGCGAACATAGGTATTGGGCTGGATTATAAAGAACGTCTGTACTAAAAGTGTATTATAGATGATCTAAATAAATACAACTGTTTAAATAATGCAGTTTTAGCCAAAGCGACAATAAAAGGTTTTAGAAATTGTTAAAAATACAACTCTAACCGAAACTATGTATTACTCCATTACAATCACGTGTGCGGCGCGCCTAGTCAAGGTATACAGGTAAATAGCAGACGACACAATTCCTTTGACGTCATAATACAAGGGAACTTAGTGAGTAGAGTGTAAGTTGCGGCGGATTTATCCATAAAGGATTTATCTCCCTTGAATCGTTTCAGATGTATACGAATTTTACTTTATGACCATTTCTTTTAGACAGAGCAGTTTTAATTATACTTTCTGCAACAAATCGTATTGAAGGCATACAAATGTCAAAGTATCTACTGGCTTCATTTATCGACTGAAAGCTTCTCTCTTCATTATTTTCTAAATCAAACGATTTGACCCCCCTATTGCGTTTTGCGTATTTGCCAGTTCCGCCTAATTTTGCATTCCGACTTTGTGAGACGGCTTGAAGATTCACAAGACAATTATCAGTCTTCAGGCCATTTATGTGATCAATCACAAGGCCGTCTTCGATTAATCCGTAAAATGCTTCATAGATGGCTCTGTGACAGAGATACTTCTTCCTCCCAGCTGAAAACATCAAATATCCCATATTATTTACCCATCCAACCGGTTCTTTTAGTCTGCGGTGCCTGACAACACCATCACTGGAGTCTTCGTAATTAACAAGCATTAGATGGGGTCTGAAATCTTGGCTCATTTGTAAAATAATACTGTTTGTCTAATTTATATCTGCTTTAATTATAAACCTCTGGATATAATCTTGAGGGTTTTTTTTATGATTTTGTCATCGTTGGTGTCAATGACTGCATTTTTTATTCGTTTGTCATAATAGCGTTTTAGTTCCCTGTATCGTTTACCCCCACAAGCAAGACACAACTGCGATTTTCCCCTTACCCCAGCCCCACATTGGAGGCATGGGAGAGGACCGAAAGAACCGTTGCGAACGCTTTGTAAATGATACCCACAGAATTCGCTTCTCCATGATTTGTTACACGGGGTTGTTGATCCAATCATTAGCCACTTGCAGTGATTCATTATACTATATTTTTTCTATTTAAATACTTGTTTTAATTATAACATGGAGGAGTTCAAGAGATTATCGAAAATTAAGCCTTGGAAAAATACTAAATTCATTTATTATACCATGAAAGAATTCCAAAGATTATCGAAAATTAAGCCTTGGAAAAATACTAAATTCATTGATTATACCATGAAAGAATTCCAAAGATTATCGAAAATTAAGCCCTGGAAAAATACTAAATTCATTCTCGATAAGGAGTTCAAGAGATTATCGAAAATTAAGCCCTGGAAAAATGCTAAATTCAATCTCGATAGAGTCTCTGATACACCATTACATCTAATCGGTGATAGAACTATACTAAGTAAAATCAGGGAGTGTTTTAATGAATTCTACCGAGACGGTGCAGCATACTGTTGGTCGACATTTCGAATTATTGATGAAGATGTCAATGTACCCAACATCGATGCTACTATGAACGATGAAAGAGCAGCTGAGATAATTTCACACCTTGGCCCGCCAAGGGGCTGGAAATTCAAGGGTAAATTGCAAAGCAATTCCCAACAGAAGTATTTTTTCAGAATAAAATTCATTATCGAAGTCGAAGGCAAATGGATTATCAGGGATAAATTTGAACCAATCCTCAAGGATAAAAAAACTCATTGTAAGTAGAGATTCCAAACCAGGAATTCTAACTGGAATTGACAAACCATACTACGAAAGATCTTATCCTGTAACAGCAAATGTTTATGGGATATATCCGTTAAATGATAAACCCGATTTTGCAAAACTAACTCCTATGAAATATTCTAGTTCACTGAATTGTGTAGCAACACGGGTAATGGAACACTTCACAAATGCATCCCGAGGAAATAAACTAACTGATCTGCGACGTAGGAAAATAACCGAATGGGAACTGACAGTGAAACAGCACGGTGCAAAGATTTCTTATATAGCTAAATTAGAAGCATCATTAAAATTCCCAATATCAGTAACGACAATAACCGGAGAAGTATTATACGAACCGAAATATCAATCGCGAGGAACTCCAATTAAAATTATTGATCATAACAAACACGCGTGGACGGCTGCAGTAACAATATTTCCACGAGATAGAACCGTGAGATATATCCCTAAGGAGTTCGTCGGGGATGTATTTTATAATGCGAAATTATTCGATGCTATTCACACGCTGTGTAAGGATGATCCTGTGTCAGTGTGATTACTTAGAAGTGATGAAGATCCCGAAATAGGATGTGATCAATTTGTAAGACCAAATGGTGAATTATATCGCGTTGAAGAATTAGATAACAGAATGAGAAAAATCGCTAGTGATTTTTCACCGGAGTGTTCCCATGAAAAACTATTAACGGATAGTTTTACTATTCCATCAGTGGTAGCTCACTTCGCAAGAGAAAAAAACTCATGGCGTCCAATACGAAGTGATTTTCTCGAGGACGTTAAATTGAGTTGCATCGAATTTGGTCATGGAGGACTGTGGAATACAAAATACCATCGTAACGGTATGATTTCAATTGATATATCCGCGTGTTATCCTGGAAGTTTCCTCGGGTATGGAGAATGTAGTAACTATTTTAAACGATTTGGACACCCCACACATGAAATGACTCGTGTTGCGATTAATGGACCATTACCCGATTTTGATTTAACCGGATTCGCTCGTGTGATATCATTTGAACTCGCTACAGGGTTACATCCGTGTAGTTATGTTTGGCTTGGTAGACATATATCTGAAAAGGCCTGGATGCCAATAGTGTTACTACGATATATGATTGATTGTGGTATGCTAATATCGTTGATTGTTTCCGAAGCTATTATATGCTATCGAGCTCAGAAAGAAGTTTGGCTACCACAACCCGATCTAGATCGTATAATTAGCGAACAGCGAAAACAGTTTCCAGATTTCAATGAAGAACAAATCATGAATTGGTCTAAGAAGTTATTTGAAATTAAAAAAGAACAAGCAAAAGATTTTGGACGAAGAATAATCGGTAAATTTACCCAGGGTGGAAGATACGACAATTCAAAATATTCTTCGCGGTTGATCATAGACATCGCTGAATACGATTTTATTGTAACGGATTTAACGAAACAGGGAAAACTTGTAAATCGTAAAGACGCTTTCCTATCCGATGGAAGACGAGTAGGTACAATTGTTACCTATTGTGATGGATATATTAAACAATATCCGCATTTGAGAAGTTCTATGCTAGCTTATGCTTTTATCAATTTATTTTCGATGATAAATAGATTTCCTAATACCGCAGTTAGAGTAGCCACTGATTCTATGTATATCCACGAGAAATACAAATCAGATGTAGCTAAATTCACAGATCCGGAGGCAAATTGGGGATGTTGGAGATTTAAAAAGGAAACGCTACATGAGTATTGTGAATCGGCAGATGTTACCATCGATGAAAAGTACTTAAAGTGTGATGAGATTCAATCCGAATTTTCTAATGCACCACAGGTATCTGATCCAATATGTAGATACAAGACAGTTTATTTAAACGGTTGTGGTGGGTCAGGAAAGACAACTCGTGCAATTGAATTATATCATAGAAACGCTAGCGTTTCAAAATCAAACATGATTTTCCTAACACCTACTCACAGACTCGTCAGAGAGATGAAACAACGAGGGGTAAATGCCTGTACTTATCATAGTTTCTTTCGATGGAAAGCGATGAATGGACCCCTGATCGAATGGGTGATAAATTCATTCCTGAAATCATAATTTGGGATGAAATATGCACAGTGTCATTAGATGTATTACAAACATTTCTTGAGTGGTTGTTATTGAAAAATACAAAAGTCGTCATGTGCGGTGATCACGGCCAACCACCACCATTTATCGGTGCATCCCCACATGAATGGCTAAAGGGTTTTGTAGACTATTATGAAGAAATTACCACTGATCACTTGATGAACAATTACGCGAGTTCAAAGCGCTAATTAGATTACAGCCGGATAAAATCCAATGTGAAATAGCGCGTGAAATAATTTCAGAAAATCCCATGAATGATTTTTGGGAAACGTGGAGACCAAACGATTTGATAATTGCAAGTAGAAAAATAGTCAGAGACACACTTCAGATGAAGTTATTTGAATTGCATAAAGAAAAATTTGCAACACTTCCAGTACCGTTGTGTTATAGGCCTTCGGATACACGAAAACAGAATATAGAAGTTGATATTCCAGGACAAAGTGAAAAACAAATTCTCGTATTAAATGATATTGTGCTGGTTGATATCAGCGTCGTTGAAGATGCATTGCGTGCTAATAAATCCCCATGGACGCTAGGATACGCAGCGAAGATACATTCTTCACAGGGATTGACTATATCGGATACAATTGTTTGGATGGTGGATAATCACATCGAATGGTCGAATTTAGTCTATCTTGCAGTATATCTTGCAGTATCCAGAGTACGAAAAATAAATCAACTTCGAAGAATTGTTTTCGATGATGACACCCCAATGGATGATGCTAGCATCGTTGATGTTAAAATTATCGATAAAAAACTCTCCGGTTACAAACAACAAGACAAAAAAAACAACGAGAATTTGACATTGATGCTGAATTAATAATTACGCTGAAGCAACAACAGAATAATCACTGCGCGAGTTGCAATTGTATAATGCGTTGGCAGTATTCGGATAAAGATCCTCGCCAATTTACCGCAGACAGAAAAAATAACAATCTCGGTCATGTCAGAAACAATGTGATGTTAACTTGTCTTGAGTGCAACAGACGCAACGGCGCTAGTTAAGACCCCGCGGTGGCAATTGAGTATCATCAGGAATCACTTGTAATTGTTCGCGTGTAAAACCCCGCTGAGGGGCAGTTAAATCCAATTTATAGATTGGAGGTCTACCAGTTGATCGTGTTATAGTAGATATCTTGTGTGCAGTAACACTCCAAATAGGATCAGTAGCCCTTTTTTACCACCTTCAAGCTCTCCTGGTTCGTATAAATACCTAACAGTGACATTACTACCAAGAATTGGTTGGGAAACGCTATCCCGCTGTGGTTGTGGTATATACTTTTTTTTTATTGCGTTGTTAGGTTTCATATTGATTGCTCTGGTAATTTCGTTATTTAGCGCTGCAACTACCCCTGGTAACCTTTTGACCCATTCACGGGATCGCTTTTCTTGGATGAATTCTTTTGCGTATTGATATCGAAATAACCGCTCAGCAAGAGTCCTATTAAATCGTTCAACAATTGCCTGATCGCGATGTAACGCAGTATGTCCCCGTCTGATGGTGACATTGTGATGTTTCATTGCTGATAAAACAGCGCCTTGAAATTCCTTGCCAGGATCAACTTGTAACAGATTTGGCCAGCGTAGTGGGCCTCGTCGATAAATCTTTTCAAATGCAGAAGCAACTTCAGGTGATGATTTTGTTTTTAGCGGTTCTGCTTGTTTGTATCGACTCGCAACGTCAACTACGGTTAGCGCGTATTTGTAACCGTTGTCATGTGGTAAAAACAATAAATCAGCTTAATGAACTTCATTGGGTACAGTAACATCAAAATGCGAGAAATTGATTTGTTTAGGACGCGGTAGATAAATTTGCCATATAGCCTGTTTGGATAACCAATTAGCCGCAGTGGCCTTTTTCACTTTTGAGGCGTTGGCGAGTTTATTGATTGCAGCGTTACCCCTCCAGTATCCTCTCGGAGAATAATAAATAGATTCCATATTATTAATTACTGGCACCTAACATCAATTTGCCTTTCATAGCTGATTTTACCAACCACGAAGCCAATTTTTCTTTGAAAGATTTATCAGGAATAGCATTTAATGCATGAATTAATTTCACATCCGCGAGATGCCTGTTTTGCAGATTGCTGCTTTTATATGCAACATCATGAGCATGACACGCCTTATCAATAACGTATATCGAATACTCGCCGGGTATGGGCAGATTTTGATCATCAAGTCTGATATCTAATCGTGTTCCGGGGCCACAGTAGCTATATACTGGAAGGTGCTTTTCTCCGGGGTACTTTGCCCATGGGGTTCCAGGGAGCTTTGCCAATTTGGCTGCGATATCACCTCCTCGTTTTTTTTTGTAAAACATCTCCGGATTGTAAAATCTTTGATTTTGAAGAAACAAATCTAAATTTTGTTGTCCACATGTTGCACATTTACCAGTTAGTGCTGATCTGTTATTTTTAGTTGTAATCGTCGTCACATCATTTGTGTTAGTGCGCGTTTTACACTTCACACAATATAGATCCATAATTTATGTATAGAGATATGGATATAATTGATTTTTCAGCTACCCGACGACGGGAACCTATTAAACACCATGCCGAATTCAATTAGAATGATTATAATCGGACCATCTGGATCCGGCAAGACACAACTGCTACTTAATTTAATAACGAGATGGATGAAATGGGACAAGTTGTATTTGATAGCTCCTAGTGTAGACGATCAGCGATGTTACAATGTGCTAAAAGATTTTAACGACAGAGGGTATTATTGATTTTATAACCGATATCGATGAAGCACCGAGCATTGATGATATTGATGGAAATTTTAACAATTTAGTCGTATACGACGATGTGATGTTAGACAATCAAAAGAATCCCGCTAGGATATTTTCCAGAGGCAGGCATAAAAGTACTGACGTGATATATGTCACTCAACGGTATACACAAATTCCGAAGGTGATCAGAGATAACTGCACTTTATTGTGTGTGTTTAACGGAGTTGATACTCATACTCTTAGAAGTATTTGGCAAACTTGGTGCTGCGGTGATATGGATCATAATCAATTAAAAAATTTCTTTAGTAAAGCTCAGTCAACCCCGCATGGATTTATAACAATAAATTTACATGATCCTCGGACACGATATCGTATCGGACTCGATCAAATATTCGGTTGAAATCATTTATTATTTTTGTTAACTTGCAGCAGCAGAGAGGGTGAATGACCACATCGTTGCGACCAAAATTGATTGAAAAATCGTAAAGTCTCTGTTTGCTAAATGGAGACTTATTTTTTTTGGGTTAAAATATGAGATTTCGTAGGAAGGCTCTATATTCCGTTTTGAAGATTCAATCAAAAATTTGTCTAAAAAAGTGGTCTGTTCACCCTCTCTGCTGCTCATTTCAAAATAAATTTGAAAGATATCGGGGCACAGACGGAACAAGTTGATAATAAAACCACAGCGTTTAAAGAAAATGGCAATATAAAAAGTATCTACTTTCAACGCTTCAAAAACAGATTGCCGAAAACAGTCAAAAGATTAAAGCTAAGCTCAAGACGTATCGAAACAGAGACTGAATTAGTTATTGCCTGCAGTACAGGCCTTGTAACCACTGTGGACAAGTTTTCAGTTCTCTTATTGCTGACATCACCTCTTCTTTAAGAATGGGAAAAGCGTCATCATTTGTGGAGTTTGGAACGTCAAGCACCTCGGGGTCTCCTGTGGATAGATGTTTGTAGAGTTCAGATTCAGAATCTATTCTGTAACACAGCTTTCTTACTTTGGGCCATTGTGACCAATGATGTCCTTGGCAGCTGTTATGACTGTGTTGAAAGTGTCTGTCCTCACTTTAACATCAACATTATAAATAGTGTAGCAAATATTCCTCTAATTGCTGCTTGGAATGACTTGCAGATGCTAGGGTCCTTTCATTGTTCAAGGTTGAATTTCAGCCTGATTTTCTTTCGCTTGTTAAATTTCTTCCGCCTACTCGGAAATTCATAATCACGAAGTCGTGATCATTTCCAACATAATCACCTGGGAACGTTCTTGTTCTTGTTCTCTTTTATTAATAATGGTAAAAGACGTTGCATTTGCAAACAATTTGCCTCCAGTCCATCACCAATTTATATTTTGAGATGGACATTATTAACGTCTGGAATCGAGTACACAGCTTCTATAGTAAACCGTATATATATATATATATATATATATATATATATATATATATATATATATATATATATATATATATATATATATATATATATATATATATATAAGTATACGGTATCCACTGAACTGAATTGTTACAGTGGAAATACTAAGAATACAACGTGTCAGATCCTGACAGAAAACATAGCAGGAGTGAAATCTGAGAAATATTTCGGATATGACAGAAATAATAGGTTTTGTGTTTGATTCTGCTACGAACAGGTAGTCAGTGGAGTTTATGAAGAAGTGGCATAGAATGATTAGTTAGTAATTCTTTAAAAATGATCCTTGATGCAATGTTTTGGATCTTTGAAGTTTTGTCAAAAGACAAAGTGGCATACCACAAAGGAAACAAGAATCACGTCTTCAAGAATACTAATATCCACACAAGGATTGTTTTGCATTAAAAGTGAGAAAACTACGAATGGTTCTGATGCATCTCAGCTCCAGATATGATGCTAAACAAGTATCCAGGGCATAAGGATGCATTGAAAGAAAGTTATTAAAAGTAACAATTAGATTTCTAAGTTATTGTGTATTTATTGAGAGTATCGCTGCCATTAATTGATTAAGGTATATGTGTCGTTTGAGAACTTCTTTTTGTGGCAACAATAATGGTTCCAGTATAATCGTTGTGATTATTCCTTTGTATATAAGTGAAGATTCAATGACATACATACAAATAGTTCCTAATGTTTGTGTTATCTCTGTGTCGTTTGTACCTTCTGAGTGATGTTTTGTGCTCACTAAGCATCACTTAATTATTTAAAGGTACCTCACTTGGTGATAATATCTTATGTCCATTTTGAGGTATTGTTTTAAATCAGTGGCTATGCATGAAATAATATTGTTCTTTTGCAGTTGTAGATATTATCTTTGACTTGTATCCAGCCATGATTTTTGTATTCGATGCATAAGATTATACAGTATTAAGCTAAGTAACGAAAAAGCGGAAACCAACAAGTTCTATAAAATTCAAACAAATATGTATTTCCCTAGATAATGAAGTGAACATTTATAAAGAAGTGTAACTATTTTAAATTAAATCTCACAAGCCCAAATGTATAGTGTTCTAGATAGATTATATGATGTTCCAAATATATTCCAATATTAAATGTGTTGATGATCAAGTAGTTCCGAATGTGCTGATGTACCAATGGTATAGAATGTGGTGATGTGTTGTTAATGCTCTTGATTAGACACAATGCTGAAATCTGAATCGTCCTTGAATTAATTCACAATGTTTCAGATTAATGTGTTTAGTCTAAGAGTTATTAATTATCACTTTTTAATGTTTTAAAATAGTGGATGTATTTCATGTCTGTACATTATACAATCAACTATTAGGCTATATACTTCATACATGCTTTCCATGGCAGTGTATGGATTATTGGCTCATTATTGTTACCATGGCAATCTTCGGGATCCTCGGGATCAGACTTTAGGCTCCACATGCATGTGCCTGACACTCTGCACAACCCTACAAACTCCTCAGAGTCTCTCGTCCTGAGGGCCACTGCCAATGTTAAGACATTCACAACTTGGCTTTTTAACCCCATATTGTGTCAGTACTTAAATATACTAAACTATTATGTTAATATATACTTCATACCCACTTCCTATGGTGCATTATGGAGTATCAGCTGATGTTTGTTGTCATTGCATACTCAGGATCAGACTTGTCGAGGTTTGGTTCTCAGGGTCCCTATATATCTCGTATCAGCCCTTAAGGCTCCACATACAGGTGTCGGACACACTTCACAACCCTACAAACTCCCACAAGTCTCTCTTCCTGAGGCACTCCTATGCAAACAACAAAAATTCAGAGCTGGGCTGGCGCAGTGTACTGTGACAGGATTTGCCCCCGTTATGCCAAAGACTATTTTATATGTACATTATAGTGTATATTGAAACAATGTATTGTGTATTGTTTAAATTGAAATATTAGCTATGCATCCAAAATAAATGTCACTATTTATGTAAGCCATTAACTTGAGGTTTTGGACAAAGATCAATAACATTGATAGATATATTAACATATAATTACATGAGAAGTGCCAAAAATATGTGAATATGCATATCAACTAATTATGATCTTGTGTAATAAAAAAAAAATCCAGAATGACAACGCACTACATGTTTGTTTCAGGCACAATTTACGTGCTCGTTAGTATGATGGTGGAAGTCCATTGCAAATCAAGTATCGTCAACTTCAAAATTAAATGTATGTTACCTTTTTAAATATCGCGTTAATGGAGAATGCTTTTTCATTAGCTGAGTTCATAACTGTTTCAATAGGAAACAAACTGAATCAAATATCATTTTTGTATTACAATTTAAAATGTTCATCGACTTACACAGACATTTTGTTGACCGCCAGTATTTTTTAATATAAATGCTATATGGCATTTCATTTCCAGCATTACCGCGGCCTTACCTACAACTTTTGGATTTTATACATCGGAGTGCAAAGAGAAAGTTAACCTTCTTTTGTTTTTATGTATTCGTGTTAATAAGGATAATTCGTTTTGTATTCCAACAGTAGCTAATCGCGATCACTAAATTTTAGCATACTAACTAATAGTTCTGCAAACAATTAACAAAGACCACATATATATTGTATGCAATATTGTTTTGAAATATTTTATATTCGTGCTAGGATTAGATTCAAAGTTACATACTATTGTTATTCCTAAACAACTTTATGACAATCGATTATCCTGAAAAACTAATTTTGTAACAGTCATCAGCTAATAAAAAGATATCGATGATGATTATGTTGGGAATAGAGAACAACACATGCCAGCTGTACATGCCCTTAACAATTGATAAACCAAAATCTACTAAAAAGACATTTTATCATTTAATTTTCAATGATGCATCTGCTTACTGACATGTAAGAATAATATTCATGATAGTAACTTGGCAACCAGCAATCAAGATAATCTATGATTAAAAAGCCTCTATACTCAGAAATGCTTTCACGTGTGGCATGAATTCTATTAACAAAATCTATTAGTTATTTATTATGTTATTATTGCTTTTGGTCACGTAGGTGTTATAATGTTCTGTAGGTTTAAGTTACTTCTTGTTTGTATCTTGTAAAATTTCTTTCTAAAGAACAGTTACACAATTTAAAATGAGGAAAGAAACATAGAAAGCAGTTACATTTTACTTGCCTATATTTGTGAGTATTAAACTTGAAATAAGTGAGTCTTAACCAGCGTCCACAGAGAGTGTTGTCAGTCCCAATTACAACAGTAGCTCTGGTGTGGCGTAGATACAAATATTGTTCCCAACCCCAACGCCCAACTCCGAATAAAAGGAAAAAAATAAAAATAAATTAATGATGGGAGCGCCACCCAATAAGAACAATTGTTTCATGGGTTATCCCCCACCTGCGCAGATGCATGTGGTTGCAACATCAATACCGCTCTTTATTCATATTGCTTACTTACTTACTTACTTGTTTCTTCTAATCCCTTCTATATTCCATACTTGTTTATGTATATTATTCTTAAAATAAATGACAACATTTATTTTTTCTGGCTGCAAATATAACATAATTTATTTTACTGCATTCTCTTGTTCTACTCGTTACAGTGAATGACATTTAGTTTAAAGACATTATTTACAGTGATTGTCTAATGTAATTATCAAGTTTGAAAAGCTACTACTTGTTGTTAAATTATGTAAAATCCAACTTTTGGAGCTTTTGGTTGTTGAGCCGAGTGACGAAATCAAAGGGTATATTATTGAGCAACTCGAATGTATTTATCCTAAAGATACTAAAATCATTTTACTATTATTTAAACAACGTAATTAATCTGTTATCGAAACAAATACAGAGTGTTTTGGCTTCACCTTTCAAGGTGTTTGATGTCTATTGCGTTTTAGAGTTTAAACATTATCGACTCATACATAGATTTTTCCGATTGATTCCTCTTGAAACTTTTAATCCCAATTTACATTTCAAGTGCTGGAAGCTTCAATGTATTTGTCAATGTTGATGATATCATAATATCGTTATTGTGTCACTCAACCGCTAGATATACTAAAAAAAGGACAAACGTGACATATGCACGGGATATTGAATGGTACTAACCTGTAAACGGATATGCTAATGTTGATATACAAGGTAAGGCTTTCTGAAACTATTGGTGTACAAGCTTTCTACTTTTTATCTTGCACGCAAAACTCTTATCCTGATAATGATAAAAATAGTGAGGCTCACGACTTAAAAATGGCTGTACACTGTTTAAAGAGAACACCATAGTACAACGAAATTAATGTATCAGCATTATTGAAAACTTGTTTAACAAACCTTTTGGTCAATAATTGTTTTTCAAATCAGACAGATTAAACTTCTTAAAAAGTAATTGTTACCAAATTAACTTCCTATCCTGTTCAGGATCACGATGACTGATTATACAAACGAAATTTGCTTGCAAATTAATGAAGTTGCATAAGATCCTTTAAAATGATTTAAATATTTAATTTGTGTTCGTTCAGTTCGATAGCTTACAAATGAATAGCACGCTACAACCGTAATGAGAAAAAGGCAAAATCTAGCCTTGATAATAGACAATGTCTTCTAATTTAAGTTTGTCTTGGCGTTAAAAGGTCATCCAAGACAATCTTTGAGTGATCTAAGGCTGCGTATCTCTTCTATACGATTTACTTTAAGGTTCTCTGTGTAATCGTTTTCTAAGAGTTATATGTCTTACGCGACAAGTCCAATATCTCAAGTATCACAGGGAATATAATCATTTAATAGAATTAAACTTACTCTCACAACAGGACAAATTAAATATACATGAATGTGTACACATGTAACAATACACAATATATAGAACACAAGAAAGGTCTCTCTAAAACGTGTGAATTTTCTAACATTTATATACTACTTCACATGTGTTCAGAATATATAGTGCTTGTTGTTGTAGGGTTTAACGCCATTTTCAGCACATTATAGGCTATACATGGCGGCGAGTATTATTGGTGGAGGAAGAACCCGAGAAAGCCCTAGGAAAAAACCACCGACACACGATAAGCTACTGGCAAGCTTTCTCACAAAACAACATTAGCCGAATCTTATACTCCAACCCACGCAGACAGAGGTGAGACAGCAATGATTTGTAACGGAGAGCGCGTTAGACCACTCAGCCACTCGGGACTCCTTAAGAATATATAGTGACCATATGTAAACAATTCATATTATATATATGGTACCTACGTTTTTTTTATGTATGTATGTATGTATGTATACATAAAAAAGAAAACGTAGGTACCATGTATGTTTGGCTTTAGGTAAGTTATTTTATATTAATTCAAGTACTCATGTAACAATATCTAACGAGCAAAATATGATGCATTCGTCTCAAAATACATCAAATGTTCTCAGACAAATGTTTCGTACTTCTGAGCGTTTACAATTCAAACAAAGTACTTGAAAGAGTTCTTGTTCATTTATTGCCACATACTGCCCACCCCCAACACTTTGGCGGTATGATTAGTCTTCATGCAATGGACATCTACTACTTTAAAAGTAGATTATGGCATTGGTTGGTTTAAAAAGTATCTAAACCATAAAGCCAAGAATTTTTTTCTCCAAAATGTATATCTACGAATACGGTAAGATATATGGCTTTGACGATTTATTATGTTGAATATCACAATGGATGAGAACAATAGTTTGGTGCTTGTGTTTAACCTTACTCTCTCGTGTGATTCGTTAACTATTTGCGTGTGTGTTTACCTATTGGTAATCATGACGGCATCGTTTGTAAATTGTATTTATGTTCCCCAATTCTTCATAATGACAGTTTCTTTGGGTATTTAGTGTATGTTTACACATTTTCTATCGTCGGTTTAGTTTTACATTTGTGCGTGCGTTTACCGATTCTTTAATGTGACAGCTTCGTTACCAGTGATTGCAGAACATGCTGAGAACCATTTAAATGAGAGGTAACACAGTTTGGAATACGTTCGATTACATAAAAAAATATTCTGCAACGTCTGATGATGAGCGTTAATGAATAACGCTCTATATTGTGTAACACTGTCCTATATAATCTACCCATATCAAAAACACAACCGGAATAGGTTACCGCCATCAATGGTGGAATTTAATCCGTTATCGTTTGTGACTTCCTTCATAATTACACATCACATTTACTAATTTATCTTTCTACTTCTGATCCAACCAGTGGAATCATGTTCAGACTATATTGTTATATACTGCCCTTATGTAATGCATCGAAAGACGTCTACTGAAGCAATATGTCATCGACCATACTCGACTTAGATGTCGGCGATTCTGGCCGAATAACTGGTAGCAATTTAAATTCAAGTCTAGAGCATATTTTCACTTTATAGAACCCAAACCAATTTTCAGAACAAACGTAACCAATTATTAAAACAATATTGATGCTCTATGGCTGAAAATTGCACTTCAATACTAAAGAATTAGAGAATAAGTTTAAAGATTCAACGTCTAAAAAGGTCATTGTAGCATAACCGCAAACGATGGGTTTGACAGTTTTTCGAATGAAACTTTGGCACAACCATTACGCATGTTTTCAATGGAACGCAACAAAATTAGTAACTTTTAGTTGCAAGCGTTGACTACGAAGAACATGCATAGCTTATGAGTACTGTTAACTGTACAAAACACTGTGCATAGTTGTATGTATTCTTATCAAGCTGTTTTGACACGAATCTCTGATCTGTCCCTTTAAATTTCAAACATGTTTATATCTGGCTGAACATAATGTGACTGTTTGCTATAAACAAAATTTAAGGTGGCCAAAGCGGAAATTACTGAAAATGGATGCTGATGATGTAATCTGGAATTAATATACGTGATAACAAACCATTATGTATTACTCTCTAATAGGGTACATGGATGCGCCCTTTATCAGTTTATTTATATTGTACATTTGTATCGTGTACACACATACTCATGCCAAATTCAAACATAATGAAGCTTGATGTTAATACGTGAAACTTTTAAAGAGTTTTAGCATGAGAACGTAGGTTATATTGATTCACAGATATAGATGGACAAAGTTAACCCGATATATCGTTAACGTAATGAGATGGATAAAGTTAACCCGATATATCGTTAACGTAATGAGATGGATAAGGTTAACCCGATATATCGTTAATGAGATGATATTAGTGATAGCATGTTTAACAAGTCATATTTCTTGACTACGTTCCAAAACAAGAAATGATTTATCAAGGGGTGAACGAAACATACTGTTAAAGAACTAAGTGAGGCTCACTATGCTTAGATTTAAATAATAGTGAAATAGAGACATCTGCGGGTTAAACATGTTTCATGAATTGTCGTCTTTGTTCCGTTATGATCTATCCCTTTAAGTTTCAAACAAGTTTATATCTGGCTGAACATAATGTAACTATTTGCTATGAACATTAAACAAGCAAGTCACGTGTTTGTTTTACGAGGATTACAATTCCATCGAGTGTAGGTGTAGTGGAATGTTATATTTCTGTTCACATTACGGCAGTAGTGCTCTCTTAAAGTTCAAAATATTACTTTTGTTGGTATCCGGTTTAATGCGAAACGTCTAAACATTCTTAAATTAAGACTGTGTTCCATCTTATAAGCTTGAAAATTGCTCTTGAAAAGAGAGTTTGACAAAGCTAAACTGATCACGTGGCCTATAAAAAATAGTAATATAAAGCTTACATGGCATAATATGTTATAAATAAATGTACCATATATTTAAAGCCATTTTATAAATTTAAAGTCATTCCCAGGTTTTACGTATGAGTCTTTAATTCTTAGGATGTATATTACTAACGGTCAGACGAACATGCATAAAGACAGTAGGACATGAAAGCCAACTTTCTAAAAATATAAAGGTAGATGTTATCTTCTTAACTGAACAATGATATAATTCACTGAAGATTGTGAAAATAAATGTAAAACTGGTCGACTTGCTTTCATCATATATTTGACATCTAACCTATTTCATTCTTGTCTGGAACAATATTTAGCAAAGATGAACACAAACATAAGAATTGTCTTTAAAAGATCCTTTCCATGATATGAATTTATCTCTATTATGATTAATTTACATGTTTTCTATTTATAACAAATGTCATCAAACATGAGACTTTCGTGTACCGCAATGCTTTTATAGTAGAACAAGATGTTGACAGTTTTAATAGTAGTATTCGTTGTAACACAGGAAACATTTCATGGATGATAGAAGACAAACATTTATTCATGAAGTATTCTCATTATGTTTGATTGATTGAAATGTTTAATATATTATAATTTCTGATATTCTAATTATTAAACATACTTGGATAATTTATTCTTTATCATTGTATACCTTTTGTAAAATTACATAAAATGTGTGTAATGCGGGTATCGATAATTTTAGTGTCATAGCCGAATGGTCTGTTTTACAGCCAGGAATAACAGATGTGTCAATACAGTTTGAAAACGTATCCTCAGAGATCAAACAGATAGTCAAGTGTACTTTGTCTCCAGGTAAATATCCTACTCTCAAGAGTGACAACTCACCATGGATCCGATAATTTAGATTGATTATTGATATCCTGTACTAGTGTACTACTCCACGGGCCATGAAGTGGCGATATGCGGAATATACATTGCTAAATTACTATTTGATTTCAGATAAGATTCAAGTTTGGAAATAAACATTTTGTAAGATTTTTTTACATGAATTATGATTTAGAAACAATTCAATACTTACTATAATTATCTAGGGTCAAATGTCGGTTTCTTAAACACAAGGCTTTACAATGGAAATATTGATAAATGATGTGTATTCCTCGGATTAGAGAGAAGTGTTGATAACATCGGGTATTGACGGCTATATGCTTCAGCACTGAATCCGTAGTGATGAGTGATTCACGTTTCGATGAATATACATTCATTTGTGAAGACTTGGATGGATTGCTATGTAGATCCCGGATATGTGTATATGAAAACAAAACTATCCGAATGTCAGTCCCCGGGAGTTTACACATGCATTCCAAACGATGATAAAGATAAAAGATTTATAAGTAATTTGAAACCAATTTCATTATTTAATGTGGACTATATAATAGCTTCAGATGTCATTCAGGCTTGATAAGGTACTTCATTTTATATTAAATGATAATCAGCATGGTGTTATGAAACGTGGTTTTATTGACGCAAACTATAGAAGTTTGTAATTGCTGTCATCTCAAAGAATTCCATGTTAACATGGTTTAAACACGTCCTTAAATTTATGCTACACATTGTTTGAACTAGTCCAAACAATACTCACACTGAAACAAAAGTCTGTTCATTCTTTATGTATGTTCCGCCCTCTTCCTAGTAGAAAATACAAGCTGGCTGAATTTCTCTTTTAGGAGCAGTTTCCGATACTTCTGGAGTGTGGAAATTCGACAGGTGGCAACCTAATTATTCTTCAAGATTTTAACTTTCACTTTGACTGTCCTGGAAACCTATTATATTTCAAAACACCATTCATGTTTGCAACCTTAAACAGTCCGTTAACCAACCGAACTATAAATTTGGTCACACAAGCTTCTAATAAACATAACATTTTATAACTGCAAAATCATTTATCAAAACAGAATGATCAATCGGATGTGATAGCATATTGTTATATACGGTACACAGCAGCAGCAGAGGGGGCGAATCGGACATTTGCTCCAGACATCATTTGCTCTAAATCTAGCAAACATCTCGAGAGAATTAATTCGAATCCTTCTTTTTCAACCAAAAAAAAAGATTACTTGCTCGAAACATAAGTTTTTCGCAAAATCATACTCCAAGACCGTTTTCATCGTTTAGTCAAAATACGGTCTCGTCGTGATGTCATCGCCCCCCCCCCCCCCCCGCTGCTATGGGTCAATAATTTATTTCAACCAAATATTTGCTCGAGTCCGATACGATATCGTGCCCGAGGATCATGTAAATTTATTGTTATAAATCCATGCGGGGTTGACTGAGCTTTACTAAAGAAATTTTTAAATTGATTGAAGTCCATATCGGAACACCATGTCTGCCAAATATTTCGTAGCGTATGTGTATCAACGCCGTTAAACACAGCAAGAATATTACAGTTATCTCTGATCACTTTTGGAATCTGAGTGTATCGTTGAGTGACATATATCACGTCAGTGTTTTTGTGCCTGCCTCGGGAAAATATTCTAGCTGTGTTTTTTTTATTGTCTAACATCACATAGTCGTATACGACTAAATTGTTAATGCTTCCATCAAGGTCATCCACGGATGGTGCCTCGTCAATATCGGTTATAAATTCAATAATGTCCTTGCCGGCAATCTCTGAAGCGTTTTCATTAAAATCTTTTAGCACTTCATAGCATCGTTGATCATCTACGCTAGGAGCAACTAAATACAACTTATTCCACTTCATCCATCTCACTATTAAATTGAGCAACAATTGCGTCTTGCCGGATCCAGATGGCCCGATTATAATTGCGCGGATAGAGTTTGGTAGCGCTGCATGATGCTTAACTGGTTCTCTTGTTTTATTCGCTGAAAAATCAATTATATTCATATCTCTATACATAAATTATGGATCTATATTGTGTGAAGTGTAAAACGCGTACTGGCACAAATGATGTGACGACGATTACAACTAAAAATAACAGATCAGTACTTACTGGTAGATAAGCAACATGTGGTATAAAAAAAAGTTTAGATTTGTTTCTATGAAATCCGGAGATGTTTTTAAAAAAAAACGAGGAGGTGATATCGCAGCCAAGTTAACAAAACTCCCTGGAACCCCATGGGCAAAGTACCCCGGAGAAAAGCACCTTCCAGTATATAGCTACTGTGGCCCCGGAACACGATTAGATATCAGACTTGATGATCAAAATCAATCCCGACCCGGCGAGTATCCGATAAACGCTATTGATAAGGCGTGTCATGCTCATGATGTTGCATATAAAAGCAGCTATCTGCAACACAGGCATCTAGCTGATGTGAAATTAATTCATGCATTAAATGCTATTCTTGATAAATCTTTCAAAGAAAAATTGGCTTCATGGTTGGTAAAATCAGCTATGAAAGGCAAATTGATGATGGGCGCTGGTAATTAATAATATGGAATCTATTTATTATTCTCCGAAAGGATACTGGAGGGGTAACGCTGCAATCAATAAACTCGCCAATGCCGCAAAAGTGAAAAAGGCCACTGCGGCTAATTGGTAATCCAAACAGGCTATATGGCAAATTTATCTACCGCGTCCTAAACAAATCAATTTCTCACATTTTGATGTTACCGGAACCAATGAAGTTCATCAAGCTGATTTATTTTTACCACATGATAACGATTACAAATACGCGCTAACCGTAGTTGATGTTGCGAGTCGATACAAACAAGCAGAACCGCTAAAAACAAAAACATCACCTGAAGTTGCTTCTGCATTTGAAAAGATTTATCGATGAGGCCCACTACGCTGGCCAAATCTGTTACAAGTTGATCCTGGCAAGGAATTTCAAGGCGCTGTTTAATCAGCGATTAAACATCACAATGTCACCATCAGACGAGGGCATACTGCGTTACATCGCGATCAGGCAATTGTAGAACGATTTAATCGGACTCTTGCTGAGCGGTTTTTTGGATATCAATACGCAAAAGAATTCATCCAAGAAAAGCGATCCCGTGAATGGGTCAAAAGGTTACCAGGGGTAGTTGCAGCGCTAAATAACGAGATTACCAGAGCAATCAATATGAAACCTAACAACGCAATAAAAAAGTATATACCACAACCACAGCGGGATAGCGTTTCTCAGCCAATTCTCAACAATGTCACCGTGAGATATTTATATGAACCAGGAGAACTCGAAGGTGGTAAAAAAAGAGCTACTGATCCTATTTGGAGTGTCACTACGCATAGCATATCTACTATAACACGATCAACTGGTAGACCTCCAATCTATACATTGGATTCAACTGCCCCTCAGCGGGGTTTTACACGCGAACAATTACAAGTTATTCCTGACGATACTCAATTGCCTCCGCGCGGCCTTAACTAGCACCGTTGCGTCTATTACACTCAAGACAAGTCAACATTACATTGTTTCTGACATGACCGAGACTGTTATTTTTTCTGTCTACGGTAAATTGGCGAGGATCTTTATCCGAATACTGCCAACGCATTATACAATTGCAACTCGCGCAGTGATTATTCTGTTGTTGCTTCAGCGTAATTATTAATTCTGCATCAATATCAAATTCTCGTTGTTTTTTTTTGTCTTGTTGTTTGTAACCGGAGAGTTTTTTTATTAATGATGCTAACATCAATATCATCCATTGTGGTGTCGTCATCGAAAACAATTCTTCGAAGTTGTTTTATTCGCCATACTCTAATCCCTGCGAGGAATGTATCGTCGTTACGTAACCCAGTGTCCATGGCGATTTATCAGCACGCAATGCGTCTTCGACAACACTGATATCAACCAGCACAATATCATTTAACACTAGTGTTTGTCTTTCGCGCTGTCCTGGAATTTCAACTTCAATATTCTGTCGCCGTGTATCAAAGGGTCTATAACACAGCGGCACTGGGCGCGTTGGGAATTTTTCTTTGTGAAGCTCAAACAATTTTTTTGTAGTGCGTCTCTGGCTATCTTTCTACTTGCCACTACAAAATCGTTTGGCTCCCATGCTTCCCAAAATTCCTCCATGTGAGTTTCAGGAATTATTTCTCTGATTATTTCGCATTGAACTTTATCGGGTTGCAGTCTAATTAAATTCTTAAGTGTACGTAATTGTTCATCAAGTGCTCTATAGTCAGTATCGATTTCTTCATAATAGTCAACAAAATTCTTTAACCAATCATGTGGACCCCTGCCAACAAATGGTGGTGGTTGGCCATGATCTCCGCACATTATCACCTTCGTATTCGCGCGCAGTAACCAATCAAGAAACATTTTTAATACATCTACCGAAACCGTACATATCTCATCCCAAATAATGATTTCAGGAATGAATTTCTAACCCATTCTTTCAGGGGTCCATTCATCACCCTTGTATCGAAAAAAGCTGTGATATGTAACGGCGTCAACGTTTCGTTGCTTTATTTCTCGCGCTAGTCTATGGGTTGGTGTCAGCACAATCATATTTGTGAATCCGTAGGAGTTTTCCCACGATATAATTCAATTGCCCGAGTCGTCTTTCCTAACCCGCCACAGCCGTTTAAATAAACTGTTTTATATCTACAAATTGGATCTGATATCGGTGGTGCATTAGAACGTTCTGATAAATTATCACCGCGTAAGTAATTACTTTTAATTTCAACGTCTGCTGATTCAGAATACTCGCGCAGCATTTCTTTTTTAATTCTCCATGATCCCCAGCTTTCATCCGAATTAGTGAATTCAGCAACTGCGCAACTGTACTTGCTGTTAATGTAAAATGAATCAACGGCAACTCTAACCGCAGTGTCAGGAAATCTATTTATCATTGAAAGTAAATTAATACAAGCATAACCCAGCATTGACGACCTCAAATGTGTATACGGGGATATGTAACCGTCGCTGTAAGTAACGACTGTACCCAATTTTGTTCCATCGGACAAAAAAGCATCTTTACGATCCACATATATGTTTTTAGATACTGCATCCGCGATTACAAAGTCATATTCGGTGTTATCCATAATCAGCCGTGAACAATATCGTCTATAGTCGCATTTTTTTCCTCCCTGAGTGAATTTTCCGATTATTCTTCTACCGAGATCTTTTGCTTCGATGTTTCTTTGATTAAATAGCCGTTTGGACCACTCAATGATATATTCTTCGTTGGCATCAATATGTTTTCTGGATTCCTCAATTATACTATCAAGACGTTCCGTGTTGGTAACCAGACATTGATTTGTTTCCGATATGATATAATTGCTTCACTGACCGTCAGCGAAATTAACATTTTTGTATCAATCATGAACCGTAATAATTATATTGGCAGCCACTTCTTTTCAGGCATGTGTCTACCAATCCAAATATAACAACAGCGATGAAGTCCTGCTGCGAACTCAAATGATACTACACGAACGAATCCAGTTAAATCAAAATCAGGCAGCGATCCATTAATTGCAACACGAGTCATTTCATGTACGGGGTGTCCAAATCGTTTAAAATACTCAGTACACTCTCCATAACCAAGAAAACTTGCTGGATAGCAATCAACCATATCAACTGAAATGATATTATCACTGTCGTATTTGTTATTCCATAAACCGCCATGATTAAATTCTAAACAACTAGCCTCAATGTCTGGCAAGAATTCTACGCGTGTTGGTTTCCATGCGTTTTTCATTCTTGCAAAATGAGCTGCTACCGACGGGATTGTAAAACAGTTTGTCAATAATTGTTCGTCGTTGATAATTTCATCATTGTTGTTGCATTCGCCCGCCGTTAAAAACCCACTAGCTGTTTTTTTCATTTTGTTGTGAAATGCTTCAGTGCGGTATAATTCACCGTTTGGTCTTACAAACTGATCAAACGTATCCATGTCGTTTTCAGTGCTGCGAAGTAACCACAACGACACGGGGTCGTTTTTATGGAAATATTGTGACCGCGGGCGTCCACGCGTGTTCGTTATGATCAATAATTTTAATTGGGGCTCCCTTTGATTTATATTTTGATTCGTATAAAACTTCTCCGGTTATCGTTGTAACGGTTATTGGAAATCTCAGCGACGTTTCTAATTTTGCTATATCGCTAATAGTTGCTCCGCGGTTTTTCACCGTTAACTCCCATTGAGCTATTTTGCTACGCCGTAGATCGGTAAGTTTGTTCCCTCGGGATGCATTTGTAAAATGTTCTGTTATTCGTGCTGCTACACAATTCAGAGATGAAGTCGCCGGCGACGACTGTTTCATTGGTTTTGGTTTTTTTATATCAGGTTTTTCATTTAACGGATATATCCCATACACAACTGCTGTTTCAGGATATGCTCGTTCATAGCATGGTTTGTCAATTCCAGTTAACAGACCCGGCTTAGAATCACGGCTAACAACGACTGTTTTCTTGTCTTTGAGAATCGGTTCAAATTTGTCTCGTATAATCCAACCGCCTGATTCTACACGGATAATGAATTTCACTCTGAAAAAATAATTTTTGTTGCCAAGTTCTGATAACATTAACGCTGCGTTGCTGTCGTTCATGGTGGCTTCAACAACTCCATCAAATCGAAATGTTGACCAGCTATGAGATGCACCGTCGTGCTTGAATTCATTAATACAATCGCGTATTTTATTTATCAGGGCTTTATCCGTTATTGCCCGTTTTGGCACATCTTTGAGGGTTCTATCGAGATTAAATTTAACGTTTTTGTAATGCTTAATTACTGATAATCTCTCGAACTCCTCCATGTTATAATTAAAACAAGTATTTAAATAGAAAAATATAGTATAATGAATCACTGCAAATGACTAATGATTGGATCGACAACCCCGTGTAACAAATCATGCAGAAGCGAATTCTGTGGGTATCATTTACAAAGCGTTCGGCGAGGAAGTTTTGGCCCCCTTCCGTGCCTCCGATGTGGGGTGGGGTAAGGGGAAAATCGCAGTTGTGTCTCAGTTGTGGCGGCAAACGATACAGGGAACTAACACGCTACTATGACAAACGAATAAAAAATGCAGTCATTGATCCTACCGATGACTCCGTCACCGACACAATCATAAAATCCCCTCAAGTCTACATTGATAAACTTATAATTAAAGCAAATAATAAATTAGACAAATAGTATTATTATACAAATGAGCCAAGATTTCAGACCTCACCCAGTGCTTGTTAATTATGAAGCATCCCGTAATGTTATTGTTAGATATTGCAGACTAAAGAAACCGGTTGGACAGGTAAATAATAGAGGGTATTTAACATTTGGTGCCGGGAAGAAGAAATATCTCTGTCACAGAATAGTATATGAATGTCACAACGGATTGATCAAAGATGGTTTTGTGATTGATCATATCAATAATAACAAGGCCGATAATTCTCTTTCGAATCTCCAAGCTATCTCACAGAGTCAGAATATATCAAAAACGGCAGAAATTGGTACTTTTAAATCAGTTGGAAAGAGACCCGTAAAATCATTTGATACATCAACTAACGAGGAGAAAATATTTCAGTCAATGAATGAAGCCAGTAGATATTTCGATATTTGTAGGTCTTCAATAGGATTTGATGCAGAAAGAATTCAAAAATCGTCTCTGTCAAAGAAAAATGGCCATAAAATAAAATTCGTATACATTTGAAACGATTCAATGGAGGTATGCTTCGGGCCCTTGGGCTTGCATGGATGCGAAGGCACCCAAGGAGTTCCAAGATGCGTGTTGTGCAGTCCTTAATTAAGTTAATTAAGTTAATATAGTAACCTCTGGGTCTCTCTGACGTCATAGGGCGCCAGCGAGATTGCCAAATAAGTGTTACTTTTTTAATAATTAAAGATAAAATGTATTATATAAATAATGGATATCAAAGATGTAAATGCTATAATTGCTGAAATTTAAAATTTGAAAGATCGAGGAATAGTATTATCTAAAGATCTCGACTGCGACAGGATTACCTCGGAATATGAAGACATTGAGTATCAGTCTAGTAAGGGTCGTTATGTTTTACCTAAGATGTACAGGCTCGTGAAAGGAATTCAAAAGTCCATCAATGCTTGTTTGTACGGTAACGACATTAATGTATTTATAACGCTATTTAGCACCGTTGAAGCAATACGTCAAAAGCTCGGCCAAGAGTATCAAAAACGAACTGAAATTAGTTCTAAGGTTCGTGATCTTAGAAAAATGTTAATCGAGGAAAAACCCGTATCCTAACCACGTGAGCGTTACTATAAAAAAAAGGCTTTCAGTAAAAAAAATTTAGCGTTTTTTGTAACACTTGTTACACTTGTCACATAGGATTTTCTCCTGAAAGAATACTCAGCAGTTTGGGCTTGCTCATGCAGTTATGTGCGTACTGGATGATCTGGCTGTGGTAGCAAGTAATCACCGCGACGCCTCCATTTTCACGTAGTTGTTGTTGTTGCCGCGTCGTTAACAAAAATCGTTCATCGCCGTTCTCAGATATTACAATTCTGAAACCCCCAGCGATGTTATTTCTTAAACACTCGCGGATAGCGTCGTACAGTTTAACCCTGTCGGAGATGGATACGTTAGCTTGATGGTAAATTATTTAATAACTCAGCTTTTATTTGTGATAGTTTCACATTTGAAAACTCAGTTCACAAACAATATATGGTAGGTGAATCGCTTAAAACTAAATTAGCCCGAGAGCGGCTAGCAGCAATTAAAAAGTTTATACCGGTTCGAGACAGACTTCGAGAGAAACTTCAACAACGACAACAAATGCAAACTGACTTTTCTGTGTCAAGTGAACAACTGTTTACTCCGATAACATGTGCGACCAAAGATGTGAAAAAAGTTAACTGAAGCAGCGATATACGGAGATATTCCTGAAAAAGAACGAGCAAAGAAGGCGCCGCTGCTTGATACGCTTGAAAAGATAGCAGCAGAGACCGAACAAACGCGCGCAGGGATACAACAGCTATCCAATGATATGAAAACCCAACATGAGTATGAACGATTAGCTGATATTGATGATTCTGCACCCCACCCACAAGTATATCGACCGGGCGAAATTGAAGAACGCGAAGAAGAACAACAAGATGCAGCAGCAAGAAAAGATTATTCACCTGAAAATATATTTACAGTCGCAACGTTAAATAGAATTGGAGAACTCGGTACGGATTCCGAATTAGCTGATTTTACTAGAGAAAATTTTCTAAAGGGTAAAAGAGAGAATTTACTAAACGACGGGTTTGAAAGTTTTATAAAAACCAGAGACACTTGGGCATCAAAAATATATTTGGCGAAACACCGGGGGGAGGGGATAAAATCTCAGCGTCACGGTACCCTGGTTATAATAGCTTTCTAGCTGCTTTTAAAGGCAGTACACAACCACCACCTTAAACGGAGGATCCAATCCCGGAACTAATAGACATAAGAGCAGAAGCCGGTTCAAAGAAAACAAGCGGAAAAGGATATTCGATTGGAAATCCTTTGGATTTCAACGCAACCGTGACATGTCCTGGTAATATTCTCTCGGATATATCACGGTTAGAAGTACTTATCGGGGTAAAAAGAGCCGGAAACAACTCCGTCGAGATAATTAATGAAGCAGCTGATATCTGTAGACGATTATTTGCCGGCGGTATCATGGGCATTGATGTATATCGAGAACTCATTGACGAATTAGTTGAAAATCACAGAGATGCCCATGGTTATGATGAAAATCCTATGGATTTTAGCGATTGAAATTCCTGGAAACGGCAGCGTTTCATAATTGAAAACACTAGTGTTTTTATAACAAGATGATTTTACACTACAACCATGATAAACCCGTAAGCGTCTACGTGGTGAACTCACGATTGCCTGTTTATAGAGCATATTACGGAGATGGTTTCGGCAATACCATTGCGGGGTTATTTACAAGAATGGCTCCCAAGGTGGCGCCGTTAGCTAAACAATTATCAATGAAAGCAATTGATATTATTCGTGATAAGGGAATCAGCGCTGTTGGAAATCTTGCCGGAAAGGCATTTTCTGCCGCAAAAGATAAAATAACATCATTCGTGCGACGACGAAAAAAGCAACCAGTTGTACTGCCATCTACAACAGTGATGCCTGCAAGTGTCAGCAAAGCAATAAATAGCGCAGTGGAAGAAAAATTAGCGTCGTTGGCTGCTTCGGTCACTCCGTCATCCGTGGCTGCGCCGCTGGCGAACAGTAACCAAGATGATATCGCAAACATGATAGCAGGAAGTGGTTTGAAACGAAAACAAAAACGACGATGATTACAAAGAATTTCACAATTAAAAATACTGATGTGAATAATAATAATAATGTTCAAAAGAACAGCTGATCCAGCGTTAGATATGGAAGCCCCAGTACCCAAGGAAAATTCCGTCTGCGATTATCAATTTTTTCCTATCATGCAATACAACCAGATATTCGATCGCGAATTGAACTTCAAGTCCATGATACCAGCAAATACTTTCTACCCGCTGAAGCGTTTATCGAAGTAGAAGGAGAACTTGTACGACTGTACGACTTACTGATACTCCTGCTGTACCCGCACCGTATCCAGATGGTGCCAAAGTCGGCTTAGTCAATAATGTTATCATGGCGCTATTTGAACCCGCGAGATATCTCATTGACGGAAAAGAGATTGAGTCTATAGAACGTGATGTTGATGTGGCTACAACAATAATTGGGTTAGCAAGATATTCTGACGATTATACAAGATCAGCAGGTCCGTCTATGATGTTTGCAAAGGATAATAAAAACACTGCTGGACACACTCAATTTATTGTACGACGACCAAATGATCGTGCTGGTCCTCCCGCCCCTGCTGCTATCGAGGATATGATTATAAATACTGATCTCGAGTACAATCTAGGAGCTGCAACACGAAAAGCAAAGTTGGCTGGACAACGTAGATCGTTTTCATGTGCGATTCCGTTGCATCATATATTTATATTCTGCAGAAATGTACGAAAAGTTATTTATGGAGCGAAGCATACAGTAGTACTCGTGACGATGATGCAATCTGGAGAATTCCAGCGGATCATGCAAATCCAGATGCTGACGCTGGTAAAGTCATTTTAACTAAATTGGTCTTGTGGATGCCAGTAATGACCCCATCAATTACCACAGAACAGCGACTACTATCATTTATGGATGCGGGTGGCAAATCATTGCTAAGTTGGCTAACAACAACAACAGATGTTAAGCAATCAAATATCAATGGTACATTTACATGGAACTTGGCATCACAACAAGGCGTTTCAGCTCCACGTCATATATTTATCACGTTGCAGGATATGACAAGAGTGAATTCACAATTGCACAGTCATATGATATTTGATCAATTAGGAGTTACTGAGGTCTCGTTGAGAATAAATGGCCAGCAGGAACCATCCGAAGACATACAACTTAATTTCGGTCAAAACCATATTGCGCGCGTGTACCATCGTATGCTGTCATATATGGGCCGTGATCAAAATGTTGATACTGGTTTGCAAATATCGCAATATGGTTTTAAAAACCTATATCCGATCTACTACGTTTCGCTGGAACATCTTGATTTAACAAGGCAATCCGTCGTTGATATACACTTCAGAGCTAATGTCCTTCGTGGCACTATTGCTAATTATAGAGCGGTTGCTGTCATTCTCAGTGATAAATCAATGTTGTTAGAAGGTGTTGGTGGACGAATGAGACTTATTGATGCACCAGTGGAAAATATGTAAATGATTCACAAATAGATCAATTGAAAGCATAAATGTGTTTTACAATAAAATGATATATAGTGTTGTTAGTGTCAAGCTGACTGATGGTCAGGTCAAGAAATTGCGATCAAAATCCGCTACAGAATGTGGAACCACAATAACGTTGAAACCAGCGCAGATGTCCGGCGGTACACATAAAATATCATTGACGGATCGTCAAATAAAACATTTCAATGATGCGCTGAAGAATAAGCGAGGTGTTCAAATTGTATTTTCAAAGGCTGCAGTCGCTAACATGATAAAATCAGGTGGTATATTTCCATTGTTAGCTGCAATACCAGCGCTAATTGCCGCGGCTGCCTCAGCGGTGGCAAAGGCGGCGGCGTTGGGAGCCGTTGGTACCGCGGCAGGGATGGCATTGAAAAAGGCAACTGGGAAAGGATATAAAAAAAGGGAAAGGGTTTAAGACTACCAGGAACTCCGTATTCATGGTACAGCGGAAAGGGTCTGAGAATACCAGGAACGGTTTATTAGTTGAAAGCCCAATTCTCCCTATGTCCAATTTTGATTTAATTGATGCTGCTAAAAAACTAGCGATAAAAAACTTCAGAGGGGTTTTTATGAGAGATCAATTACCGAGAAAACCAAACAGCGTTGAAACCGGTATCATCAATCTTGATAACAGTAACGGATCGGGAACTCACTGGTTGCATACGCGATTGATCCACGTGAAATTGTCTATTTTGATTCATATGGGTTAGCTCCGCCAAGCGAGTTTATGCGGTATATAAATTCTTCTATGAAACTCAAAGAGTTTCCGATTTTTTATTCCACGCTGCCAACACAACAATTAAATGATCCGCCGATATGCGGCCGTGAAGTATTAAATGTCCTCGCGGAGATTTCATCGTCACAGAAACCACCTCGTCTGGTTGTAAATAAATACACGAGTGGGAAATTACAAGGTAATTTTAGAGAATCAATAAATTGAAAATACTAGAGTAAATACAATAATGATTGATATTTGGGGACGATCTCTGTCAATGTTGAAACCCACCGCGGAAACATCTGCGGGTTCTATCGAGGATGTAAAAAAAAATAATTGAAGATGAAATCGCTGAGACGTTAAATTTAGCAAGTGTTGACCCGAACTAAATAGTTGTATTTCAGGATCGCCAGGGTAAATTGAAAAGCAGTAATATATCCGCGGATGACATTTTGATACGGCAGAGCGATGCCGCTGAAAACTCTATTGCGCTGTATTCCAGCGGTGGACGACTTAAACCAGGCGCACTTGTGTCTACGATCACCGACGCGATTGCCGCCCACGGCCGTGAGCTGGATGATTATATACGAGGTTATAATAGTTTTCGCAAAAATGTCTTACATAAATTCTTTGGAACCCCGCTTGTGGTTGGCATGACTCTCGCTGAAATTAAAAACTTTCTATCTTTATTCTTTATTAACAAGGTGGCGGGAAGGATAATAAATTAAAATGAAATCAAGGCAAATTATCTCGATATTTACGCGGATATTTCTAAACTAATAGAAAATCTTGAAAAGGTACAAAAACCCACTAACGACGTCGTTAGTAAGTTTTTTGGATCCCCACTTGTGGCAGACTCGACTCTCGCTGAAATTAGCGAGTTTATTATCAGGCATACTCACAATGCCTACATCGCTAATAATTTCTTCGGCGTCCCGGCTACATCTACGATGACTCTCAACGATATAAATGCGTTTATGGTGAGACAAGCAACACTTAATACCATCGTGGATAATTTTTTGGGGAGAACACGCGAATCTGAAACCACATCTCTGTCAGGCCCGACCCTCGCTGAAATTAGCGAGTTTATTGGCAAGCATACTCACAATGCCTACGTCGCTAATAACTTCTTCGGTGCCCCGACTACATCTACGATGACTACTCTCAAAGATATTAATATATTTATGGTGAGACAAGCAACACTTAATACCATCGTGGATATTTTTTTGGGGAGAACACGCGAATCTAAAACCACATCTCTGTCAGGCCCGACCCTCGCTGAAATTAAAAAAGCTATTGACGAACAAAAGCCCACCAGAGAAATTGTTAATAAGTTCTTTGGACCCACATCTCTGACAGGCCCGACCCTCGCTGAAATTAAAAAAGCTATTGACGAACAAAAGCCCACCAGAGAAATTGTTAATAAGTTCTTTGGACCCACATCTCTGACAGGCCCGACCCTCGCTGAAATTAAAAAAGCTATTGACGAACAAAAGCCCACCAGAGAAATTGTTAATCATTTCTTTGGGAATTATGGCCCCCAAGATCTCACGACAAAATTTTATCACATCGACATATATCTTAAAGACCAAGCACAGCTTAAAATCAGAGACCTTCTGATTTCATTCTTTTCTAACAGGGAGCCGAGGAGGGTAATAGATCATACCAGAATCAGGGCAAATTATCTCGATATTTACGACGATATTTTTAGACTAAAAGAAAAATTTGAAAAAGTAAAGATTCCGCATCCACACATAGGCGTTAAAAAATATCGTGTATACGGTTAATCATGGAATTATGGATTGGATAAGAGACGTTTATACTACATTGTCCATCGGTATCTGGGGTGTTAGCGGCATAGCGGGCGATGGCTACAGGCCAACATGGGTCGATGGTATCTACAGGCTAACGTGGATCTCTATCGATCAATTTAATATGATCGCAGACGGTAAAACCTACACTGGTGGCACCGCGATGTTAATTCGCAAGGGTCGCGGACAAGACCTTAATGTCGTCGCGGTTGATAGCTCCACCGTTAGATCAAAAATAACTTGGTGTTTAGAACTTGTAGATGATTTTTCCGGCTGAAGCTCTATACTATAGGCCCGCAATTCCCCTTAACGATGGCGAATAACTGAAAACACTAGCGGGTTTAAAATAGTAATGACATCGATGAAATCAATTGAACCGATAATAGTCCCAGAGGTATCACAATCGCATCGATATCGATATGATTCCGTGAAAGAATTTTCCGCGAGCTTGAAATCACTTTCTGAGCGCTATCGTGAAAAATGAAAAAATACCGACGCAGCGTAGCAATCATCGACATAACCGTGTACTCGGTGTCCGGTGTGAGGGCCAGCGCCGGGGTTATTTTGTCAACGGTGACCATGATGGCTCCGATTGCAGTTCCAATTGCTATCTCCGCGGCAACAACAATTGTGGCAGTCGCCACCGCGATCACTAAAAAGTTATCATCGTGTTCTCAGAAAAAACTGATGCGTACTGGAAATTATCCGAGTTGATCTCGCTGTCGATAGATAATTCGTTCATATCCGATATAGAATTTTCAACGAATCGCGGAGAATACCAAGCATGATATCAATAACATCAACAAACCCACAATTTAGTGTGAACTTTCCTTCTCCGATTCCAGTGCGCGAGATCGCTCTGGCAAAATTACGAGTATATCATAGCTGGCCTAATATCAGATCAGTTGCATTTGGCGGTCAGCAACCCAATAACTCGTTAAGGTTATTGTGGAATTAACCCGATGGTACTCCAGCGTGGGAAACTGTTTCGTTACCAACCGGATCGTACCAAATTGAGCAAATCGATGCTGAAATTCAGCGTAGAATAAAATCAATCACTGGAAAAGAATCAAAAATAGCTATTAAACTTCATGACCCGACGCTCTCGTCGTCGATCGAAATAAGCACAGAGGGATACATTGTAGATATCTATAACAGCTCGTTAAGAAAGGTGCTAGGATGGCCTGAAAAACCACCGGAGAAATCCGCCACCGACTTAACCACAGACGTACAATCATATCATGAAATCAATCTCATATATCGAGATAATTTATCTGATATAAAAAAAATGAAAAATCGCCGATAGATTTATATTTACCAACAAAAACACATTGCAATGGGATTTTATCATTAAAAGAACAGCCGACTCATCTGTTACTATTTCATTTACGCTAACTGACATCACTGGTTATTTTAATGAAATTAATCAATTACATAAAACACAACTAGAACAACTACGGCAAACAAAATCGCGAAAACACGTTGAAATATTAAATCAGCTTATATCTGACATGGAATATATCAATGAACTAATTATTCAAACAATAACCAATGACAACAGCGACAGTAAACAACGATTCCTAACCGGTTACAATATCACAGAAGCCAATCTGCGTAATTTCAAGTTTCCAGGATATAACGCTGAGGATCTAAAAGAATCTGTTAGGAATGTTAGCAAGGTATTACAAGTACAAGATTCAACTGTCCTCCTGAAATATAATAATGATCCAGATGGTGGCGGTAGGCATATTGCCCCGCACAATGTGAATATTTCAACGGTGATTGCTCTCAACTTAACATGTGAAGCAATCGAAGGAAGCTATCAAATTAATCTAGAGCAATCAAATCAAGCTCAGCAGGGATATATTCTTTATTCGTTTGCACCAACAGCTCCTCCAGGATTCCCAATTATTGAAAACCCAATTAATCCTGTCTACATGCGATGCCATAATAATTCGCTAACGAGAATTAATTTCCGACTCACCGACCAGTCAAATAATTTGATTGATCTACAAGATGAGGTGTTAGCGATTAGTTTGTTTGTAAAGTCCTAAAGACTCGATCAAATATTTGGTTGAAATAAATTATTAACCCATAGCAGCAGGGGGGCGATGACATCACGACGAGACCGTATTTTGACTAAACGATGAAAACGGTCTTGGAGTATGATTTTGCGAAAAACTTATGTTTCGAGCAAGTAATCTTTTTTTTTTTTTTGGTTGAAAAAGAAGGATTCGAATTAATTCTCTCGAGATGTTTGTTAGATTTAGAGCAAATGATGTCTGGAGCAAATGTCCGATTCGCCCCCTCTGCTGCTACAGTAGGCCTAGAATACATGTTTATCCTAGCATGTCCCTTTCATAACAAAACATTTCATTGTTACGATGTTCGTGTGAAATACTATTACTGCATGCAGATATTCCCAAATTTACTACAATGCATTTTTAATCGGATATTTGCAGTATTTAACTGGTACAATAGACTGCACATAAGGCGTAAACAAATTTTTTGATGAGTCGGATTTGCATCCAATATATACTGCATAAAGATCAGCTGTGGTTGGATAATGTTCTGTCAGTTACGAGACCCATTTGGGTCCAAAATCTTCTGTAAACAGAGATGAATTTACTTGGTTCTGAAAGTTAACATTTAAACCACGCTTATACGGTTCTATATCTAAGTTAAAGATATACCGCTACTTTCCCCACCCCACCATAAAGTAAGCAATACGATTAGATTTGCTTCTTATTGGTGTTCTTGTTTTGTAGTTTACGTCATTTATTTCATTATTATGTTGTTATACATGACATAAAAATCCCCTCTAGGGGTAACATATCCATATTCAGGCAGCCGAATAAATGTTTCATGAATTTCCTTTCGCGAGTCGATTTTAAAAATGGTCGCCACAAATGTTCATTCGAACCAAACATCTCATACGGCGGAGTTATAGCTATTTTCATACGACCCCAGCCAATCATTAAAGATGATACTGCAAAATAATTTAATGAGCTTTTTTGGACCAATCAGAATTACATAAAGTGATATTTTAACGCGTGGTAATATCAGAAATATGAAACTGCACATACTATAGGAAAACGGTTCCTACTATGTGATAGTCGAATATATGCAGTTGTTTTGTTACCTTCATCTCTTCTGCTAGAGTTGTGTACATTGATGAGTGCTGTGTGCAGCTGTATCAGCTAATTAGTTTTGTTCAACGGTAACATATTGTAAAGTTTATCTCATGTCAAATATATGCACGAACTTTCTGTATTCGTTTGAATCTTTCAGCTACAAAATGTCATTTTGTCTGACTGCGTTGAAAACAACTCAATATTGTTACTTAACCAGCTAATCCAAGACACTTTGTTGTAAATATATTTTCCCTCACAAACACACTGCATATTGTCAGGTTCCATTGTTTGAACATATTTTAATATAGGTTGTACGTCAGTTAATGTGTATTTTCAAGAGACAAATAACTCTCCCAAGATGTTTTGGCACCCATCGCTGAACGTCTGATACGCTAGTGTGGTCTACAGGTATACTTGAAACTGTACATCCCCGTGGGCAAATGACCTTTTGGTGTATATTTTATGCGCTTTTGGGGTCAACAATGTTGGCATGCAACTGTCCATCTCCGTGAGTAACTTCTACACGTCGGAGTAGATTTGATACGCTAGTTAGTCTACAATGTCTGAATGCCACGTCCTAGCCAACCCTCAATCTGATTCAAATCAGATCTCCGCTGTCCTACGTGATGATCTGCCGACCACCGATCTGGTTCATGCTCTGGTGATATTGGAATTATCCAGTGGATATGGAGCTTACAAATATCTAAAAGTGATTCCAATCGTTCAGTACACATTCACGTTTTTCATCCAAACTGCTTAGTCTGTTGGTTCATAAAATAAGCGAGTATGATACAAAGTTTAGATTTCCAGAACATGACTGCTAAACAGTAGCTGTCAGACCGTCATGCATAACAGTGGAGATCTGATTTTATTCAGATTCCATAGATCCTCCCGAACGTTAATCTTTCTCTAGCTTATTTTTGTAACGCGACGATTTGATTCTTAAGTTTATCACTCTTTTGATTCAGCACATTTTACATTTCTTGATTCCGATTTAATGTGTTCCATCATTGATGTTTCTGTTCGCAATTATACTTTCAAGTTATTAGTAAATTACCTTCAACGCTTTTCAGTGTCGGCGACATTAACATTTTGAAAGTATCGAGAGTACACTACACACCTAACAGATTTTGTTCTGGGCTGACCGACAAGCCAACATGTCATATGTCTACGAATGGTTCTTTACTTTCAACGATATGCAGCTGTTTATGTTTCTATAATACATGAATGTTTCCAGATCAAAGTCAGCTTAGCTATTACAATGGTATATTCAAAACCAGTTACTTCATAGGTGCAGATTCAGCAGAAATCCTATTAATTTATTTTTACATCAACCCCCACCCCAATCCTATCCAAGAAGAACATATTACGATGTATTGCAATATGCGCGTTTAAAAAATGTATTAAGAACAGGTACATAATTAATTAATTAATTAATTTATGAATTATAAGAAACGAGATGTATTTTATGACCAAGGAATCAATGGCCACTGATTATTTTATCAAAACAGAATGTCACACCATTTAAAAACTTAACTTGAACAAATAATCATATTACTGGCGTATAACAAATATATTTTCAGTCAACAATTAACAAAGTTGCAGTAGTTGATCTTGACAAGCTGAGTGGACGTGATATTCTGAAAAAATAATGGTCCCTATTTTCTCATTATTTTCTTTCTCTTTTTTGTATCAAAAATGGTATCAATTTTTATAAGTGTTCAACGGCAAAGCAATGTCAGGTGAAACTGCTTCTTCTAACATTCTATCTTCGCATATAGATGCACGAAATTAACATTAACAATACCAGTAGACAAATGTCAAACAGGAATATTTCCTCTCTTGGGAAGTAATGTCTTGTTTGTCATTAACAAAGGAGTACAACCTAGAAGTTAATGAAATTATAAGCTTGTCGTTATGTTATTGGAAGCCAGTGAATGGGACATACTGATTTTTAAAAATAACATTTTTAAATGCACAAGTATATTCTGCATGTAGTAGACCTATATCATATAATTATTCCAATATTTCTTTTTCATATCTGCACAATGACACTTATATTGATAGGTACACTGTGCATGCAGCTATAAGACGTAAAGTTCTCTTGTTGTCTTCCCTGATAGACTGAGGCTGACTTACCTCTCATAGTCTGATTTGTTACTTTCCATTGGCTACATTGTTACCTCCCTTTCATAAGCGTAAAAGCTCATTTGGCTGCTCGAGCAGTTGACCTAGATATGACTCGGGTGTTCTTTTTTCTTATAGATCACAATATAATGGTATAAATGAAGCAATGTATTTATATATTTATTTATTTAAAGACCTTAACAGCATTAATATTCCTCTAAATGTTATTGTTATATTCTCCAATTTGAAAAGTTATTGATTAATTTATTGTTATTATTTGTCGTTAAGCCACGAGCACTACTCATCAGACCTACTCTAGATCCACCCCTAAGAAGGAAACAAATTTAAGGTTGTACTCCAAGGATAGTACACATTTAAGTCCATGTTATATGCGAAATGCTTTGTGTAACTGTATGCTACTGCTCCACCGGTTTTCAGCTCATGAAACGTACGGAATTTTGCAACAGTAGGCCTACACCTTGAATTGATGGGCTTTGCTTGCACATAATGTGGTTTTTATGCATTTTGGTTTATAATAAGATGCAATATAACGTGAAAAGCTTGTTCAGCCGAGGCACTCCTGAAATAAAAACAACATACAATTATTTGAAGGCCACTCCAAGATTCGTTATTTTTCTACACAGGTTTCTTCATAAGAAATGTGTTGCATTACTTTAACAATTACCAAACAATATGGAAATTAAGGTTCGTCCGCTGTTTGTAGATGAGCAGGACAGAACTGTAAATAATACTGACGTACAGTTGGTTTTAAGTGGATTGTTTATTACGGCTCTGGGCTTAATGCTATATCTACGTTAAATAATAATAATAATAATAATAATAATAATAATAATGAGGACTTTGTATAGCGCCTAATCTGTCGAAGCTCTAAGCGCTTTATACCATCAATAATGATATGACTACACTACAGAAAAACAAATGACAAAAACAGTGAAACTGGAAAACATAAAAACATGCTGAAAACATATAAGATACAAAACATGATTAGGTCGCTAAGTTTGTCCCTGCAATCGAAACAGGTGAGTCTTAAGAGCACTCTTAAAAGAGGGACCACTGTGTCTTTGTGTCTAATTTCAATGGGCAATTCGCTCCACGTCGCCGGGCCCTGGTATGCAAACGAACGTTGTCCATATGACTTTGTTTTCACCTCGAGAACAATGACTATACGATTATCAGAAGAAGAGCGTAAGGATCTAGCTGGTTTATACACATGGGTGAGGCTGGATAGGTATGTTGGACTGGAGTCTGTCATTGAAACATAGCACAGAGAACAAATTTTGTGTTTGATTCTGTATCGAATTGATAGCCAATGTAGGGTACAGAGCAGTGGTGAGGCGTGCTCTGATCGAGGTACTCTAAAGATGATCCGTGCAGCTGTGTTTTGAACTTTTTGAAGTTTCTGGAGTAAATATTGTGACGATCCAGACAGAATTGAGTTACAATAGTCCAGTCTTGAAAGTACTAATGAATACACAAGTGTTTTAGTGGCATCAACTGAAAGATATTTACGAATGGAACTGATGCGTCTCAGTTCAAGATATGCAGCCTTGCATATGTTCATGACATGTTGGTGCAATGTGAGAGTACTGTCTAGAGTAACGCATAGGTTCCGTACTGACTGTGAGAATTTAATGTTGGTGTTGCTGATATTTATTGTTTGAGGTAAAGGATGTGAATGAGAAAGTCTTTGTGTTGTGATCAGAATAGCCTCAGTTTTATCATCATCATTCATCTGCAGCTTGTTACATGTCATCCATGATTTCACTTCAGAAATGCACTTCTCTACTCCATGGATGGTAGCATCAACTTCAATTGGGTGGCTTGACTTGTATATTTGGGTGTCATCAGCATACAATTAATGCGACACTGGGTGATGATCTATGACATTTGAGAGCGGCTGAGTATACAGAATGAAGAGAACAGGTCGAAGAACAGATCCCCGTGGAACACTACAATATACGTCAACAGGGCTGGTGTGTATTCAATTTGCAGATATAATTTGTGTCCTGTTTACTAAGTAGGACTTGAACCACTGTGAAGCTATATTCTGAATGTCAAATACATGCTGGAGACGGTGAAGTAATATATCATGGTCTATTGTGTCAAATGCTGCAGATAAATCCAGGAGAGTGAGGACTGTAATTTTTCCATTATCCAAAGCAGAGAGAATGTCACTAAATACTTTCAGAAAAGTAGTTTCCGTACTGTAGCAAGAGCGATATGCAGACTGTACATTGCTAAAATGACTGTTTGAATTCAAATGAGATACAAGTTGAGTTAGAACAACCTTTTCTAAGATTTTTTATATGAATGGGAGATTAGAAACTGGGCGGTAGTTCTTTAAATCGTTATGGTACAGTGTTGATTTCTTCAGCAGTGGCTTTACGATGTCAGTTTTGAAAAATGATGGGAATTCCCGTGATGAGAGAGAGATATTAATAACATCAGTTAGTGAAGGCAATATTGGGTCTAACTAAGCACTCAAGCAGCAGTGATGTCGGAATTGGATCAAGTTCACAAGACTTTGGTGCACTTTTCATCACGATTGTCCGCACTAAATCAATGGAAACAGGTTCAAATGCTCCTAACAGTTGTCGCTGAAATTCTGCATCATAACTGTATGATGATGAATCAGGTGAAATTGTGCTGTCAAGCGAATCTCTAATGGTTTGTGCTTTGGTCATCGAAGAAATTTGCAAATTGGTATGGTAGGTCTAGTGGAGAGAAGGTTGTTGGAAGTGGTGTACATTTATTCCTTGACATTAGTTTGTTATTTATCTCGAAGAGCTCTTGTTAAACATATTAATTAGTATGGAAATAAAGCAGTAATCAAGAATAAATATTATAGACACCATGCAACAATCACGAACAAATAGTATAGACACCATGCATCAATCACGAACATATATTATAGACACCAAGCAGCAATCAATAATAAACAGTATAGACACCATGTAGCAATCACGAATAAATATTAAAGACACCATGCAGCAATGAAGAATAAACAGTATCGACACCATGCAATAATCAGGATTAAATAATATTGATATAAAGAGGTAATCAAGAATATCAGAAAGTAATCAAGAATTAATCGTTAATATATTAAACGGCAATGAATAATAAATATAATGGATATCATCCAGTCATCAAAAATAAATCGCATATATAACATCAAGCAGTAATCAAACTAAATAATATTGGTTATAAGCAGTGATCATGAATAATTAGTATTGACGTGTGTGTGTGTGTGTGTGTGATTCGGTGTAATTCGGATTCTTAACGTAGCTTTAACAATTAATTATTAATCAAGAATAAATCGTATGGATATCAAGCAGTAATCAAGAATAAAGTGTATAGATATCAGACATTAATCAAGGTTAAATCGTATAGATATCAAGCAGTAATCAAGAATACATTATATAGATACCAAACAATAATAAAGAATAAATAGTAAAGATATCAATAAGTAATCAAGATTAAATCGTATAGACATCAAGCAGTAATCAAGAATAAATTGTTATATATATATATCAAGCAGTAATCAAGATTAAATTGTTTAGATATCAAGCAGTAATCAAGAATAAATCGTATTGATACAAATTAGTAATCAAGACTAAATATTATATATTCATCAATCAGTAATCAAGAATAAATCGAATAGATATCAATCAGTAATCCAGAATAAATCGTATATATATATATATATATATATATATATATATATATACATATATATATATCAAGCAGTAATCAAGAATAAATCGTATAAATATCAAGCAGTAATGAAGAATAAATTGTTTAGATATGAAGCAGTAATTAAGAATAAATCGTATAGATATCAAGAAGTAATCAAGGTTAAATTATATAGATACTAAGTATAGATATCAAGAAGTAATCAAGGCTAAATTATATAGATACTAAGCATTAATCACGAATAATACGTATATATACATACATACATACATACATACATATATATATATATATATATATATATATATATATCAGTAATCCAGAATAAATCGTATACATATCAAGAAGTAATCAAGAATAAATTGTATAGATATCAAACAGTAATCAAGTACAAATTGCATTGATACCAATCAGTAATGAAGAAAAAAATTGTTTAGATATCAAGCAGTAATGAAGAATAAATCGTATAGATATCAAGCAGTAATGAATAATAAATTGTCTAAATATCAAGCAGTAATGAAGAATAAATCGTATAGATATAAATCGGTAATCAATTATAAATCGTATAGATATCAAGCCGTAATCAAGAATAAATTGTTTGAAAATAAAGCAGTCATCAAGAATAATTAGTATGGATATCAAACAGTTATCGCGAATAAATGATACAGATATCAAGCAGTAGTCAATGTTAAGTCGTATATATATCAAACAGTCATCAAGAATAAATAGTATGGATATCAGGCAGTGATTGCAAGTACATGATAAAGATATCAAGTGCGAATCAAGAATAATAATTCGACCAATCTAAATATTAACGGTCATTGATGTACACTGCCCATGCGTTTACATATGCGTCATCATTACACAGTATGTCTACAGTCCGAAGATTATGTGCGTATTGTCCATAACGTTCATTTGTAGACTTCTAGCACCAAAATAATTTATCAACTTTTTATGTTATTCACGTAAGCACAAAGATATTGTATCACCTTTCGACAAGTTGGGAATGTAAGCACCACTATAGTGTATTCACGTTTGGCATGCTATACTATGATTTAGATCGAGATGGCCGATGTGTTGATTTGAAATGCAGCATATCTTGAAGTGGAAGATTCGTTCTATTTCTTTTATCTATCAAAACACGCGTCTTATCTCTACAGTGCACTCTAAGTAATCGTGTTAAATTTAAGATATCGTATAGAATTTGAAAAGTGACAGGTAATGAATGTTAATAGCAATACATATGTACTGAAATGAGGAGGAATCCTTGGGTAACTGACATTATGAGCTAAGACATTAATTTCAATGTTGTGATAGATAAATTATATCTACACAAAGACCGTTGTTATTTAATGGAATTAACAGATGACGAAGTTCTTTAAAGGTAACCGACGGTGTCTAACTGTATGCATGTTTCTATAAGGGGCATTGGTGAAAGTGTAATTATTAGAAAGATCTGTTTTTAATTAAGAGAATACACTTTACGTACATTGCGCGAAAGTTCACATTAACACGCTTAATAAGTGCAAATCGAAACTGTTTATATAATGCTTTGAGCCGGCGGTATGAGACGGTCACATGGACCCAGCTGACATTCATATCAACTATACAAGTATACACCAGAAAACATCTCGCACCTTTTTAATATAAGCACATGTCCATTGTAATTGTTGTTTGCAGTTTGGGTAGGTGACGTCGATGACTAAAAATATATGCAGCCTATTTCTTTCAATTTTGTACGATAAATGACAAATAGGTCTGAAATGGAAAGACATGCATTTTCTCAACCTATCTACAACATATAACACCGAAATGAAATACTGACCCGATAGCAGCGACAATATACATGCTTCATTATTTAGTGTATAATTTTTAATTGACAAAACTAATAGATTTGAAAATATTACAATGAAGAATATAAGACAAGATTTAAACGCGAATATGTGATGATGGAAGTCATATTCGGGTTTCGTTAGGATTTTGTTTTCATAGAAAACTGTTTTTTAAGGTAATTGAGGAAGCATCGTAACTTTAGTTCAGGACAGATTTTGTTTATTTTCAATATATGAACATTTTTTATTCAATTACAGTACCTATATGTTGCTGTGAGCGGTCGAGAGGTCTAAGGCGGTCGCTTGTACAGATCGCTCACAAATCTCACCTCTGTCAGCGTGACTCGCGGATATTTAATAAATCATGCCTTTAGCTTCCCTTGTGTTTCTTTTCAGGTTGTTCCTGGATTTTGCTGCACTGACTATAAAGGTTGCCACGTTCAACATATTATGATATTGTTGCGTTAGATTTAACTCCATTTATCAGCACATTATAGGCTATACGTGATAATTCCGGTAACAATCCTTAACTCACGAGAAGCTAGTGGAAAACGTTCTCTCGCACATCAAGATTGACCGAGGCCGAGATTCAAACTCAGGCGGACAGGGGTGAGATTTCAACAGTAAATACGAGCGCTTTAGACCATTCAGCCAACCGGGGGCCCCATAGCCTAGTATGTGGTGAAAATTCCGCTCAACCGAGCTAAGCCAGCAACGTATCAATACTTTATAACTTTTGTTGCGATGTAAAAGAAAAAGAAACATTATGCCAAATAACTCTCTTACTTTTATAGGTTGAGAAATATGACAAGTACTTTAGTTATCATTTAGACTTAAACTCAGCCATCGGTTGCAGATGTCATATACAATTGACCTGTATTAGGTTCTCACAAGGTTGTTTTGCTAGACGATTTAAGCAGACGTGACATATTGTCCCATTTTACAAAGTTTTTTTTTGTTTCTGGCTAACGTAATAACTAGAGGTCGTTGACATTTGTTTTAACTTAAATACCACATCTTTCCAACTGTAGGTTAGCAGGGATTTAAGCATTGCCCTCGCATCATTCAATAATGTATCAGCAGCTACACGGAGGCTGGGTGGCTGTCTCATTGGAATAGGTAGGGTCAGTCTCTTCCCTTTTACTGGCATAAGTGACGTACAATTATATTATCTGTTGCAAGAGGTTCTTAAAGCATATCGTATTCGTTCCGGTCTCAAGTAGCATAATTCATTTATGACTGCCTTTTACATGTTCTTCATTGAAGTCGTACCTCGAGAAGGCGAGGAGGCATCGGCATTAAACAGTTTTGTGACATTTATGCTTACTGCTGCTATGTATAACTTGGGAAAGATATTTGATTCATACCTTGTGCCATATCAGTGGTCTTGTCCATCCTTTTTTCTAAGAGACGTATGGTGCTAACCGGGTGGTCAGGTCCAAAGATATTGTCAGAGATGGTGTCAAGCTTAAGATACCTTCATCGGAAACTAAAGCTTGTCGAAATGCAGAGTTCCTTGATTCGTAAAGTACGTACATGCTGCTGCACTTTGGATGATGGTCACTAGGATTGTATAGGGCTAATAGCATAGCCCATGCAAAACATTGGGTGTCCCAGTTTTATTATACGAATAACTGCATGTTTAGGGAAACCACATGGACATGGGTATTCCCTTTACTTCCTACGGGTGGTACGACAAATTGTACAGATTTTATCTCATCCCATATGGTATCAAAGTACCAATTCTTTTTCCATAAACCTCAATGCTAATGCTTTGTGAAATAAATATACTTTTTCTCCTACTTCAGCATGCATGTCACACACTGTCATAGAGAACAATCTTAGATTGTCAATTTGACAAGGACAAAACCAGGTACTTTATTGCATTTAAGAGTGATAACTCTGCTGAAACTAGACAGAGGTAAGAGTTATCTAGTCACAACAGATCCAGTTTCACCCAGGTGTCCAACATTCTAAAAAAATCATAAAAATACAAAATATGATTTAGATATGAAATACCTTAATCTTACATGTTGCCAAGAGGCTTAACGTTTCTTAAAGCCTAACAGTAAGAACAACTCTTACATAATGCACCAATCACAGCTAGTGTTGTTGTTTATTTCTGAATGCAAGGTTCCCTACATTTTACGCTCCGCCTACCTGGGGTTGTACAATTGGAACCGTCATACCATATGACTAATCCCCAGTCTGAGTCTTTGTTCATAAACGTTTCCACATTGGAGACTAGTTTTTTTTAGCTCAACAACTGATTGAGCTATTGCTGCGGATGGCCAAGCTGAGAAGTAGATTGATACTCGACCTCTTGGCTTGCAGTCGAGGATATCTTGGCGCCAATATTCGGGGATGGGTAACCTTGTTTGATACCCCGTTAACGGTCTTGCCGTCTGGCAGGAATGGAGGGTCGGATGGACGGGCCTGCTGTCGCAGGGCCGGTGTGCGTATCTCTACGGGAGACCTGGTGTGTTGCTGCATAGAAGCTGTCTGCACATCGAGTACATAACGGATATATTTTATCTCGTGAGTGACGAATTCAAATATTTTCACTTATGGCGAACTACAACGACTGAAGATAATTAGTGTTTGAGACGCCTGTAAAAACAAATTATCCGCTAGTCACTCGGAACAATCAAATTTTCTTGCTAGTTGCATGTGCAATCATTGGTTAGCAAACATGCAGCAAATTTCTTAAGATAATGTCAGCTGTTGAATGTTTATTTTTTGCTGCTTTAGGTGCATATCCATCAATCCGTTAGTAGTAATGTATGTGTGTGTGTGTGTGTGTGATTTGGAGTTTCCCTTTATAAATTGTTCAGTCATATCGCTACGATGTCTGCGGTGTTGAAGTTTATAGGAATGCATAACACCGGGCATGATACGGCATATAAAATGCATGATGTCACACCCAGTCTATGGTATGACTAGGTCTGAGGCAGCGGACGCTCTAACCACTAGGCCAGTAGTTGGTAGCAATGTAATTATTTTTTCCAAATTCAAGATGAAAGAGCACATACCATCCATCCCTAGTATCCACACACGAAGAAATACAAACCCAACAACCCCAATAACAGCCCCCACCCCCAAAAAACATAAATAAACCAAACCAATCAAGTATGGAAGAAAAGGAAAAAGCACATTGATGTTTTGGAATAACAGGCGACCTTGCTTACTACTAGACCAAGTACAAGACGTAATTGTGGATCAATTTACTTGGTAAAGATGTTATAAATGTGTCTTGACTATAGCGAACAAATTAGTTTTGTTAACAATCAAAATTATATTACTTGGAAATCCACTAATTAACGAACTAGCATAAGATAAAGATTTTGTAAATCCTTCCGGATTGTATTTTACGAAAATGTCATTTGGAGATAAATAAGGGTCAAAAGGAATGACATAAACAACTGAAATATATGTTTTTTGAAAAATATGGTATGTGGACAGTGTTTGAAATATAGCGAGAGACAAAATGTTTTCGGTGTTATTTAGATTATCAAAAAGTTGTATTCAACTTTCAGTATAATGCTAAAATGTTAAAACCCAAAATAACAAATTACTTTTATGTATTGTATTTCAATCTAAGGGTAATAGTTTCTTGCACTTATGCAAGGCCTATATTTATCCTATTTTATTATATATACATAAAATGTAAATGTTTTCCAGAATTAAGGAGTAAGTTGCGTAAAGGTAAAAATTTATTATGTTGAAAAATGTACAATTCAAGTCAAAAGAACACAATTGAGACACAGCAATGCCATACTTCGGAGGTAGTGATAATCATGATAATTAATCAATATTTCCATGGTAACCCTTTCTAATTATTGAGAAAAACAATATATTTTTTGTGGATTAGCATGTATTCATTTTATTATGCGTCACAGTGAACAAATGGAATCACTCAACGTCAGTTACAATGCATATTTAACATGACTGCAGTATAATTAAATGAATTATTGACGGTATGCACAAGCGGAGTGTGCAACAAGTCGTGTTATATGATGAAGTCCCGTATGATAGCAACATTTTTCTAATAAGGCAACGAAGTGACTAATATCTTCTTTACTACGTAAATGTGGTATATGTCATAAAACTTGCAAATAGTCTGTATGTATGTATCTATGTATGTATATATATATATATATATATATATATATATATATATATATATATATATATATTCCATTGTTCAGCCCTTCTTGTTTACTTGTTTACTGACTACATACTCTAGTCCAAATAAGACCCTTCAAGTCTTAACTACATAAGTCCAAGCAACGCAGTTGTAAATCAAAACATATATATGTTTGCTCTCCACCTTACATGTACAACAAACATGCATTTGCGTATTATTTTATTGGTTATTACTTGAAACAGTGGATAGTTGGTGTGATTTTACACATACTTTGCAGCACCATCCCTGATGAGTAATCATACACGTAGCATTTAAAGTTAAAAGAAAGAGATGGCACAGTTTTACTTGTATATTGTTATTATAACACAACATAAACGACGAGTAATCGAGAATTTAGTACAATATCTTGACAAAATTTGCAAGTAGAAATAGTTGGGTTTGAAAACAAATAAAAATAAACTAGTATCCCTGTTTTGTCTTTGCTTTGACCTCCACGCAAACATTTGAGTCTCTCGTGTTGGTCACTGAAGGTACTGACTATCACGAAAGCAAATGTCAGTTTGGTAGATATATGTGTATATCATTAATCCTCAAATGTTCTACCCCATAACTAAAATAATGTGTTCAAAATAATCTATGTGTTACTAGTGTATCGATTAGCAATATCCGTCAAAGTGTTGAAGTGCCAGCAGTCTTGAGTAACACGATATCGTTTTACAAAACTAGTTTGAAGGAATTCAAAATAATCCTAAAATAGCACAAGATTCACCTAGTCATTTTAATCCTTCAAATTTCCAACACACAAATTAAATAAATTATTCCTTTCAAATTACATACAATCACAACCTTGAATAATCTGCAGATTAAAGAAAGACTAGGGACAGAAATAAAAAAAAATAGAAATTAAGAGCTATATATATATTAGCTACATCAAACCACTGTCTCAGACTTCAGCAACGTTATTTGCTTTAGTGCCTTTCAATTTGAAAATAACATGTTCAACATCAGACGTTGTAAGTTCCAAAATATTTATCGTGCCTGGTTCGATAAGTAACAACTTCAAAGTGTGGTGCAAGTCCTCTTGCATCAATCAAAATCAATCAAAATACAAACTACTCCGCGGTGTCTTTTCAGATCCAAGTTGCCCATACCGTTTAAGGTGTGCGTGGCACCATTGATACAAGCTTATTTCACCTAAAGGCACCACGAACATGTTTTTGTTTTTAATATAGAGAGTAATAAGGATTGGGAAATCAACCGGTCAACGGTCAACCAGGTCATCGAAGTCCTTTGCGCCATGATATTCGTCATTCTTATTATTGAAGGCCTTTTCCCTTTCTACCCGACCGTCGGTCGCTCTTTCTAAGCATAATTCTTGATGCGCGTCCCAGAGCTCCTAACACCGCAAGTTTTGCATCCGGTAGAACGCTTCTGCTAACACGTTGGTATCGTTGTAATGAATATATACATTCTAGCGCTGCTTCCCTTTGTGTCAACCCTGACTTAATTTCCCCGCATTAATCTAAACTTGTTGTGTTTGCGTCAACTACACGTGGCTGTTTCGGGTCAAATTTGTTCAAGAAACGTTTAGTTTGATCCAGGTATCATTGTAATTGTTCTTTAGTCTTCCCAATTGAATGTTTCGCTTAATTTTGTAATTGGACGTTATTTAAATATGTAATGCGCTCAATTATATGTTTTCATCAGGTGCATCGATAACCATCATTTGTCCACCAAAACCCTCCTAAAATAGTGTCTTCTCAGAAAATCTTGCAGCATAATATCTGTAATTAGCACCATCGGCACCAACTTGTTGCTATAGGAAAAAATGTCTTCAACTGATTGACTGAACGACTCCTGGTGTTCCAATGCAACGTAATAATAGGTTACTGTGTAATGAAGTCATGTTTTTAAATCCCAAACCAGTTTTAATGTTTTGAAAACAGTCCATATACAACCACAGATTGTGATATGCACCTGCAGTATGATTAGTTTAAAATTTAAGTCGATTTTGTTCAAAAATGTTCTTGATGGTCGATTAACCTCAACGAAACCTCAATCACGTCTTCGTCGTCCTAATATAATTTTGTTATGAGTTTAGACTATTGCCAGTCTATGCTCTCAAAAAAAGATGCAGAAACAAGTGAGGGGCCGCGAGTGGCCGAGTGTTCTAAAGCGCTCTCAGTTAGAAATAACTGCCATCTCACCTCTGTCTTCGTGAGTTCGAGTCTCAGATTCAGTAAGTGTGGGTGTGTGAGAAAGCTTGTCAATAGCTTTTCATGGGTCGGTGGTCCTTTGCGAGGGTTTTCTCGGGTTCTTCCTCCACCATTAATACTGGCCGCCATGTATAGCCTATCGTGTGCTGAAAAATGGCGTTAAACCCTAAAACAACAACTACAACTACAACAGAAATAAGTGAAGGCAGCAAGCTTTGTAGAAAGGTAAACAATACAGTATTTTCCGAGACAACAAAATTAAAAAGAGAACAACGAACTTACGGTATTGCGGATTAAAACCAAATTGTAATCCCATCAATGAAAACTACTAAACGAATAAAAGTTCAAATCCTGATGAAATACCTAAATGGAAGGCGATGACATATGCAATAATCAGCGTTGTACTGACGTGTCAACACACAGACAGGAGAAATGCTTTCCTGATTGGGACCGTTACCAAATTGGCCAGAGCTTAAGATTTGTACCTAGGGAAATGCAAGCAGTCAATATCTATATTGGTGAACTAGTGCATCGCTCTAACATTTATCAAGTGCCAATTGATTCACAACAGCATGATAGTCAAACGCGTACGTAGTGATTTTTCTCAGAGTGTATATATTGCTTGGTATCAAGAGAGAACAACTTACTATAGTGCATTGTAGACACCCATGCGGTTTCTTTCATCGCATCATGTTTTACTGCCGTGTGTGTGAAATCACGTTGGTCTCCAAGACATTTCAAATACAGTTCGTGTTTGAGATTCTAACGCACAATAAACAATGGAACACATTTTGATCTCTTTTTGTTTTCCGAGGCATGTGGTCCTACCACGATTGAATATATTTTAGGTCGCAGTCCCACATATTTCTTGATACGTTTACTCGAGCATTCGTCCTTGAAATTAAAAATGCTCTAGTGGTGTTTCTAAACAACGGAGGTTCTCTCGGATGCTCTCTGAAAAAGTCAGGATGACTGTGCCATGTCCGTGAACACATCGTTGTTGTTGATTTGCATCAGCCTCAGTGTCAGCATCTTGGTCCGATCCTAGTATAAAGATCTGATCTTGTCATAGGAAAACTCGTACATTAGCAGTTTTGATAAGTGCCAATACGGACGAACAAATATAGAGTAATTATGTCAGCTTTGAGTTTCGATCTTTAACTGTAAACGGCAACAAATACTCCATCACAAAATCACTCTGGATTCAAAAGGCGGATCAGAGATAAGTCTTCGAACTTTGTCTTGTTATCTATTTCAGACAAGGTAAATCAAATTTGTTTGCGCATATTTTACATGGTTTTCTGAACAACAATTCTTCATGAGCTTGTAACTATCCTTTTCAAACTAGTTTGGGACCTTGTTCACAGAATTGTATTCATCATGGCGCCGTCTAAGCATGCTGGTAAAATTGAAGCACTGGATGTATCTTGGTTACAAACATATCCAATCGCAGATAAAGTTGGAAGTTTAGCACATGCAATGTTTAGTTTTGTTTGGTTATAAGACTTGGTACTAGCTTGGTGCATTCGGTATATTTTACGTCCGGATTCGTTGACAATCGCGCAGTGATACGGGGACAACCAAGCACCAGTCACTGGGAAAGCGTTTCGTGCCACCGGATAATCGTTATGCGTTTCATGTAAATGTTTAGGGTATTCTAGATCAATTTCAAACAAAATATCCGTATCACTGTTGATGTTGTGATGGTTGATCTGTTTTTGCACTTCAATGTCTCTACGATGAAGCCACCGAAAACGTCCAGTCGGAACGGATGTTTCATTCCCAACCATACCCGTAGATCTGATCCAGGTACGTAATGTGCCTGTCGGGAGGCAGCGGAGCTATATTCATTCACATTTGACTGTTGCTCGGCTCATGTCTGTGACTCACTATATAGAATAACTTTCCCAACAAACTGATGCTGGTCTGTGTTTGTGAGAACTTCCCATTTGATTTAGGCTTCGGACAACAATGGATCCCATGCCATTTCCGAAGATTTAAAATAATGTGCGGAAACTAACTTGTACAGGTGCATATCAGTGTCAAGAAATAACTCAAACACATCAGCGAGTAGATATGCATCTTACCACAGATATAGATCCTGACAGTCGAATATGGACCAAACCTTGATTGCGTGTTGGCATTTATTTCTGAGATATGTTCACTAGGGCTAGTGTATTATGTCAGTCAAGTATGTACCATTATAATGGTAGAGAGCAAACGTATCTGATAATGAAAAACTAATTTTGTATGGTGTTCATTTTATAACAACAGGAAGAATAAAATCTCAGACGAGGAGTTTTATATACGGCTGCTTTTATTTATTTCAGAAGACAAAATGTATAGTTTTTGATTATTTGTTTGTTCCTGTAATGTTTATGCTGACGACACAAATTTAGCATTCGACTTATTGTTTCTGGTAAGATTATCATGTATATGATATCGAGCTGAATTACTAAAATATCAGCATGCGAGTTGTGTATTGTATTTGACTTTCAAACCTATCTTGAAACTTGTAAGCAAAATATGCTGCTTGTATGGATATACATTATTACTTCGCATATGTACGACATGTCCCTGTACATTTCTCTTTCCACGTCATACGTGTTCATTTTGACTTAAATTCTATTAAAATACTTCACATTCTGGTTTGCATGTTTTTCTGTCAGTTCGTTTCATTTCACAATTACAAAAAGCAGTTCGATTTAACCAGACTGTTATTAATATGGTTTTATTTTACTCTCCAGCAGGAAGCTGACAAAGACATATAATCTTTTCTTACCCCAAGCCCGTTGTATTAATATATGAATGGCAATACAGTAATCACTATGTCTTCTCGTTCTCTGTCAATATTCATTTTCGCTTCAGGGGCATTAGACTTAAACTATTCAAGGTATGTCATTCAGGATTCGAAGATGCCATTGTGCTACTGAGAATTCATTCTCTGTGCTCAGTAGTTTAATGTTTGTTATGATATTCTGAAAAACAGTAAACAAATCAACATTCCTGGGCTATATGTACTAGCCTAATTAGTTTAGAAGTTGGTACTTCAAGAAACTTATACACATTCAGTGGGAGCGTTTACTTAAGCCAGAAACCTTGGGAAATGGCACTTCTAAATTCTTGTAAACATATGAAAGAAACGTCAAAATAGTGACACATTTGTGAGGGGGTAATACAAATTATAAGAGGAACTAAAAGGATTTATATGAAAGGGCAACATACTAATGGTCAGCCTTTTTAGTGAAAGCATTAGCTAAATCAAGTAAGTTTGAGAGTCCAAAAACAGATCAGAATCAATATAACAAGCATATAATGGATGCAGTACAAGGACATGATTGCCATTGTAAAGAGTTTCCTAAAATGAAGAGGATTTGCCAACTGTAATATCCACTTGTCTTACATAAGGCATATGATCTATATTGCTGTAGTGCCGCAGTATATCATAATCTCCCTATAAAGACAATTCACGTTAAATTTCACGAATTGACAATTTTTGTACAAGAAATAGTTAAAAGTGTGTATGATTCTGTATGAATGGACACAATGATGTAATATGTAGTCATGGTTTTGGGTGGGCCTTTGCACTGACCACATAACTGAGCAAATGCTAATGTTTAGCATCAAGAACACTGGAGGACTTGCCAGAGGTCTATATATGCCATTATGGAAAGCTGACAACCAGTATTTACCCAGAACCTAAGCGCACCTCTAGGAACTTCATAAACTGGAACATCAAAAGGAATGATCTGCATCAGTCTTCTCTTCAGTAATGTTATGCACTGTCATGCTTCCCCATCCCACCTGTATAGTATTAAAATAGCTGTGGGGCTCATGAGGATATTGCAGCTTTAAAAGTGTTAAGATGTCTTCAACAACTGCGTTTATTCTGATGATAATGTAGTCATAGTTAACGTAAAAGTCTCCGTTGTTGTTTACGGTGTTAAATCAACTGTTTCTGGTGTCATTCTGTTCTATAAATCTGCTCAGATCTCTATTTATTCCACATATACGTTTGACGCTTTATCTCAATATTTATCGTAGGGAATCATCCTCTAGATAACGAGAACCGTATATAGCGGAAAACCTTGTAAGAAGGTACGGTCCGCCAAGCAATCGAACACCAATCAAACCCTTACACCCCTACTGTTTCATCACATATGAAGTTCCTCATGTCCATGCCACACAAAAAAAATGTGCAGAAACGGCACACCTGAAAAACGTAGAACAATGATAATTCGAAATGTTGGGTTCTTCTTGTGATATTACACAAAAGCGAGTCACGATATTGGCGAGGGTAGAGTGTACGTTAGTTACCACATAATTATAAACTGATATATCTCAACCGTAAATCGAATCGAGTCAATATTCTAGGTATTGCTTCAATCATCACAGATAATACTTTAATAGTAAATAATATATAAGGTCCTGCTTTAAACCTGGTTGAAATGCACCTTTACTGCTGTTGAAATTACTTTATTGTTTTCTTAGAATTCTTTGAAGGACATACAATAGAAGAATATCAAAGTCTTTTGCCATCATGATGTAGAAATTAAAGATAGTTTCATTGCAATACTCTCTGATATATATTAAACCTTACCGTAATATTATATTTTAATGCTCTATGAACGGAAGACATTGTTTACTCACCCATAATATATGCAAAACACGTAGTTAGATGTTGGTTTTTAACAAATATTTTGGGGACTGAAATTTTGAGTTATAGAATAAAGGGAATTGATAGAAGTGATAAATTGTTAAATACGGAAATTGTGCTGTACAGTTTCGTAATACGAATAAGGTTAGATTGTTAAAGAAAATGAACTTTCCCAGGTTTGTCTCACTAATTATACTGGTAATTTAAAAATGCCTTTGGATACATAATATTTTGTTAAAAAGAACAATTAGTTCAATTTAGTTCTGTGCATAGTTGAATGGTGTATTTGGGTTCAGGAATATACTGTTTGGTCTTACTTCAGTGTGTATCTGTACAAAAAAACTACTAGATCCACTTGGTCATTTTCACTTCCTGGATTAAAGGCTTAAATTGTGAAAGAATGAGCTGATAGCCATTTAGTAAATGTTATATATTTAGTGAGTCTTTCCATGCACTTTGAGAAGCTAATACTGACATGTGTATACCAGCTTGATTCCCGTTTCCTCTCACCTTTCCCATACCATTGCTTATATTTTGTTACTTATATTGGATGTAGTATCACAGTCAGTTATATGTCGGAAAGTTTGCATTTGCCTCATTTATGTGGTGTTGACATAATGTATAGACATACAACCGGGCCTTGCAAACTTAAAAGACGTTGCTTTGAGCCATTCATACATTAAGTCGACAGGAAGATAACTCATATTATCCGAAAATGCAAGTATAACACTGGTTTTTTCTATATACCGCTGTCAGACGATGCTAAACAATAAGGTAGATTACGTTTAACCTGCTTCTCGCAATTTGCATTGCTAGTCACGTGGGTACACAAAACGAGCAACATACATGTGCATAATAACGTAGGTCCAATAGTCACGTGATACAGCAAGATACCGTTTCCAATATTGAAACCCACGACATAACTAATGAACACAAATGTCTCAACATGTTTATTCTGAAAACTTTCTTCTCAAGGTAAATGTCCTAAGACTTAAGAAACGAAATAATATTTTCTAAATGTGTGCACCCACCACCTTCATGGTACCAAAACTAGAGAAACAAAACACTTAGTTGAAAATAAAATGAAAGAAATTAACATTGCATTTTTAATTGTATTCATTCGTTTTTCATTTTTATCATCGAAGTATATTAAAGAAATGAATATTTGTACTAACTCCATACATGTAATATATGCAGCCTGGCATATGCGTCCTTACTGTCATGTGTATCACTTATATCAGATGATAAAATCACAAATGAGACGGAAATATCACCCAATTGCTTGAAGTCATCTGCAATTCACGCACTCTTTTCAAGGTGCAAAATGACCATGGTTGTATTGCATTAAGGCTAATTATACGACGGTTTCTCGCAAACAAAAATCATTATTTGAAAACACATGCACTGTGACGTCACATAATACTCTTTCACTAGCATGGGTTACAACTTTTTTTAAGGAAAGTTATTGCTATGTATATCATTTGACTAACCACAATCAAGGACTGTTTCTATAAATTATGATTACATATGGCAAACAAATAAAAGCCCGGGTGATGAATAAACACAACTGGCAGCAAGCAATAAACTCCTTACTTTAACTTACCGACATGATATCGAATTATTTGAATATAAAGCATGCCTAGTCCCGGAAACTGATATTGGATTATTTTAAGTGCGATCTTTTTTAATTATGAAATCGGCCGATATTATGAAACGAGCTTCCTTTTGATTCCTTTGAATGTGGCGGGTTTTTTTGCCGACATATGGAAACCAGCATTGATTCAGTTTCACCTGTATTAAAGGGTTTCTGAAAATAAATTGAAATAATGGATATAATCTAGTGCGTTGTGCACTCATATCGTTATCAGCCTGAACAGTAAATTATTTTGCAATGGGTTCCTTTAAATATTCCCCATCCATAAGTTATTTTATTTTATTTTTCAACAGCAAGAAGAATGTACTTCGTGTTGTGGGGGAAAATGTACATCATTAACGGCTAGCGTCCTCTATATGGCTGTGGAACATTTTAGCTGAGGTGAAGTAACAGCATTGCATACTTCTATTTCGAGTAATTAAAATAATATTGTTTATTTACACGTCATAATTAGTTTAATTTTTATGTGCGAGTACAACTGTTTTTAATCATGCAAAGCAAATCTGATGTAAAACGAAAAATATTAGGATATGACGGGTGACCTTTAATCCATTGCGAAACAATTGGTGCACGTCTGGACTCTAGCTAGAACAGATTTGGGCATTGCCGTCGCATCATTCAATAATGTATCAGCAGCTACACGGAGGCTGGGTGGCTGTCTCATTGGAATAGCCGTAGGTAGGGTCAGTCTCTTCCCTTTTACTGGCATAAGTGACGTACAATTATATTATCTGTTGCAAGAGGTTCTTAAAGCATATCGTATTCGTTCCGGTCTCAAGTAGCATAATTCATTTATGACTGCCTTTTACATGTTCTTCATTGAAGTCGGACCTCGAGAAGGCGAGGAGGCATCGGCATTAAACAGTTTTGTGACATATATGCTTACTGCTGCTATGTATAACTTGGGAAAGATATTTGATTCATACCTTGTGCCATATCAGTGGTCTTGTCCATCCTTTTTTCTAAGAGACGTATGGTGCTAACCGGGTGGTCAGGTCCAAAGATATTGTCAGGGATGGTGTCAAGCTTAAGATACCTTCATCGGAAACTAAAGCTTGTCGAAATGCAGAGTTCCTTGATTCGTAAAGTACATACATGCTGCTGCACTTTGGATGATGGTCACTAGGATTGTATAGGGCTAATAGCATAGCCCATGCAAAAGATTGGGTGTCCCAGTTTTATTATACGAATAACTGCTTGTTTAGGGAAACCACATGGACATGGGTATTCCCTTTACTTCCTACGGGTGGTGCTACAAATTGTACAGATTTTATCTCATCCCATATGGTATCAAAGTACCAATTCTTTTTCCATAAACCTCAATGCTAATGCTTTGTGAAATAATAATACTTTCTATCCTACTTCAGCATGCATGTCACACACTGTCATAGAGAACAATCTTAGATTGTCAATTTGACAAGGACAAAACCAGGTACTTTATTGCATTTAAGAGTGATAACTCTGCTGAAACTAGACAGGGGTAAGAGTTATCTAGTCACAACAGATCCAGTTTCACCCAGGTGTCCAACATTCTAAAAAATCATAAAAATACAAAATATGATTTAGATATGAAATACCTTAATCTCACATGTTGCCAAGAGGCTTAACGTTTCTTAAAGCCTAACAGTAAGAACAACTCTTACATAATACACCAATCACAGCTAGTGTTGTTGTTTATTTCTGAATGCAAGGTTCCCTACATTTTACGCTCCGCCTACCTGGGGTTGTACAATTGGAACCGTCATACCATATGACTAATCCCCAGTCTGAGTCTTTGTTCATAAACGTTTCCACATTGGAGACTATTTTTTTAGCTCAAGAACTGATTGAGCTATTGCTGCGGATGGCCAAGCTGAGCAGTAGATTGATACTCGACCTCTTGGCTTGCAGTCGAGGATATCTTGGCGCCAATATTCGGGGATAGGTAACCTTGTTTGATACCACGTTAACGTTCTGGCAGTCTTGTCGTCTGGCAGGAATGGAGGGTCGGATGGACGGGCCTGCTGTCGCAGGGCCGGTGTGCGTATCTCTACGGGAGACCTGGTGTGTTGCTGCATAGAAGCTGTCTGCACATCGAGTACATAACGGATATATTTTATCTCGTGAGTGACGAATTCAAATATTTTCACTTATCGCGAACTACCACGACTGAAGATAATTAGTGTTTGAGACGCCTGTAAAAACAAATTATCCGCTAGTCACTCGGAACAATCAAATTTTCTTGCTAGTTGCATGTGCAATCATTGGTTAGCAAACATGCAGCAAATTTCTTAAGATAATGTCAGCTGTTGAATGTTTATTTTTTGCTGCTTTAGGTGCATATCCATCAAAAACGTCAGTAGTAATGTATGTGTGTGTGTGTGTGTGTGTGTGATTTGGAGTTTCCCTTTATGAATTGTTCAGTCATATCGCTACGATGTCTGCGGTGTTGAAGTTTATAGGAATGTATAACACTGGGCATGATACGGCATATAAAAAGCATGATGTCACACCCAGTCTATGATATGACTAGGTCTGAGGCAGCGGACGCTCTAACCACTAGGCCAGTAGTTGGTAGCAATGTAATTATTTTTTCCAAATTCAAGATGAAAGAGCACATACCATCCATCACTAGTATCGACACACGAAGAAATACAAACCCAACAACCCCAATAACAGCCCCCACCCCCAAAAAACATAAATAAACCAAACCAATCAAGTATGGAAGAAAAGGAAAAAGCACATTGATGTTTTGGAATAACAGGCGACCTTGCTTACTACTAGACCAAGTACAAGACGTAATTGTGGATCAATTTACTTGGTAAAGATGTTATAAATGTGTCTTGACTATAGCGAACAAATTAGTTTTGTTAACAATCAAAATTATATTACTTGGAAATCCACTAATTAACGAACTAGCATAAGATAAAGATTTTGTAAATCCTTCCGGATTGTATTTTACGAAAATGTCATTTGGAGATAAATAAGGGTCAAAAGGAATGACATAAACAACTGAAATATATGTTTTTTTGAAAAATATGGTATGTGGACAGTGTTTGAAATATAGCGAGAGACAAAATGTTTTCGGTGTTATTTAGATTATCAAAAAGTTGTATTCAACTTTCAGTATAATGCTAAAATGTTAAAACCCAAAATAACAAATTACTTTTATGTATTGTATTTCAATCTAAGGGTAATAGTTTCTTGCACTTATGCAAGGCCTATATTTATCCTATTTTATTATATATACATAAAATGTAAATGTTTTCCAGAATTAAGGAGTAAGTTGCGTAAAGGTAAAAATTTATTATGTTGAAAAATGTACAATTCAAGTCAAAAGAACACAATTGAGACACAGCAATGCCATACTTCGGAGGTAGTGATAATCATGATAATTAATCAATATTTCCATGGTAACCCTTTCTAATTATTGAGAAAAACAATATATTTTTGTGGATTAGCATGTATTCATTTTATTATGCGTCACAGTGAACAAATGGAATCACTCAACGTCAGTTACAATGCATATTTAACATGACTGCAGTATAATTAAATGAATTATTGACGGTTTGCACAAGCGGAGTGTGCAACAAGTCGTGTTATATGATGAAGTCCCGTATGATAGCAACATTTTTCTAATAAGGCAACGAAGTGACTAATATCTTCTTTACTACGTAAATGTGGTATGTGTCATAAAACTTGCAAATAGTCTGTATGTATGTATGTATGTATATATATATATATATATATATATATATATATATATATATATATATATATATATATATTCCATTGTTCAGCCCTTCTTGTTTACTTGTTTACTGACTACATACTCTAGTCCAAATAAGACCCTTCAAGTCTTAACTACATAAGTCCAAGCAACGCAGTTGTGAATCAAAACATATATATGTTTGCTCTCCACCTTACATGTACAACAAACATGCATTTGCGTATTATTTTATTGGTTATTACTTGAAACAGTGGATAGTTGGTGTGATTTTACACATACTTTGCAGCACCATCCCTGATGAGTAATCATACACGTAGCATTTAAAGTTAAAAGAAAGAGATGGCACAATTTTACTTGTATATTGTTATTATAACACAACATAAACGACGAGTAATCGAGAATTTAGTACAATATCTTGACAAACTTTGCAAGTAGAAATAGTTGGGTTTGAAAACAAATAAAAATAAACTAGTATCCCTGTTTTGTCTTTGCTTTGACCTCCACGCAAACATTTGAGTCTCTCGTGTTGGTCACTGAAGGTACTGACTATCACGAAAGCAAATGTCAGTTTGGTAGATATATGTGTATATCATTAATCCTCAAATGTTCTACCCCATAACTAAAATAATGTGTTCAAAATAATCTATGTGTTACTAGTGTATCGATTAGCAATATCCGTCAAAGTGTTGAAGTGCCAGCAGTCTTGAGTAACACGATATCGTTTTACAAAACTAGTTTGAAGGAATTCAAAATAATCCTAAAATAGCACAAGATTCACCTAGTCATTTTAATCCTTCAAATTTCCAACACACAAATTAAATAAATTATTCCTTTCAAATTACATACAATCACAACCTTGAATAATCTGCAGATTAAAGAAAGACTAAGGACAGAAATAAAAAAAATAGAAATTAAGAGCTATATATATATTAGCTACATCAAACCACTGTCTCAGACTTCAGCAACGTTATTTGCTTTAGTGCCTTTCAATTTGAAAATAACATGTTTAACATCAGACGTTGTAAGTTCCAAAATATTTATCGTGCCTGGTTCGATAAGTAACAACTTCAAAGTGTGGTGCAAGTCCTCTTGCATCAATCAAAATCAATCAAAATACAAACTACTCCGCGGTGTCTTTTCAGATCCAAGTTGCCCATACCGTTTAAGGTGTGCGTGGCACCATTGATACAAGCTTATTTCACCTAAAGGCACTACGAACATGTTTTTGTTTTTAATATAGAGAGTAATAAGGATTGGGAAATCAACCGGTCAACGGTCAACCAGGTCATCGAAGTCCTTTGTGCCATGATATTCGTCATTCTTATTATTGAAGGCCTTTTCCCTTTCTACCCGACCGTCGGTCGCTCTTTCTAAGCATAATTCTTGATGCGCGTCCCAGAGCTCCTAACACCGCAAGTTTTGCATCCGGTAGAACGCTTCTGCTAACACGTTGGTATCGTTGTAATGAATATATACATTCTAGCGCTGCTTCCCTTTGTGTCAACCCTGACTTAATTTCCCCGCATTAATCTAAACTTGTTGTGTTTGCGTCAACTACACGTGGCTGTTTCGGGTCAAATTTGTTCAAGAAACGTTTAGTTTGATCCAGGTATCATTGTAATTGTTCTTTAGTCTTCCCAATTGAATGTTTCGCTTAATTTTGTAATTGGACGTTATTTAAATATGTAATGCGCTCAATTATATGTTTTCATCAGGTGCATCGATAACCATCATTTGTCCACCAAAACCCTCCTAAAATAGTGTCTTCTCAGAAAATCTTGCAGCATAATATCTGTAATTAGCACCATCGGCACCAACTTGTTGCTATAGGAAAAAATGTCTTCAACTGATTGACTGAACGACTCCTGGTGTTCCAATGCAACGTAATAATAGGTTACTGTGTAATGAAGTCATGTTTTTAAATCCCAAACCAGTTTTAATGTTTTGAAAACAGTCCATATACAACCACAGATTGTGATATGCACCTGCAGTATGATTAGTTTAAAATTTAAGTCGATTTTGTTCAAAAATGTTCTTGATGGTCGATTAACCTCAACGAAACCTCAATCACGTCTTCGTCGTCCTAATATAATTTTGTTATGAGTTTAGACTATTGCCAGTCTATGCTCTCAAAAAAAAGATGCAGAAACAAGTGAGGGGCCGCGAGTGGCCGAGTGTTCTAAAGCGCTCTCAGTTAGAAATAACTGCCATCTCACCTCTGTCTTCGTGAGTTCGAGTCTCAGATTCAGTAAGTGTGGGTGTGTGAGAAAGCTTGTCAATAGCTTTTCGTGGGTCGGTGGTCCTTTGCGAGGGTTTTCTCGGGTTCTTCCTCCACCATTAATACTGGCCGCCATGTATAGCCTATCGTGTGCTGAAAAATGGCGTTAAACCCTAAAACAACAACTACAACTACAACAGAAATAAGTGAAGGCAGCAAGCTTTGTAGAAAGGTAAACAATACAGTATTTTCCGAGACAACAAAATTAAAAAGAGAACAACGAACTTACGGTATTGCGGATTAAAACCAAATTGTAATCCCATCAATGAAAACTACTAAACGAATAAAAGTTCAAATCCTAATGAAATACCTAAATGGAAGGCGATGACATATGCAATAATCAGCGTTGTACTGACGTGTCAACACACAGACACGAGAAATGCTTTCCTGATTGGGACCGTTACCAAATTGGCCAGAGCTTAAGATTTGTACCTAGGGAAATGCAAGCAGTCAATATCTATATTGGTGAACTAGTGCATCGCTCTAACATTTATCAAGTGCCAGTTGATTCACAACAGCATGATAGTCAAACGCGTACGTAGTGATTTTTCTCAGAGTGTATATATTGCTTGGTATCAAGAGAGAACAACTTAATATAGTGCATTGTAGACACCCATGCGGTTTCTTTCATCGCATCATGTTTTACTGCCGTGTGTGTGAAATCACGTTGGTCTCCAAGACATTTCAAATACAGTTCGTGTTTGAGATTCTAACGCACAATAAACAATGGAACACATTTTGATCTCTTTTTGTTTTCCGAGGCATGTGGTCCTACCACGATTGAATATATTTTAGGTCGCAGTCCCACATATTTCTTGATACGTTTACTCGAGCATTCGTCCTTGAAATTAAAAATGCTCTAGTGGTGTTTCTAAACAACGGAGGTTCTCTCGGATGCTCTCTGAAAAAGTCAGGATGACTGTGCCATGTCCGTGAACACATCGTTGTTGTTGATTTGCATCAGCCTCAGTGTCAGCATCTTGGTCCGATCCTAGTATAAAGATCTGATCTTGTCATAGGAAAACTCGTACATTAGCAGTTTTGATAAGTGCCAATACGGACGAACAAATATAGAGTAATTATGTCAGCTTTGAGTTTCGATCTTTAACTGTAAACGGCAACAAATACTCCATCACAAAATCACTCTGTATTCAAAAGGCGGATCAGAGATAAGTCTTCGAACTTTGTCTTGTTATCTATTTCAGACAAGGTAAATCAAATTTGTTTGCGCATATTTTACATGGTTTTCTGAACAACAATTCTTCATGAGCTTGTAACTATCCTTTTCAAACTAGTTTGGGACCTTGTTCACAGAACTGTATTCATCATGGCGCCGTCTAATCATGCTGGTAAAATTGAAGCACTGGATGTATCTTGGTTACAAACATATCCAATCGCAGATAAAGTTGGAAGTTTAGCACATGCAATGTTTAGTTTTGTTTGGTTATAAGACTTGGTACTAGCTTGGTGCATTCGGTATATTTTACGTCCGGATTCGTTGACAATCGCGCAGTGATACGGGGACAACCAAGCACCAGTCACTGGGAAAGCGTTTCGTGCCACCGGATAATCGTTATGCGTTTCATGTAAATGTTTAGGGTATTCTAGATCAATTTCAAACAAAATATCCGTATCACTGTTGATGTTGTGATGGTTGATCTGTTTTTGCACTTCAATGTCTCTACGATGAAGCCACCGAAAACGTCCAGTCGGAACGGATGTTTCATTCCCAACCATACCCGTAGATCTGATCCAGGTACGTAATGTGCCTGTCGGGAGGCAGCGGAGCTATATTCATTCACATTTGACTGTTGCTCGGCTCATGTCTGTGACTCACTATATAGAATAACTTTCCCAACAAACTGATGCTGGTCTGTGTTTGTGAGAACTTCCCATTTGATTTAGGCTTCGGACAACAATGGATCCCATGCCATTTCCGAAGATTTAAAATAATGTGCGGAAACTAACTTGTACAGGTGCATATCAGTGTCAAGAAATAACTCAAACACATCAGCGAGTAGATATGCATCTTACCACAGATATAGATCCTGACAGTCGAATATGGACCAAACCTTGATTGCGTGTTGGCATTTATTTCTGAGATATGTTCACTAGGGCTAGTGTATTATGTCAGTCAAGTATGTACCATTATAATGGTAGAGAGCAAACGTATCTGATAATGAAAAACTAATTTTGTATGGTGTTCATTTTATAACAACAGGAAGAATAAAATCTCAGACGAGGAGTTTTATATACGGCTGCTTTTATTTATTTCAGAAGACAAAATGTATAGTTTTTGATTATTTGTTTGTTCCTGTAATGTTTATGCTGACGACACAAATTTAGCATTCGACTTATTGTTTCTGGTAAGATTATCATGAATATGATATCGAGCTGAATTACTAAAATATCAGCATGCGAGTTGTGTATTGTATTTGACTTTCAAACCTATCTTGAAACTTGTAAGCAAAATATGCTGCTTGTATGGATATACATTATTACTTCGCATATGTACGACATGTCCCTGTACATTTCTCTTTCCACGTCATACGTGTTCATTTTGACTTAAATTCTATTAAAATACTTCACATTCTGGTTTGCATGTTTTTCTGTCAGTTCGTTTCATTTCACAATTACAAAAAGCAGTTCGATTTAACCAGACTGTTATTAATATGGTTTTATTATACTCTCCAGCAGGAAGCTGATGAAGACATATCATCCTTTCTTACCCCAAGCCCGGTGTGTTAATATATGAATGGCAATACAGTAATCACTATGTCTTCTCGTTCTCTGTCAATATTCATTTTCGCTTCAGGGACATTAGACTTAAACTATTCAAGGTATGTCATTCAGGATTTGAAGATGCCATTGCGCTACTGAGAATTCATTCTCTGTGCTCAGTAGTTTAGTGTTTGTTATGATATTCTGAAAAACAGTAAACAAATCAACATTCCTGGGCTATATGTACCAGCGTAATTAGTTTAGAAGTTGGTACTTCAAGAAACTTATACACATTCAGTGGGAGAGTTTACTTAAGCCAGAAACCTTGGGAAATGGCACTTCTAAATTTTTGTAAACATATGAAAGAAACGTCAAAATAGTGACACATTTGTGAGGGGGTAATACAAATTATAAGAGGAACTAAAAAGACTTATATGAAATGGCAACATACTAATGGTCAGCCTTTTTAGTGAAAGCATTAGCTAAATCAAGTAAGTTTGAGAGTCCAAAAACAGATCAGAATCAATATAACAAGCATATAATGGATGCAGTACAAGGACATGATTGCCATTGTAAAGAGTTTCCTAAAATGAAGAGGATTTGCCAACTGTAATATCCACTTGTCTTACATAAGGCATATGATCTATATTGCTGCAGTGCTGCATTATGGCATAATCTCCCTAAAAAGACAATTCACGTTACATTTCACGAATTGACAATTTTTGTACAAGAAATAGTTTAAAGTGTGTATGATTATGTATGAATGGACACAATGATGTAATATGTAGTCATGGTTTTGGGTGGGCCTTTGCACTGACCACATAACTGAGCAAATGCTAATGTTTAGCATCAAGAACACTGGAGGACTTGCCAGAGGTCTATATATGCCATTATGGAAAGCTGACAACCAGTATTTACCCAGAACCTAAGCGCACCTCTAGGAACTTCATAAACTGGAACATCAAAAGGAATGACCTGCATCAGTCTTCTCTTCAGTAATGTTATGCACTGTCATGCTTCCCCATCCCACCTGTATAGTATTAAAATAGCTGTGGGGCTCATGAGGATATTGCAGCTTTAAAAGTGTTAAGATGTCTTCAACATCTGCGTTAATTCTGATGATAATGTAGTCATAGTTGACGTAAAAGTCTCCGTTGTTGTTTACAGTGTTAAATCAACTGTTGCTGGTGTCATTCTGTTCTGTAGATCTGCTCAGATCTCTATTTATTCCACATATACGTTTGACGCTTTATCTCAATATATATCGTAGGCAATCGTCCTCTAGATAACGAGAACAGTATACAGAGGACACCTTGTAAGAAGGTACAGTCCGCCAAGCATTCGAACACTAATCAAACCCTTACACATCTACTGTTTCATCACATATGAAGCTCCTCATGTCCATGCCACAAAAAAAAAATGTGCAGAAACGGCACACCTGAAAAACGTAGAACAATGATACTTCGAAATGTTGGGTTCTTCTTGTGATATTACACAAAAGCGAGTCACGATATTGGCGAGGGTAGAGTGTACGTTAGTTACCACATAATTATAAACTGATATATCTCAACCGTAAATCGAATCGAGTCAATATTCTAGGTATTGCATCAAACATCACAGATAATACTTTAATAGTAAATAATATATAAGGTCGTGCTTTAAAACTGGTTGAAATGCACCTTTACTGCTGTTGAAATTACTTTATTGTTTTCTTAGAATTCTTTGAAGGACATACAATAGAAGAATATCAAAGTCTTTTGCCATCATGATGTAGAAATTAAAGATAGTTTCATTGCAATACTCTCTGATATATATTAAACCTTACCGTAATATTATATTTTAATGCTCTATGAACGGAAGACATTGTTTACTCACCCATAATACGTAGTTAGATGTTGGTTTATAACAAATATTTTGGGGACTGAAATTTTGAATTATAGAAAAAATGGAATTGATAGAAGTGATAAATTGTTAAATACGGAAATTGTGCTGTACAGTTTCGTAATACGAATAAGGTTAGATTGTTAAAGAAAATGAACTTTCCCAGGTTTGTCTCACTAATTATACTGGTAATTTAAAAATGCCTTTGGATACATAATATTTTGTTAAAAAGAACAATTAGTTCAATTTAGTTCTGTGCATAGTTGAATGGTGTATTTGGGTTCAGGAATATACTGTTTGGTCTTACTTCAGTGTGTATCTGTACAAAAAAACTACTAGATCCACTTGGTTATTTTCACTTCCTGGATTAAAGGCTTAAATTGTGAAAGAATGAGCTGATAGCCATTTAGTAAATGTTATATATTTAGTGAGTCTTTCCATGCACTTTGAGAAGCTAATACTGACATGTGTATACCAGCTTGATTCCCGTTTCCTCTCACCTTTCCCATACCATTGCCTTTATTTTGTTACTTATATTGGATGTAGTGTCACAGTCAGTTATATGTCGGAAAGTTTGTGGTGTTGACATAATGTATAGACATACAACCGAGCCTTGCAAACTTAAAAGACGTTGCTTTGAGCCATTCATACATTAAGTCGACAGGAAGATAACTCATATTATCCAAAAATGCAAGTATAACACTGGTTTTTCTATATACCGCTGTCAGACGATACTAAACAACAAGGTATATTACATTTGACCTGGTTCTCACAATTTGCATTGCTAGTCACGTGGGTACGCAAAACGAGCAACATACATGTCCATAATAACGTAGGTCCATTAGTCACGTGATACAGCAAGATACCGTGTCCAATATTGAAACCCACGACATAACTAATGAACACAAATGTCTCAACATATTTATTCTGAATACTTTCTTCTCAAGGTAAATGTCCTAAGACTTAAGAAACGAAATAATATTTTCTAAATGTGTGCACCCACCACCTTCATGGTACCAAAACTAGAGAAACAAAACACTTAATTGAAAATAAAATGAAAGAAATTAACATTGCATTGTTAATTGTATTCATTCGTTTTTCATTTTCATCATCGAAATATATTAAAGAAATGAATATATGTACTAACTCCATACATGTAATATATGCAGCCTGGCATATGCATCCTTACTGTCATGTGTATCACTTATATCAGATGATAAAATCACAAATGAGACGGAAATATCACCCAATTGCTTGAAGTCATCTGCAATTCACGCACTCTTTTCAAGGTGCAAAATGACCATGGTTGTATTGCATTAAGGCTAATTACACGACGGTTTCTTGCAAACAAAAATCATTATTTGAAAACACATGCACTGTGACGTCACATAATACTCTTTCACTAGCATGGGTTACAACTTTTTTTAAGGAAAGTTATTGCTATGTATATCATTTGACTAACCACAATCAAGGACTGTTTCTATAAATTATGATTACATATGGCAAACAAATAAAAGCCCGGGTGATGAATAAACACAACTGGCAGCAAGCAATAAACTCCTTACTTTAACTTACCGACATGATATCGAATACAACTGTTATTTGAATATAAAGCACGCCTAGTCCCGGAAACTGATATTGGATTATTTTAAGTGCGATCTTTTTTAATTATGAAATCGGCCGATATTATGAAACAAACTTCCTTTTGATTCATTTGAATGTGACGTGTTTTTGCCGACATATGGAAACCAGCATTGATTCTGTTTTACCTGTATTAAAGGGTTTCTGAAAATAAATTGAAATAATGGATATAATCTAGTGCGTTCTGCACTCATATCGATATCAGGCTGAACAATAAATTCATTTGCAATGGGTTCCTTTACATATTCCCTATCCATAAGTTATTTTATTTTATTTTCAACAGCAAGAAGAATGTACTTCGTGTTGTGGGGGAAAATGTACATCATTAACGGCTAGCGTCCTCTATATGGCTGTGGAACATTTTAGCTGAGGTGAAGTAACAGCATTGCATACTTCTATTTCGAGTAATTAAAAAAATATTATTTATTTACACGTCATAATAATTTTAATTTTTATGTGCGAGTACAACTGTTTTTAATCATGCAAAGCAAATCTGATGTAAAACGAAAAATAATAGGATATGACTGGTGACCTTTAATCCATTGCGAAACAATTGGTGCACGTCTGGACTCTAGCTAGAACAGATCGTAAGAAGTTGGAGACACTATACTGCGCTAAATGTGCTGATCAGAAGTTGTGCGCTCTTTTATAATCTGAAAGGTAAGAAATGCGTGTGAATATTGTTGATAGTGTTAGATTACTCTATAACGAATTAGGAATATGCAAGTATGTATCAGATGTAGATATATTATTGTTGTTGTTGAAGCTTTTATTATAGAATGAGACCCTTCTGTTCCACAGAAAGCTTTCCTAGTGGGAACCGATGCCACCCACAGATTTGAGAGAAAACGTGTAGAGCACGTAGAGATAGGCTGTTCTGCGATGAAGGAGGACCGAGAGAATATAAACGAGGGTACCAGAAGTACTGAAATGTAGGGCCGAGAGAACAACAACGAGGATGCTGTTAAGTACGGACAAGGAGGCTGCGATAACGGAAACGATTGTATCTGAAGTACCGACAATGACAGCGAAAAAGGAATAAATGGCGGAAATTACAGATGAGTAACACAGTAGGGACACGGGAAGGGAACACTCACCTTTATTTTTGAGGGATGAAATAGTCGCAATTTGGTTAGAGTAGAGCAATTGCTTTCCAACAACGTCCTGTACTTGTGGAATACTGTGATATAGGTTTATAAATTGTTATACCTTTCACCTTTTTAATTTTATATTTAAACACCTACACCGTCGGCTTTACTGAGTGGGGGTTTATGACTATTTAAACTTTAAAGTGTCCGTCTTTCACCGGGATTAGTCATAATTCCGTAGGAAGCACGTGACATCAGATATGACTCGATGTAAGGATGTTTAAGTTTGCAAGGCCAGTTATCTGCAGGTATAGCTCGGTGTAAGGGCGTTCAACTTTGCATGGCAGGTTTATAGCCAGCGTATTCCAATTTTCGAAAGATATTTTGCTTCTGAACCTAATCCGCTATATAATTGTCAAAATAAATTAAACACTGGTTAAAGTAATATTGGTTTAGTCGTAACCCTGATATTGAAGATGATTTTTTATAGAGTTGCTAAGAATATACTGACTAAATTAATAAGAATTTGTGGCACACATTGCATTCAGTTTTCAGTTTCCTTTAACAGGAATCCTATACGTTCACTTGTTCAAATTGTTTATGATAGAAGATAGATTAGTTTTTTTACATTAATTTCTTTATAAAATTGTTATATTTGTCCAGCATCCCTTCTCTAGCTTCTTTCATTACCGGTGGCGAAGCTTTGTTTAAAGTTGTACCTACAGTATTTGAACACAACACACTGTTTATTTCCTGTGCCTCATGAATATAGTTACATTTTAATGCTGTATAATAAATATCAGCGATCTCTCAGACTTTTAAGGCAAAATTGAAAGGATGTTTTCATCAAGTGGTATGTATGTAATCCATTTGACCTTTTATGCAACAGATCGAAGTAGTTTATTAATGAGTCGAACCTTGAAAAGACGCAAGATGACCATGCAGCATGGCTATCGGTCTTTAGTAAATGGTGCCAGAAGCTATGAAATCGCAAACGAATCTTTTTATATAATTTGTGCGATTGATTACTGTTGCAGATGATATAGTGCCGTTTTTTAAACGCAATATTTTCTCTCTACGTATTAAATTTTAAACGATCTAAGATAACGACTCGACCCGTTTCTTTCTTCTCTTTTAGTTACCTATCATATAAGCTGTATAACTGTAAATGTAACTGTAAATATTTACCAGTGTTACGTCTCTTAAATAAATATCCTACCTGATAGAATATGCATAAGGTGTATGCATGTCTACTCTTGCATCAAAAATGGCTTTCCACCATCATGAATAGCAGAGCCAAATTTCAACATTTCATATTTGGAGAGGAGAGAGAAGAAGTGGACCCTGAAAATTAACATTATTTAAACACAAAAATGCAGAGTAAAACTTAAGTTCACATAAGTGTATACATTACACGAAGATAACTGTTCTCATATAATATATTTCACAGCATTAAAATACTTCATGTTTTACATGTAAACATTGAAGAGAGGAATAATATCCATTTAACTTGATGCTCATAAAACCAAACATTTGTATTCCCTATACATTAGCTTTAAATAGTTTTGTATATGCTGCTGTGCTGTTAAACATTAAGCGGGCAACAAATCAAACATCCAGTTATTATATTAGTACATATATACATTGACATCGAGATAGTCTTCACATCATTCGGTAATAATTTTTTCCAACTATTGCGGAATTGTGTGTTGAACTTTGTGCATTCTCTATGTCATTATCAATGTTGTCCCTTTCTATCACCTTATTTCATTTACCGAACAATGTTAAGGATATTTCCAGAGCGAAGCTTTTGAAACTAAAATCAATTTATATTGCAGGAGTGTCTTAAATTTAATAAACCACCTGGTGAGGCAACGGTAAAATGTGCTTTCCTATTCATAGATAAAGTTTCATCCCTAGTGATGGAATAATTAATCCATTAACCAGACATCTATAATATAAGCAGATTATGGATTTAACATAAGCGTGACTGTATCGTCCGTATATCATAATAGTACAACAATAGTAAAAGCTTTTCAGAAAGCTATCTTAAGCCCGGCATTTATTTATGTAGTTTGCACGTTGGACTGAGCACATATTGATTATATAGATATAGGAAGTAAGTCCTAATAAATTTATTAGTAGCATTTATATATATATATATATATATATATATATATATATATATATATATATATATATATATATATATATATATATATATATATATTAACAGTAGCCTACATTTCTCTTGAAAGACCTGTGGCATGCGCAGTCAAGTAATTGTAATCTTATAAAAGTTTAAAGTGAAGGTAGGCACCTTTTCATAACTTTAGTAAATATTTGTGAGTAAGTATTTTTTATAAATTTAGTAATTATTTGGGTTTAAGTAATTTTCGTACTTTTAGTAATTATCTGAGGGTAAGTACTTTCTATACCGTTAGAAATTAGTTGGGTGTACATATCTACTTTAGTACCTATTTGGGTGTATACCTGAACAAGTGTACGGTCATTTAAAAGTTTAGGTCTCAAAGCTTGAAGAATTCGAGACCATACAAAAGTTGAATGGGGAATAAGAAGTATAATATTAAACAATTCAGTATATAATTACTGAAATATTTTAATAATACATTTCTGGAATAACTATCTTTAGTAATCATTGACATTTTCATCTTTCATTTTGTTGGACTTGTGTATACTAATAAAGCATTGGCCACATCTTCGCTTGTGGTAACCAGGTTAGGCAAATTTTGGTTTAATCAATGTGTAATGGACAAATGATTTATGACCCAAATAATTATCCTACAGAAAGTATCACTGTTCTATGCTTTTAAGTTTTGATTTAAAAAGGCATAGAGTTGATATAATTATATATACTTACTTTTGTTATCTTTATTTTTTAAATGCGGTTTTTACAAGAGGAATAATTTGATTCTACTTCATTTATTAAATTTATTATATATCTGGTACATACATGTATGAGCTTTTCCCAAATTATGACTCACGATCCAAGTACAAAATGTTTACTTAACTTACCGAATTTATCAATTTACAGCATTTCGAGATCTAATCTTTTTTCTATCAATATATGCTCTGACTACATATTACTGTTAATCGAAATATTGTACACGGTATTGCAATGCTTTACATGTTGTACAAATGAATGAGGCGTAGTACAAAATCACGTCAGGACACAACCCTTAAAACGAAATCCCCTCACCCAGTGTAAAACATGCAATATAGGGCAAAATCCCCTTCCTATGCCCCCCCCCTCTCCCGTCTACATTTTTTCAAGTTTCAATTCACCACAAATATACCGTCGACATATGATATAAACCAAGGCATTTTCTAGCACAGTGACTGGAGAAAAGCTAAACGTACATGGTAAAAACAAAACGTGCAAAACACAAAATGTAATTTATCTCATCATATGTGAAATACGTAGCCTTCAGCATGTCGGAGAAAGTTACACAAAAGGATAAAATATCTCACTGGATAACAAAGATGCTGTGCAGAAGCCTCGTCGCAGAATAAAATTATCTTTACAACCGACTCATTTTCTTTTAAGTAATTCTCTTAATTTGCATAAAAAGCTATAATTACTACCATAACAATGAAATATCCGTGATATGATTTATGCTTACATAATTTTACATATACTAATATATTTTATGGATCATGGATTTCAAGGTCAATTCAAATATTTTCCAGCATCCTCAACAAGCTGAGATAAACGAGTTGATACATAAGAAATTTAAAAGTTTAATTCCTGTGAAAACACCAATAAAGTTTTGCAAACACAACAGGTTTTTCTGTTATGTTTGGTTTTGTTATATATGTTTTGTATTTGCCTTTCAAAAAGCACTCAGGTTATTTATACTGGTTTTGCACTGTTCGTTGTCAGCTTTGTGCATTCCTTGCTTGATCTAGTACACTCAGAAGTACTGTTATTTGCCATATGATTTATTATCTCTCTCTCTCTCTCTCTCTCTCTCTCTATATATATATATATATATATATATATATATATATATATATATATATATATATATGTATATATATATATATATATGTATATATATATATATATATATATATATATATATATATATATATATATATATATATATATATATATATATATATAGTGATCAGTAACGGAGGGCACTTTCGACCATTCGTCTACTTTGGGCCCCTTTATATATATATATATATATATATATATATATATATATATATATATACATATATATATATATATATATA
>JARLTB010000086.1:3005000-3115000 GCA_030141615.1 Unio pictorum | reverse complement strand
CCAGATCGAAGCATTGTACTAACAACGTGCGGCATTATAAACGCAGATTATTAAACGCCTTCACTGTTTTGTATTTGCCGAATAAACGTGATCTGGTCGGACACTTCTGCTGTTCAGGTTTGCGTGTAGGGAACAAAAAGGAGTTTTGTAAAGCTTCAGGCTTGTTCACGTTCTCTAAATCATCGTAAGTCAAACTTGACAATAGCTAAGCGGATGTTCCTGCTAGTAAAAATGATAACGGACTGAGTTATTCATGTAAGCCTTGAGTATCTTATTTCCTGTGCCAACGCGAATTAGAGCTAAACATTATGCATGGACAAAAGATAGGCTATAACTGAAATGACCAACAAACACATGCTAATTACACAACATGCATTTTCTTATATAAGACGATCGGACCTGAATGCTGACAGGATAAATCGGGCAATTGTGATTTTGTTCCGCATGCATAAACATAAAATTTTTGCTTATAGTTGGTATAACTTATTCAAAAATTAGTTCCTCTATGTCAATTATCGTTACGTTGCATAGACTACATTTCTGAAGTTTTTAATGACACTAATGTATAATAATTTAGGTCTCATGCATGTGAGTATCATTGTCTTTTTATGTAGTGTTACGTCTATTGGATTTAAATTATTTATTTTTAATTGTCAGATCCAAATTTGTCTTTTTGAGTTTTAAATTCATTAATTGGGAAATTATTCTTGAAAAATCTCTATGACCATACTTTATCTGTAAACGTGTTTTGACCTTGGCTTGTTGACCTAATTTCTGACCCTGCTTCAGACAGTGTCAACAAGTTTCTAAAATGATTGGCTGATTTCAAAGTTATGGTTGAATTTCTGATAATTCTCATGGGGGGAATACATGATTTAGTGAGGATAGCCTCTTTCTATGACCTTCCAGAATCACATGATTCATTTTTGTTTACGAAGGAATTACATATATATATATATATATATATATATGTATATATATATATATATATATATATATATATATATATATATATATATATATATATATATATATATATATATATATATATATATAGCTGTGTTTTGGAAGCTAACATTAGTAGAATCTGGGCTTTTAAAGTTAATAGTTGTATTTTTCTGTTTGAGTTATAATTTTAATTACATGTACCTTGTACTGGACATTGTGTCATTTGTAGCTAGAGGAATTATTTGGAAAAGAACCTGTGTTCATAATTTCATTTGGATGATAATAAAACTAGAACTGCATCACGTGGCATTGTCAGCGATTTTGGATTACATCGTCAAGATTCGAACCTGGAACTATAAGAGCATTTATTTATCATGACTCTTGCAAATTCCATTAGTAGATTATTTTTGTGAACTCTATATTGGATTAATGTTGGATTTGATTCTCTAAAACCGTAAGTTTATTTATTTTATGAAAATAATTGTACTTAATAAAATCATTGTTAACGTTTTACAAGCTTGTTAGTTTTCACTCTTTCTGTGTTGCTGCTTATTCGAGCCTAAGCACGTAACAGTAGTCATATCCTATTTACGATTTAGGTCGAAGTTATGTAATTTAAGGAGCAAAACATATCTTTCTACGTCATTGGGGCCAAAGTATTGGCCAATTTACCTTGGACATATAAAGGAGACATGTGGGAATAAACTCATTTTAAAACGGACTATTCATTTACATTTGAAATGCAGTAGAATAATTCCCATGTAACATTTTAATGTAGTAAAAACAAAGAGCAAAGGTTGCCAGACATTGGAATAAAATGAAATTGTATAGTGTTAATAGTTTTTGCAACCTAAAAGGAAGATTTAAAATGAGAGACAAAGGATATGGACGAGAAGCCTAACCTTAACTTCCTAATTTATGATTTTGCATTATATAAAAAATTAATTATGTTATTCCTTCATCGTCACCGATCGGATCAATAAGTACTTAAGAAATTGACCACATAACGGAATTATTACAGCAATATGTCAATTCCTCTTCACAATATGCCGTTTCAAAATGGTGCAAAAGTATATGGTATGGATCATCTGCAAGATTGGGAAGACATTGTAAGTGCTTTCAAAAAATCATAGGAAACAAATAAAAACTATTGTTACTTTGCCCTGATTAGTTAGGAATTCTAACTTCATAAAAACAATTGAATTCAATATTTCAGAACGCTATATTAGTGCACAGTAAAATGAGTATTGCTGCTGCTCATGGCCATGATGATTCTGTTTGTTTTAATCTCATGATATTTTACTCTCCCAATGTTGCAGAGCAGAGATCATGGCACTTACGTCATCTGATATATATTTCGATTGAAGCATCTGATATCAGCAATTTCGACTGAAGCATATGATATGTACTATATCGACTGAACCATATTACATATATTATTTTGACTGAAGCACCATATATGTACTATTTCAATTGAATCATTATAGTTTGTCTAAAGCTTCTGACATCTACTATCGAGACTAAAGGATCTGACATCTACTAATTCGACTGAAGCATATGATATGTTTTATTTCGACTGAAGCATCCGACATCCACTATCGAGACTGAAGCATCCAGTATGGACTATTTCGACAGAAACATTTAACACATACTATTTCCACGGAAGCATCTGATATGTACTATTTCAAATTTGTTTCAAGCTACATGTTGCATTCTGAATGGCACTATTCCCCAATGTAACCTTGTCATGTTTTCCCACCAAAAAATGTATTGATTGTCCCCAGTAGCTAAAGGCAGCCAAGGATCAAAACTAATTATCCGCTCTCAGGTCATTGTATTTGTATACGGGAAGGATGAGAGTTAATTACCAACCCAAAGGCCAGATACGCATCTTTCCCTATATAGGAAAGGAACTCTGCCGTAATAATACGACCGCTGTCGTATAACGAGATTATAATGAATATTGATGAAAGTTGATGGATATCAGTATATTGCACATCAGTATAAACTCGTTGTTACTATTTATGAGTAATAATAAGATTATTGTGGCTTTTTACTAAGACTAACGTAGCTACGAACAAAGACTGATGTGGTTATTAACTAAGACTGATGTGGCTACGTACTAAGACTGATGTGACAAAAAACTAAGACTGATGTGGCTACGCGCTAAGACTGATGTGATGTGGCTAGGTATTAAGAATAATGTGGATAAATTATAACAATAATGTGGATAAATTCGAAGACTGAACTAGTTACACATAATTATCGGTGTTTGTTATGGGGTATTTTTAATTATAAACTTTTCAACAAAATAATGTCTTCAAATTGTAATCAGCCAGTAGAAACAGTGTCTTTAAAATTCCAGTTTCCTATAACCTTAATATCAGGGATCTATACAAAATTGTATCAAGCGTTTTACAAAAAAGAATTGTTATGTAGTATATCTTTATAAAAATATAATTGTCTGCGTGACTGATTATCTCTATTTTACTACTTTGCTTAGATTGATGTAGAAAAGTTATAAGACTTGTAATAACTTCTAAGACTATTGCGATCCGTACAAGCAAACTTTCAAAATTTACTACCAATTAACTGACTCATTTAAATCAGTGGAACACATATATAATTGCAGGTGAAATAAATACATTCGGCACAAATTATCCAAAAGCATTTCCACGATCATGCTGTTCGCATTAGGTCTGCCGACAAGTATTCCTTTTAAGAAATTTAATTGTTCTTGTAATGGTTCCCAGAATGTATAAGTTTCAAAATTTCAAAATTGTACGACTCATCTTAAAAAGAAACTATCATCGGGATGGTGTTGGTGGTAGTGACGTCGGAAGTGGACAGTCTTTGATAAATATGGAATTTTCACTATTTTTCCATATTGGTGTTATTACGTTTATAAAATGCGGTTAGTTATTTTCACTGATCATTATGACATGAATTGATGTTAAATTAGAAAGTGCAACTTGATGGATGGGCAGTGAAAATTCGGTAATAAAACCTTCGGGTGTGAAAATGTCATTATAGCATTATCCCGTCAGGGCTGAAAATTATATAATACCGAGAACAATTAGGCATTTTTGTGTTTGCGATGCATAGAGCAGGTGCAAGTTTGCCAACAAAGTGTTCCTAGAAAGAAGATATGAACATGGACACACTATGCTTAGCCAGACCACGAACTACTTTCCAGAAAGATGTTCTTTACCTGGCAATTACGTAGACCGAACCTAAACGTACTGTAATGGATACTTGAATATTGATTAACGGCAACATGTATATTGCGAACGTTGTGGCAGTACAAGAAAAAGCTTCTTAGAGAGAGAAACGTACTAAGAAGCACACACAATACTTTTTGTGGAAGAATTAGGTGCAATCTGTTATTTTCCTAACACAATGGCCAGGCACATTTGGTCTGTTTAATTTGTTAGATACAATCAGTAGAATGAACAATATACACCCTGTTATGCATGAATATTATGTTACGGCAGATAGGGCTCTATGTTTTGTACGTTTGGATTTGTCTTATAGGCGAGTACAGACCGTGTATAAAATTGTCCTAACAAAAACAACTTCTTGAACAGTTTCTGTATGTAGTAACCTATCTCACCTATTCAGGCCATGCATAACTACATGAGAAAACATCGTTGTCAAACAGAATATAACGTTATTCCTATGGGGAATCCGTGATTTTTTCATGACCAAAAGTAAATATACAGGATGAGCTCAGATTAATAAAAAAAACAATTTAATATTAGCTCGGTGATTAGTAATATGGAATACCTCTGAGAGAAACCGGGAAAGTTATTATTATTTACAAATCTGACCAATGCAAAGTACTGAATTGTGACGATAGACTGGTTGCGACTTTGTCTTCTGCAGCAGTTATTAATGCGCCCAAGTGACACAAATAGTTCCAAACACAGATATCAATGACGGTCAATGTACACCTGAGTGTTCATCTAGGACTTACAGTGTATATACATTTATATTGATTTCTAATTGAAACAACATGTTGGGATCTTACCTCACTATACGATGAACTCATCATTAACCTGGTGTACTTTTAGGATTTTAAATAAAGTATTTATTGAGGGGCTCTTACAGGGAAAATATATGTTTCAATTATTGTTAGCACTATTAAATATTTATAAACTGATGTTAAGACCTTCTATAAGGTGGCTTTCTGAAAAATGTTGGAGACTCGTGTATTCCAGTGAAGTTAAACCAAATAGTTTAACAATTAATTGACTAGATTATATATGTAATGGAACTAATTAATGTTTTTGTTGTTAAAACAATCAATCCTTGACCAATTAGCTAGTGGTCATAAGTTGACAAAATCAGATATTTTATTAGTACATTTCTATTTGGGGGAAACAAGGAAATCCCTGACATTGAGTTACATTATTTGTCTCTCTTGGAGGCAATGAATTGTTCGGAAACATGCTGGTGACCCCACGACAGGAATTTCATTATTTTGATTCAAACACCGCCAAAAGTATTTTCTCACCCAAAAAATTCCGATTAAGTTAAAATAACCCTGCATGTTTGCAATATAGTTAGCAGATAGAACATTGAACATATATAGTAATAATGGTCTACAATTATTACCTCTCACTGTATACAAAGGTCATCAGATTTTATACACTTTGATGAAAACAGGAATAATTATCTAAATAGAATCTAGCTAAATATACCGATTTTAGAAAATACCTCCAAAAATCAAGAAATTGTTATAATTTTTATTTAGAAAAAGTATATTTACACATTAATACGAGCCTAGTAATGATGACAATGAGATTACCTTTCAACCCTCGTTATACAAGTTCTACGCATAAGAAAATAGAAACATGAAAAGGTTTGATATTATTCCGGTATTATCACCTTTAATAAATGGATATCAATAAATATTTAATATCTTTGATTAAGTTAAATTTTAACTTCTTCAAGTATAATTTGGACAAAGTTCTGTGGTTAGCAACTGTACTAGATTGTGTTCTATAATAGGCCTACTTGAAACAGTTCTAATGAGGTGTGTAGTGATTGAAGAAATTTTAATTCATTACAATCTGGGAAATTTATATTCTGTCCAAGAAATTCGTCACGTATTGTTATCACTAGTATATTATACTGTAAGAAAGCCTTATTGCGGAATGGCATGTGCATGATGAATGAACCACTATGGTTGATAACTGCAAGATTTTTTCAATTTTAATCTCAGTATTATATTTGATTCAAACAGAATGAATTGTGGTGTTTGTGAAACTGAGATGTACCTATTTTGATATAGCACATTTCTCGTTTTTGACCTCTTTGGAGTAGTTCTTGAGAGAGTTTGGATTTTTTGGTAGTCAGTCATGTTTATTGCCTGTGTCCATGAATCACTATCAGATATCTCGAGTTAATTAGCAAATGTCGTTTTGTTATATATCAATTTTTTTCTTCTTGTTATTGTTGTTGTTGTGGTGGTTGTTATTGGATTTATAAGAACACCGTGGGTCAAAACAGAAGACAACATGTCAATTGCGACATCGTTCACTCCCAAGATTATATTCTATTATTTATTTCTCATACACATTCCAATTATATAAAATAAATACATGAACCAAATTGAAGAGAAGAAAAATGGAACGACAAGTCCATCTACATACGCCAAAAACAAATACGATAATAATAATAATAATAATAATAATAATAATAATAATAATAGCGATATCATATATGTTACTTGATATAATAATAATAATAATAATAATAATAATAATAATAATACAAATAACAATAATAATAATAATAATAATAATAATAATAATAATAATAATAATAATAATAATAATAATAATGAAAAAGAGGAAGAAGAGGAAGAAACTAATCCAAGGATCCATAATTTTTAGCATACCCAGCGCAAAAGTAAGCATAATTTATATTCACGTACAATTTTAGTTAAGTTGCCTAATTCTGATGTAAGATAAACGGAAAGTTCAATTTTTGAGGTCTTTATGTTCGCATCGTCCTTGCCCAGCTTAAAGGATAACATTATAATTATCCGCATTGTAATATAATAATCTGCTGGTAATACAAGTCCCTGGTGATATCGTTATTATTATTTTTAGTGGTTGTATATATATATATATATATATATATATATATATATATATATATATATATGTTATCTACACTGAAAACCAAACGTTAGACACAGTATCGATATACAGAACAGCTAGTATTATTGTTGTTGTTCTTGTTGTTGTTTACGATGGTATTTGTAGAGATCAAAGTATTAACTTGTTTGTTTCTCGTGCGTTGCCAACTTTCCACTTCTATTTCGACAGATTATAGATTGTTTGATCTAACGGTTATAGTTCGAAATAACTTTTTTGAACGAAACTCCAATGCTACTTGGCAAATTTAGTATAATCAACCTGTTCGTCCATTTTCCCTGGTATAATTGCTTAACACATTCTTACATTTGGATATGATATATTCTTCATTGTATTTAACAAGGATTGAGAAATACCGAAGTTAAGTTTCCGGCCAAAATATTCCTGATATTAAGCTTCCGGTCACAAAAAATCATTCAGGACATATGTCAAGATTCCAGTTGTGCTGTTGCATCCTGGTAAAGATGACAAACATTCATTAGTTTTTAATGTTTTATGTTTGCTTCAACAATTTAAATACACCGTTTTTTGGAGTATTTAGGAAACGCATGGAAGCTTTGTTTCATACGTGACATAGTTAGGATTGCTATATTTATATATTTATTAATAAAACCTGTGTTTTATGGAACTAAACGGATTCACACACAATTGCCACTTTCATCCCATACATTACAAAGGAAATTAAATAAAAAAGATCGATATTTATCTAACTGAATCTATGTGCTGGAGTGATCTTGTTTTATCTAATCATTATATCAGGCTAGCTAACGAATTTTCACCAGATAGCTAAGAAATAACCACGACATAGCAAGCATGAAAAGAAACATTTTTCGCGTATATGTCGGAACAAGAAGCCAAACGTCACGCTCTTGCTTATGCAGTCATTGTATAAGAGTCTTACCACATAAACAGGAATGGCAGGACAGTATGTCTATCAGATAGTTTATAATTGGGATGTCGCTGTTATGACATTGGTTTTGCTAGCATTTTCGCTGGATATTGAAAACACAATGGACCAGTTATCACTATTTAAAACATCTTCGTCGCCTCCTTAACGATTCCTCATAACGTGATGCAAAATAAGTCAATATTGGGTTCTGATATGTCATTTAATATTAATTATGTTCACAAAACATTTTATGTACACATCGTGCTTTTTACGACTAAAGTAATTTATGTTGCCAGGTATCAATATGTTCTCTGATATGCCACTTTTTCAAATGTCTTTTTGGCAAACAAAAGTAGTCTAATTTGAGATAGTAATGTATATAATTAAATCAATATCACTTGCCAGAAAGCTACGTATATACAACCATACAATATCTCTTGGAAGAATGCATTGCCGGAAAATGCAATTATATTTCAAAACTATTCAACCGACTACAATAAGTAAGAAGGCTCTGTTAGTGACGGGATTGTACTAATGAAACAGAAAGCTGAACAAGGGATAATCTAATGACAGCTGAAGGAAATGGAATTTCTTACAGCAAATAAAGTAACCGTGTAATTAAGGAAAATTTTATTTTCTTGAATAAAAGTCTCCAATTAATCGACCCGAGGGAATATTCTGTCTGAAGAATAGGTCAATGAAGCCTTTGTTTTGCATCATAATAAAGTGATGCCAGAGTAGTTTCGTTAATGCTTGTACACTCAGATTCTCATTATAAATTACCGTTAACATTCATTTGGTATACATTTCACAAGCATTCGTCGTTCAAGGCAATGCAAGGCATTTAGTCGCTACCGCAAATTGAACTTATAAGCAAATATAGGCATCTCTGCGTTCACAATAGTTCATGATTAGTTGATACGTGTTGCTATTGAAGATGAGTAGCAACGAACAGAAAACGTTCTTTTTAATATATTTTATTATTATTATATAACCCATACATATAGAACTACCGTTTAAGCCAATCCAGGTTTTGCAATTGTACATACAATATACGTTTTGTAATACAATCTTAATTATAACCACAAACCCTTATTTACAAGTTGCGTAGGTCTAGACAGTATTGTCCAATCTACAAAAACTGAAGCAAATAAATCTGATTCAGAAATAGTACCTCTGTAACGTCTCCTCTTAGTAAGAAGGACAGTTAACTGGATTAACGTTTTCTAAGAAATGACTTCCCTCGATAGTATGACCCGGTGTGAGTATAAAGACAGAATATCAACAGAGAACTGGGAAAGATCATTGCGAAGAAATAATGCAAGCAAAACGACTCCTTACACAAGAAACATTACACATTAAATCCAACACATTTAAAAGTAGTAGTTTCAATTGAACTTAAATGATATCAACATGTTTTAATAGCAGTGTCGAAATTTGGATTTATTTCATCATCATATTAGGTGGTGAAAAGAGACCAATATCCAAAACCTTCTGCTCGACCATGTTCCAAGGTTTCTTATTTCCTCGAGTTATCCTATTCTGACTGCCTAGACTTTATTCAATTTCCTAGATTTTATTCTGAACTCGTCACTTCCCACTTTCTGACTTCACTCTACACTTCTCCCTTTCTCCGGACTTCATCCGTCTCTTCTCTTCTTTTCGGACTCCATTTTCGGCCTGTTGTGTCCCCTCTTCCTCGAAAAGATGTGTCCTCCATGCTGCTAACATTATAGCCTGTACATCCAACACTACACCCTGTCTCTCTGACAAGACAGACACCAAGTCCCTTCATTGTTGAACGCGGAAAAAACTATTGTTTTCATTCTCTCTCTCTCTCTCTCTCTCTCTCTCTCTCTCTCTCTCTCTCTCTCTCTCTCTCTCTCGGACTAAAGAACTTCGATCGAGGTTGTCACTTTAATATAACATTACTTCCAAGATGTACGCCTTCATTTCATTCGGGCCAATCATAAGCAGTGGTTTCTAAAATGGTTTCCTAAGCCAATCATTGGCTTCCTCAGTCAGAATCTCTGAACTACGTTATATAACCTTTCCCTTCGAAGAATGACTCTTTTTCAAATCCGTGTTAAGAGATCCGACCAATTCCATTGAATCGGGACACTAGCCCTTTTGTAGTTTTAACATTGTAATGGGAGAAATAAGGACTAAAGGTCGACATGCCCTTTCCAAAAGACTCCTCCGGTATAAATGTGATAAAATCTGAATGTTCAGTGCATTCAACTTTGAAGGTCAACGCTTATTCAAAATTCGGTACTTCACACCCTCTTCGTCACGTGTTGGATTCTATGGGTTCTAAACTGTGATTCCAAAGAGGACGTATCAAGTATTATAAACACTGTGCGCATTACAAACATAAAGTTATTAAATCTTGTATTTGCTTATATCTTGCACAGGTCTTGTGAGGGATTAATTTCGGTTGTAAACACGAATATGTCGGAACATGAATTAACGTTTCAATAAGCTTTAGGGATATCATGCAGGCAGAAACGCCATGTGTCATTTTTTCCTAACTTACGGTTAGACATGTCTGTCAAATACACATTTGAGATGAGTTTGTTTTATCAATATGACGGGTGCGAAATGGAATAAACAGATTGCGTCCGCGTTCCAAATTTATAGATCCCTAATAACTATTTTGAAATGCTTTTGAGCCTACAATATCGGGAAAAAAATTCGAGAGTGTACATATTTTAATTTTGGAATGGCAAATAAGTGCGGGTACCAGACATGACTTCAAATTATGAGAAGGATATTCAAAATCTTGTTTAATAATCAGCATGTTCCAGATTTGTTATCTAACCAATAGTAAGTTTACACGCAATGGCACTCATACAACACGTATCACCTATTTATTGCCGAATGCTCTTTAGACATCAGGAGATAAGCATACATTCAGCTATAGAGTACATATCGTGTTATGTGTGAGTAAATTATGTCGGTTAATTGTGCATACATCCATAAGCATACAGTTCATAAGAAATATCCAAAAGAAATTCATCAATGGATCTTAATCAAGCCTTATTATTAAGGCTTGATTAAGATCCATTGATGAATTTCAGCGTTTTTATTGCCAGGATTCTTATGGCGAAATTCAAACTATTTCCAGTTTACTATGACGTTTAAATAAATCCTAATCCAACGATATTTATCAAATTATCTTTTAAAATGTAATATTTCATTTCATAATGACGTGTTGTTTGGTAGCTTTGCGTTAATTTACAATGATAGAAAAAAGTGTATGGCTATGGTGTATCCATTTTCAACATTAGTTACTTGCTATATGCTAAAATCCGGCGAAGGATTTTAATGATGATACTATAAGAATCATACAAAACAGGTCCAGTGTAAAAAATACTATTTTAATAATGGTGGCTTAATAATAAAACTTGATTAAAATCCGTTCTTGAATCTTGTTGATGATTTAAAAATAAGGCTTGATTAAGATCCGTTGTTGTATCTTAATGACGGCTTAAAAATAAGACTTGATTAAAATCCGTTGATGTATCGTGATGACGGCTTAATAATAAGGTTTGATTACATCCCCTATTGCATCTTGATGATGGCCTAACAATTAGGTTTGGCTAAGATCCGGTGCTGCATCTTGATGACAGCTTAATAATAAGGCTTGCCTAACGTTCGGTCTGCATCTTGATGACGGTTTAATATTGGTTGGTTACGATCCGTTGGTGGATTTGATGATGGCTTAATAAATAAGGTTTGGTTATATTCCATTGCTGCATCGTGATGACGGCTTAACACTAAGGTTTGGTTATATTCCGTTGTTGCATCTTGATGAAGGCTCAATAATAAGGTTTGGTTGAGATCCGTTACTGCATCTTGATGACTGCTTAATAATAAGTATTGGTTACGATCCGTTGTTGCATCTTGGTGACGGCTTAATAATAAGGTTTGTTTTACGTTCCGTTGTTGCATCTTGCTGACGGCTTAATAATCAGGTTCGGTTACGATCCATTGTTGCATCTTGATGACTGCTTAATAATAAGGTTTGGTTACGATCCGATGTTGCATCTTGATGACGGCTTAATAATAATGCTTGATTAACACCGTTGTTTCATCTTTGAGGATGGTCTAAAAATACTTCTTAATTACGATCCTATTTTGTATCTTCGATGAATTTAATCCACTAAATACCTAATACGTTGACAAATGTAATTTATTTATTCGTACAAGCACTGGAATCACGTTCATACACTATACAGGCAATTATGCAGTACATGTATACTATTTACTCCATATATGGGTACTGACATGTTCCCGATCCTGTATAACGGTATTTGGGGTTTACCATGACTATATTTTACACCAGGTTATAAAATACCTTTTCTTGGTGGGTTGTTGGATTAGTTATTTGCAATTACTTTGTTTTCCTACACATAAAAGGTGTACATCTACTCTGAAACGTTTACCCATGAATGGCGTTAACATATTTATCGGTCTAGAAGGTGATTAATGATAATCTGGAATGTGTTCCAAATCTAGGTTTCCTCCCTCCAACGGACCTTGGTAGCTTTAGTGGGAGTATAGCTCTAGTTGAAGCTGATATTACCTAGAGGTCTTCTTCCGTGTCCTCAATGGAGGCTTCTAAATTGTTTCTTGTTCAGTCAGTTTTCATTGCCTCTGTCTGATTGCAAACATACTGCCATGCATTTCTAAATGCATGCATTTGTTTGCGGCCTTGCTCGACGTATACTATTGCGGCAATGTGGCAAGGACTGGGTACTGCTTTTGGTTGCTTCTGTACTTGTTTTCTCTTTTTTTCTCCATACTTGTTCCTCTTCTGGCTTATTCGGTCCCCACGTTTGCAGCTGACCACGAGGTCCGCCATCCTATACAGAAACGTGATCTATATTTTCTCGTCGACCATTCTGACGATGATATGCTTTAGTTGAAAAGTTGAAAAGCGGGTTGTGTGTCGAGGATACATGTTCATGATAGTTGTCCTCTTATAATGACATCTTGTACTTAAATTTCTCTTTTGCTTATCACTTTTCTTCATCAATCTACCTCCTGAAGAAGCCGTTACCCTCGTTTGGTAACCACGTTTCCACAATATCAGTGTTTGGTACTTCAAATGAAAGTCCTGTTCAAGGATTTTGAAGATCTTTTTCTACACCACTGCTTTTTCATCGGTTTAACATGCGGCTTGTTCTAGATTAATTAACATAAGAACGTACACATGTAATAATGAAAAATACAAATAAATTACTTGACAAACTACAAATAAAACTGGTGAATAATTCACAGTGATTTTACAATAAAACGATACAAACAATTTACTCAGCTAGTAAACAATGTAGGATTTTACACATCAAGTAAAATCAATTCACTCAGTAAAGTTATGGAAACCAAAAAAGGACAGATATACGACTTATCTTTACAGTCCCGAAAGATACAATGTGGTTTACGAATCACAAATGAAGCACATGGCTACAAGATTATAAGCAAGGAGATACAATTCGTCATCAGCTCACTTTATTTCAGCTCTACGGCTGCTACAGTTCAGCATCGCAGCTGTTACGTAAATCACTGTGGTCAGCTTTAGAGCTTGCACCACGTCAACCTCAATCACTCCAATAACTTAACACACTCGGGTCACTCTGGTTACTGTAGCCATTCTAGGCACTCCAAACCCTCTGGACGCACCATATATTCTGGACGGCTCCACACAGCTCTACCCTCCGGACAGCCTAAAATATGTCCAAATACCGTGTACTATACATGACACGGGCATGTAAATAACATAAAAACGTTTTACACGGTACGTTATACAGATAATATTACCGACAAAATTATTACAAAACAAACAAGATCAGAAGTAAACCTAATACTGCTACTGTACTAAACATTTCTTTAAAATGTAGCCTTATATTACTAATATAAATCCTTTGCAAAGCTAAAAACAAGAATAGAAAGATGAGCATTATACTGTGTAAACCAAAACTACATAGCATGCATACGAAGAAAAAAACGCGATAATACAATAGTTATATCTTATATACAAAACAAATTACTATATTTACATACCTCTACAGCTGAAGATGTGCAAGTCCTTCAAATTGACCACTGACTAATAAGATATTCCGTAATGTAAAGATCTTTACCTACGGTGAGGTATTTATGCAGATATCGTCTGTCCACTGGACACTTTCGGTTCTTCCCACCAAAAGCCCTTCGCACGTGCAGCTTAGGATGGACCAAATTTACTATTTCGAAGTACAACACAATACACATCAATCACCCTCGGGTATCGTTGTACACAAAAAAGACACTCGAGTACTAGTATATAATAAATTAAAGTGCTTTTACAATTCCGTGACACCCATTTAAATATCACAAGTGAGTTTGACAGATGAGTTATTACATCGTCTTGTTAATTTACTCCCGTTTGTAATTCACCTTACATTGTTTTATCTAACATTATTGCTATTGTTACTGATTCCATATTTGACTGGGGTATTTCATATTACTTCAGGTTCTATAAATGTTTGTTGTATTGTGGAACCCTTTGATTCGTGCAAAGTTTGACCATGTACTGGACATTGTCAATGACATGTAGAGCTTTATTGCTATGTTTTGAAAAGAAAGTCAACCAAATTAAAGAATGATATCATGTTTGTGTCCTCATCAGCGTTTATAATGAAAATCAATTTCAAAGGAATGGTACTACTTAAAGATTGCCATTTTTGTTTCCTTATCGTAGCAATCAGTTTGTTTTTTTCAATTATTAATAGTAGTTTCTCGAAAGGTATAATGGTAGTCGTGTGAAAGTAAATCACCTTTGATTACGTTACATTTTCTACTGGGGTGCTGTCTCTACTTATGTCTTGATGTCATTGATTTTCATGAATCCATTTATGAGTAAGGCTGCATCTCCCTTGGCATAAAATGTATGTACGTTCCCCTCGCAAGGCTAGTATCTATTCTGTCGTACTGCAAGTATGCTAAGTATCTTGGATGGTCATGAGTGTTCGTTCATATATATATGTCAAACATTTAACAGTTGGATCCTTAGTTTCATCAAGGACCATCTAACCCCTCTCTTCCAGTGGTTTTAATTAAAGGCAATGACCCATTCTTGGAAATATTTCCAGACAACCTTGATTCATTAATAGATCAATGCATATTTGCCTTGCATTAATCATCTATTAGGTCTGAATTATTTCCGTCATCTATTAGACTCGTTAGTCTGTTTCCTTTACTAATTTACAGGATAGGGGAGACAAATAAGCAAGCACACGCACTGTAGTAATGTGATAGCTATAGTACTTTAATGATATAAAGTAAATTAACAAAAATAAGAAAATACATCGGGATGTCATTATGGTCTGTGTGGATTGAAATTTTACCCTTTTTGCCAGTGATCTGGAATCTCTGTCTGCATCATATAGCATTTTATTTGATTTGTAAGTTTTAATTCATGACAGTTTACTTGACAGGAAAACATTAATTTCTTCATGCATATATATGATACCGAATATGTTGCCACAGCGCTCAATTTAGCTTTTATAAATTGTGCACTTTCCTTGCAAAGGAGCGTTGTTTGTTTGTTTGCTTGTATAGCGTTTTGCAGCACATCAACACGTAAATTTGTATATCATTTCAAAGCGATTGAAAGAAAGTTACTTGCCCAGCGAAACACTTTGGCAACAGGCGAGAGCTGATACGATTACATAATTTGAACCAACACTTGTAGTCGCTAGATCGGGCACAATAACCATTGAGCTGTAGCTATTCTTTTAAATCCATCGTTTTGTGCTGCATTAGTGGGCAAATATATGGCCAAAATGTAACACCATCAATATTTTGCTAGCAAGACGCACTAGTTGAATTCCTCGTAAGCACACTATAGCCCTCAAAATGTGTCATCTCAACCCCTTCGCTGATATTCTCCAAACATATGTTAACGAACTGGTAAGATACCAAAATAAAACTGTGAATGAGAAAAGCGTGCTCTCTCTCTCTCTCTCTCTCTCTCTCTCTCTCTCTCTCTCTCTCTCTCTTAAGCATGGTTTGGTTTTCGGAATCAAAATTTTGTTTTTGTATCGTGTCATCAAGCAAATGCGACATTTAGTGTTTATAAAGATAGATCTGTATATTCACAATCCTTGGCCATATCTTGAAGTGGTTTTTTGTTGAATATGCATTAGCTTTCGAGATTCAATTAAATCGGTTTCCTGGAAAAGGAAATATCTCTTTTACAGTGTACGTGTTAATTCCAACAAACTACAAATGATCTGCAAATGACATATCTGTAATTGATAACTATTCCATTACATATAACATTTTATGTATCGATAACGTTTCGATGCCATTGTTTTCTATCACCCGGTGGATATTCACGTGTTAATGAAATGATAGGGCTACGCAGGTTTATTGAACTTTGAAGGGAATATTATAAATCTAAACATTTGAAGAGAACTGTTGTTCTTTAGCATTTGAAATGTCAAACAAGTGTCTTAAATTTTCCACAGAAGCAAGGCTGAGTTATTTGGTGATTTTGAAATGTACTTGTTATGTTTATACTCTGGAATTTATTTCCGTACTGATTGATTGACTGACTTACTTGCTTAAATAGTTGATTCGTGATAAGTTTGTTTTTCGCACGTCACAGTCAGTTAAAGACTACATTCGGGTGCTGTTTTTGTTTATACTTCGGGTTTAAAAGTAAATATGAGATCATTAACTGGTTTTCTTTTGTGATATGGCCTAACCATCTCATCTGTGATTTCACCAGCACTGTATGTGTTTGCAAAGACATCCGTTTGAGAACACCAGTGTATGTGAACCTCTCCTGAAATTATATCATCATCGGTTTCTTCAAGCAGCCCATGTGAACATCTTCTTGGCCTGCCATCTGAGCACCGTCTAGGTGTCGCAAGCACTATTCGCAAACCTCCAGGTGTTTAGATAGATGTTTTTGCGCTCTTACACACTTGTACCTACTCAGCAAATTCTGAAGTTATTTTCATCATCGATGCGGACTACACGTGACAGTGTGCTTTTAAGACAGATGACCGTGTCCTCTACCAGTAGGGTTGGCACACTTTATGTGATGGTATGCATTTCGCACAACTTTCTGCTGCAATAAAGAGAAGCACTTTTTGATATTGATTGTGATACCGAAATTCTCACAAGCTGAAGAGAAATTTTTCATACTTTATTTTATATATTACTCCGATTTGGTAATCATGGGACTGTCGCCAGTAAAATGGAGACCACTAATAGTTACTTCCTGCAATTTCCTGGTTGCCTGACGTCTCCTTAGATTGAAGAACTTGCCGTCAGTCCGATATCTTACATATATACTAGTGTCATCGTCACAAAAGACACCCTAAAGCATGTCGTTAAACATGATATTGAACAGGAATGTGCCAATTAATCATTCAATGCAATTTACATACGTATTGATAATTAATATGCTTCGATGGTTTCGTATTTGGTAATCTCATTAGTATTCAATTATTTATCTTTTAAATAAGCAATTTGCTAGTCTGCAGCACTGACGGTTATTATAAATATTCCAGATAATTTGGAATGTAGGTAATGTTCTGGAATATTCTGGTAGTCGAAAATATGTCCTATATGCGATACGGCAGTCCACGGCTTTGAATCTATATGCATTGCTGTCAATACCGTTTTGTGAGTTTGCCTAAAATTAAAACGATATTTCAGTCGATAACTACAATTTTGGATTGTGGATGAGAGTGTTTCTCCTTTAACATAGAACGTTCTTGTTGTTTGTAAATTTTGTGTAAATTATTTGCTTGTAGAAAACACAATCTGTCGACAATATTCGTTATGGGAGATGTAATTGTGATATCAACGTTTTCATCATATATACGGCAAACAGACCTTAACTCTGAGATACGAAATCTTGATGTTGGTATTGATTTTGAATGACACAATATACATTCATATTGAATGTTGTTTCAATTATATGTATCAAACAGTCTTATCGAACAATACGGTTTGGCCTCTAAAAGTATATAGAACGGGTATATTCTCAAAACGTTTTGAAAACATTAATCTTACTTCTGCACTGAGAAACTACCTTAAACGAGACTTTGTAGTCCATAATCTCCTCAAACGGTAGAGCCAATTTGGTCCTTGTCGCTATTTGTGAACAAAGAGCTCTTTCTCTCTCTCTCTCTCTCTCTCTGTTAGCAAATAGCGACACCAGCCAAAGTGACTCTTGTTTTCATCATCGATGCGTAATGCACGTGACAGTGTGCTTTTAAGAAATTGTGTTCCTAAAGGTTATAATTTTGAATTATTGATACGGCTGTAGTTTCGAATGTGGTAATGTGCCAATGGCCTGGCACAACAAGAGCCACTATGGCTCACACACGAATACGTTACGTTAAATTCAATAAATAATTATTTCCCTGACTACAAAGTGAACTTTTTCAGAATACTTACATTACTATAGTTTTAAACGTTTTATCACAAATATAAATGTTTATAGTTTTAAGAAATCCATTTGTGTTTGAAAAAGGTTATAATTCTGAATTATTGATACACCTGTAGTTTCGAATGTGGTAATGTTCCAATGGCCTGGAATGAGATGATGTATGAACAGTTTCTTATAATTCCACGTTAATGCTCCAGTCCATGAATAGTATTGAGAAGCACTTTGTAATTCCAGTGAATAATGAATAATAATTTGAATAAATAATTGTATCCTAAAGATAAACCTAATACAACAAAACGACTGATTATATTTTTAGATGTTACGTTAGGAATGAATACTTCGTCAAATAAACACCATTGAATAAAAGCTAGAGACAAAAATAGAAGCAGGATGAGGGTCACAAATTCATTTATACAGTATTCTGTGTTGTCAACAAGATAAGGACAATTCTTAATATAATTACAGATGAACATGGCATATATCAGGTTCTGCAGATTTATCCATGGGAGAAATGCCAATGCCCAAATGTCAGATTTGGATAAACATATTAACTTCATATATCCTAATATTTTATCTACACTTACATAGAAATATTAGATATGTGTTTACAAAATAAATAACCCTAGTAAGGTAGAAATTTGAAATTCATGTTGGACAAGGTCAGGACAAACTACCAATGTATATAACATTTAATCATTTAAGCCAAGAAACAAAACAAATTAAATTACTTAACAATGTATTATCCATAAGAATATGCGATTCATAAATATGTATATCAATGATGTTAACTAACATCTTGTTTGTTTACGTACATCAATTGGTATAATACGATATCACCAAAACACTACAAATGCCACTTGAGTTAATACAAAACGTGTACATTAATAACTTGAAATAGCCTCGTTAATTATTATGAATATGGAATTCTCAGATTCCCTTTTTTATTATTTAGGAAGACAGTTATACAATTCTAATCAATGTTTGATACATCATAGACAAAGAGACTGAAAAGCAACACAGAATAAGCAACAATATTAATTGGAAATTAATAGTTTCATGTATATTAAGGCATGTTTAGAAATTAAATTACTCCACCCTCTTATTATCTAAAGAATTCTTCCCAACAAATTGCTGAGTAGCATGTGAATTATCTACTTTTAAGGAATAGCATCTGCTGGAATTAAATTTTGGAAAAGAATCACAAAGGCAAGCTTGTGCAACAATAAAACGTACAACCTTGTATTTGTAAGTATTACACACACACACACACACACACACACACACACACACACACACACACACACACACACACACACACACACACACACACACACACACACACACATACATACATACATACATACATACATACATACATACATACATACATATATATATATATATATATATATATATATATATATATATATATATATATATATATATATATATATATATGTGTGATATTCCATTTCGACAACAGTTATAACTTATGATTTACCAATGCGATGGATCATCTCCTTATTTCGTCTTTTAACTTAGCTCCTTGTTTTGTTTTTTCTTGGTTTTCAGCAATGACCATGATTGGTAAGATTGAGACCTTTATTAAGTATGATGAAGAGTCGAATTATTTTTTACTTGATTATAAAGCAGGAAACAAACTAAGGGACACTACTAATTACGATCCCCAATGAGATACACTTGGTAAACGCATTCCCTCCTATTTTACTTAATGTTCCAGTGGCAAATGCTTTTATTTAATTTGCATTCGCATGATTGGTATATATGATATACACATTCAACACGGATAGATTGTAGTACTATACGCAATACAAGTATTATATGCGGGCAAAACAAGTACAGGCAATCATAACAGCGTATCGTCACAAAATGCTTTCTGTCTCCAAACGTTGAATCTAGAAATCAAACTAATTATATTTTTACCTATGTATTTTTTTTAGAATATGCAAGCCATATGAACTTACAGTTATCGATATTTATTGCAAAGTAATGTGACAATTGTCACTGCCCAGTCAGACTGTATTACAAATTAATTTTGCTTGCAATCCTCCTGTGTAAAATTAATGGATAGAGCATTGCCAGCAGCTGCGCATATATCTGGAGATAAATTCTATGAAAAACACAAATAGTTACTCATACAAAAATGAGATAACAGGACCTTGTACAATGTTAACAGTCTTATTATATTTCCCTTTCTTTGTTTGGTTGTGGTATTGCATATTCTTTTAACTTTAGAGAGAAACATGCAAATGGCAAAGTTTGGTGAATTTTATTTACTTGATGCATTCGTTTTTTAAATTCCAATAAACATGAGTGTTTACATATTCGATAATTTCTAAACAGTTTAGGATAGCACAAGCTTGTAAGATCAGTGGTAAAAAAGTACCATACAATCGTACATATACACATCCAGCTGAATATTAAAGACGGGGGCGAAATGAACGATTACGAATGCAATGTTGACTGTGTGGCGATGGCCACTAGACCCAACATTCTATCCACAACAGTACTGCAGGGTAGTGTCCAAGGTGGTAGAAGGAGAGGTAGACAGAGAAAAAAGCGGAGTGACAACATCACAGAATGGACCAGGAAAAGTTTTGCAGAGACACATGCATTGGCACTTGATCGAGGCTAGTGGAGGGAACTGGTCAGATGTTCCGCAGCACAGTGCCTCAACGACCACACTAGGTCAAGAGACTGATGATGATGATGATGATGATGATTGGCTGTGTAGACTGTCTCAATGATTTTACCCTTTTTTTAAACTGGAACTTATTGCCTGGGTAAAATGGTAAACACTCACGTCATTATCCGTTCAACGACACTTACTATCACAGAAAAGATTTAAATAGCATTCATGTAACCGTCAGTTAACTTCCTAAAAGTATTGCTTCATTCACGAAGTCTACGTTGTTGCTGTTGACTTATCTTTTAAAAATTTATGTTATTAGAATTTCGAGTTCGAAAGTGGTCATGAACTGCATTGTTTCCTAACTTTGCCAACAGCCACCATATATGGAAAATTCATTATTTATGTTTCCTATGAGGAAAAGCGTTATAATGGTATAATAGAACATGAACACCAACCAATATGCAATTATCAACATTCATGATGTAATTTACTTATGTGCTATGATACCTTCTCAAACAGTTAGTCGGAAATCTTGGCGAAAGAAGCAAACTCTGTTTTTCTGTATAGCAATTGTCAAATTGTAATTCATCCATTAACTTTCAGATTGAAACTTATATCTGTCGCTTCAGTAATAGACGATTCCAGCTTAAGAAATACCAAATCTAGGGTCACATGATTACAGTATGGGATGTGCTGGATTACACAAATCGTCGGAAGTCCACAAAGGCTTGAGAGGTGTTTCGTTGCTGAGTATGTTATCGTTAATTGCTGAGTATGTTATCGTTAATTGCTGAGTATTTTATCGTTAATTTTTTGTTTTAGGCTCATCATTTGAGTATGTTATCGTTAATTGTTCGTTTTAGGCTTATCATTTGAGTATGTTATCGTTAATTGTTCGTTTTAGGCTTATCATTTGAGTATATTATCGTTAATTGTTTGTTTTAGGCTTATCATTTACTACATAGGATATAACTGTTGTCTGTTTCTTTGTGGATTCAATTGAAGTTTGAAATGTATTTTTGATGAGCAAAGGCACTTATGGAATGGTTTTTCATAATTTGATCATTTTCAAATGTTTTCCTATTCCCCTCAAAGGATATTTAAAAATGACCTTCCAAAGCGCCGTGTCTTCACTTTGCAACGAAGCTATCCGATAAGTATATTAGTACGTATTGGTAATCATAAAAGCCAACATGATACGTTAAATTTGAAACAAATCTGAGGTTTGGATTGTGCATTTATAATCACTCAACCTATTCGCAGAAGTTTCTAAAATTTACCATTTCAGATTATTGTATATTTTTCAAAATATACTAAACACTTTAAGATCATTTCAAAGGAATGGTGATATTTATGCATTTAATAATGGTGTCTTATGAATTTACACGAGATAATTCATGTTCTCCAGGATAAGGGCTTGATGATCCCTACAACTAGCATGACACCAGCCGTATCCATTTCGAAAGGTAATCTAAATTTTTTATTTTACATCTTGTTTTTAAATGAGGTTATAAGAGAGAATTCGAACTGAAATGTATATCCCAAAATTGAGATCATTTACGTCATGGTGATAATGATATTCCATATAGGTGGTTGAAATATAGGGGTATATTATTAACAGTTAAATAATTTACTAACTTTAATAATTAAACCACTAGGCGATCAAGACTACAACTGAACACGTCCTCCTGTTGCACTCGGTAAAGTTATAACATCAACAATACCCAGGGGCCCCGGGTGAGCGCTCACCGTTACGGATCACCGCCATCTCACCTCTGTCTGCATGGGTCTCGGGCTCAGCTAATGCGGGTTTGTGAGAAAGCATGCCAGTAGCTTCTGGTAGGTCTGCGGTTCTTCCTGGGTCAATACTGACCGCCATGAATAGATTATCTTGTGCTATAACAACAATAACAACATCAACAATACCCAGTTCATGGTTCCTTAATTAAGGTTACAACTATTTTGTGTCTTTATCACTTTTTACTTGAATGATGCTATTGTATAATTTCTTGTATCAACTAGGCCTACTTTACAGAAGTATGTAATTATCAAGACCTCTATGTACACAAGTGCTTCATGTCGATGGCTATTTCCCAGCTGTGGACCTCTTTGTTCGCCTCTGCTTGGTATGTTTGTATAATTGTCTAAGCGTGTCTTTATTATAAATTGTATATATATATATATATATATATATATATATATATATATATATATATATATATATATATATATATACTTACATTCTCGCTGTCTCTTTCTGTCTTATATACACAAAACTGATATATGGATTACATTGATTGCTTTTGCAGAAGCATTTTTTTAAGAACCAGTTGAAAAGGTAGCTAGACAAAACTAAAATCAAAAGTTGAGCAAACTCGATAAACGTACTTAACCATTAGCCATGAATTGATTCCTGACATTATAAGATGATATATTTGTCCATTTAGCACTAATCAGCTAGACAGTGTCTGTACAAAATTCGGAACATTTATTCTAACACAATTTGAGCATGAATATATTGTAGAAAATCAAGTATTGTAATATTTCCAGGCAATGTATGTTGCGTTGTAAGGAATGTTGACACTACGATGTCTGTTTATTAAATACTTGTTCTTTATAGTGTAAATGGTGTATGAAGCATTACATATCAGTCACATTATAATTTCTAAGACTACAGTTAAATGTTCAATATTCGAACGACGACTATCTGATTATTCCTTTTGCAGGTTTATAATATTCCGTTCCCATAGAATGATTCACATATTACAACGCAAGTATATCTACAAATGAAAAACTAACTTGTTTTAACACGAGATCGTCGTAGAAAAGAACGACAAAACTCGGAAACAAACCTAAATAAATATAATATAAAAAAAGATAAGAAGATAAGAATTCTTTATTTCAGACTACAAAGTCCATACCACTAAATTAACAAAAAAGTTTTATAAAAAAATTTTTTTAAACAAAAGTACATACATACATACATACATACATACATACATACATACATACATACATACATACATACATACATACATACATACATATATATATATATATATACAGCAACATCTACAACTATTAACTGCATCATGCATTATTAATAATAATAATTAAATGACACATTTAAATACTAATTTGTTCCATCTACTAATAATATGAGAATTTACATGAATATCATAGTTCCAAAGAGATTTCAGTATACAGATCTTACTATTAGACATTCTTGTCATCATTGAGAATACATACTTTCTCATTATTTCATCAAAACTGAATACATTATAGTTAACAAACATGTTGGAGGCACTGTTCCACCTTGGAAGACCTGATAGAAAACGAAGACTATTATTATGACCAATAACTAGTTTTCTTTTCGTACATTCACTAAAAAGTTTGTCCACAGAGGAGCGCAATACATGGTGCAGCAATAAGATTTGAATACTCTAATTTTGATATGCAATGAACATTTCTTGAATCTACGCAGAAGCATGTCTGTTCGAGTACACAGAGATCGGTAATGTCTTATCATATCTTCATTATCCAACCGATTGGATTTCAAAATATGACCCAAGTACATATAAGTGTTGACATAGATAAGAGCATTGCCATTAAGATATACAAGGGGAGGAGATGGTAATTTGAAAGAAGCTGTCTGAAAGACCATGCATACTGACTTTTTTGCATTATACATTACATCATTCTCAAATGCGTATTGTTCACATATCTTTAATAATTTCCTTAAACCTGTTATAGACGGACTTATCAATGACATATCATCAGCAAAACTGAAATTGCTAAGAAATAGCACATTTGGTGGCAGACGTAACCCTACGTTACACTGACTGAGCTTACGATTTAACTCGTCTATCTATCTATCTATCTATCTATCTATCTATCTATCTATCTATATATATATATATATATATATATATATATATATATATATATATATATATATATATATATATATATATATATATATATATATATATATATATATATTGATTAACAAAAGGGACTGAATCCCCCCCCGCCTCACCCCATTGGTTACATTGAAAGCGCTGGATATTACACTTCCCCATCGCACACAATACAAGTGTTTCCCATGCCAGTTAACTAAAGTATGAACTATGTAGACAAGTATTTTAATATCAATCTTATATTAATATATCAGATAGCTATATTTGAAATGATAGCATGAATAACTATATTATCTCAATTTAGATAAAAGCATATATGCAGTTAGGAATGAGAGAGGGCGTGAGAGAGATACAAAGAGAAAAACATTATTCTTGAATCCGAGTGTCAATAATATAAAGGCACCATTGGGTTGTCGCTTCGACAAAGCTTCCATGACAGTATTTAATGCATCATATAGAAAATGCCTAGATAATCACACATAAATTAAGGACACATAAATGGTGCCCTTCTAGAGCATTATCCCGAGTATTTTAGCCATATGACTTCACACGAGCACGGTAGAAACTGTGTCACTGCAATGTTATATGCAAGGGTGTCACTAACGAAGCAGGACGTTTTAAAATGGCAAGGTTTACCTGTACGCATTTATGTGGAAAATATTTACCTGCATGGATACAATACATGGCAAGAATTTAAATGTAGGTATTCATTTGGCCAGAATTCACGAGAACTAATGTACTTTAAACGTCAACACTTCTATTTTTCACAAGTAATTTCACATTTCTATTTTGTAATCTGTATCAGTTACAGGAGGAAATTTGGATCGTTCTGTTGTATTTAAGTTAATATCAAGGTATATGTATTTCTTAATCCTTTTGTAAATGCCGACATGGCCTTTAATTATATTAAGGATAATGTGTAATCTTTTGATGTTAATCCTTTTGTTGGTGCCAAAACGGCCGGCGCCAAAACGGCCCGTGCCAAAACATCCTAGTGCCAAAACGGTCACGTCAAACCGGCCTTCGCCAAAACAGTCACGCCAAACCGGCCGGCGCCAAACTGGCGGCGCCAAACCGTCGGCGCCAATACCTTACGGATCGTGTCACTACATAGCGAATCAAAGACCGTAATGTACTAGTCTGACTGAAGTCCATTTTTCACCCAACCTTAAGAACAGGAAAAGTCTAGACAACAGCTGTAGTCAAATGAAGCGTTCTTAGACGTGGTAACCCTAAAATAAATTCTCTATTCACAATATGACCACACATCACTCTAATTTCACACTTGCATAGTTTTTCTTGTATGACAGTTGTGGCATAAGGCATTATGAATAATCATTTCCAAGAAGTATATTAGTACTCAACGCCATGAAGAAGAAAACACTATCCAAATTTACAATACAAAGAATAATTTCTCTCAATTTAATAAACACATACTTAGCAATATCAAGAGAATTCGTTCAATCAAGAACTTAGAAAGGGACAAATTTTCGAAATTAATGTACGATGTCATTATGTCTCGTGAATAATTTACATTAAAACACATTAGCCTAGAAACCGGATAATTACTTCACATGAAAAGTATTGTTCTAGCACCGACTGCCGGTAATCAACAAATAGTCAGTACAATCTAAGTTAAATTGGACATTTCAAGTGGCAGTTGATTAAATAGTTTTACTTATTTGTAATTACAAAATTTGAATCTAACTACTTCGATCACTTATATTAATTGCAATGATATTTGGAAGTCATATGACCATTATCCACGGAGTAAAGACTACGAAAGACATCATACAACATAGCCGTTAACAGCAATCACCCAAATAATGTATGGGTACAGTTCAGTTCAGCGCGGTTCCATGCCATCAACATTCTTAAATACAAGTGCCCCAAGACGTCACACAAACGGTCTTCCAATGCACCTATGGTACTATTCCACAGTTTGTAATGGTTTTGAATCGCAATTGCATGTATATATATATATATATATATATATATATATATATATATATATATATATATATATATATATATATATATATATATATAATTTAGATGTATGGTCTATGCAGTCTGAAATTTCAAACAAAATGCTTCCTATAAAATAGTCTACGTACGACTATCGGACACGTTTATGTAAGGCACTTCAATTTACAATAAGGGCGATCAATTTATTATCGCAGCGATAAATATGTATCTCGGTGGGTCTGAATGATCAACGTTTAGTGGTGTATATATTCATTTACTTTCCTCGTCTTATTTGTCAGTGTATTTTGATCTTTTATTTGGTACATGGTCCGTCGTGACATTTTCCATATTTTAAATTCGTTTATCAGCCCTCTTCATATAGTCAATTCATTGTTTTTTTCCGAAGTGTGTTTCCCAGGGTACAAAAAAATGTAGCTGCCTGGCTGAATTTCATTCTGAAACAAACTGATTTTATCAACTAATTCGATGTCCTCCTTTCCATTGTAGGAATGATATCTCAGAATAATATGTCTGAATTCTGTGGGAAATAATTACTTGTTTGTGCATTGTTCTTTTCAAACGTGGATGACGTCTGTGATATGCGATGCTATCTCGTTAATTCTCTGCCATAAAAAGAAGATTCCCATGTGAGTAATTTACAAAGGGATAACCCTAGAGTTATACTATTGCAATATGTGATGTGCTTGGTTACAAGCGTAGGAAATCCCATAGGGTTTCAATTGATGATTCATTGCTGGACTGTTACTATTAACTGAAAGCTCTAGGCTTTCCCACATCCATTTGATCACATTCTAACTGTCTGTGTTTTATCAGTTTAATATGAATTTTCAACTAAAGATTTATGAGTAAGTACATGTGATTATTCATTTTAAATAGAACACGTGTTATTTGTATTTTCTCCATTATTGATCGGCATACTTTACCCGCACTGCACATAATTTGAGAGATAGATCGTTTTATCTGGCAAATACAGGCAAGAAACACACACACACGCACACACACACACACACACACACACACACACACACACACACTATATCGACTGACTGGAGTATTGATGACAAAACTGTATATTGGTATATTGATACATACATTTTACTGTATTTTTGAAGGCAAAAATATAACAGTCCATTTATATGTTATCCATCTGTACTCTCTTATAACAGAGGCATAGCTAGAGTGTTTGGAGTCCGGGAACAAGATTTATTTTCACGTCCCCCACTCCAACTCTGCAACCAATTATTTAGCAAACATTCCACATGCAACCTATTTCAAAGCCCATTTTGGCGCCCCCAATAGTCTGGCGCCCAGGGACAAATGTCCCCCTCTGATTATACAATTGTCATACAATAATCAACGACACTAGCATACAGTAATCTACCACACTATCATACAGTAATTTGACAGTGGCATACAATAATCTAAAATACTATCATACAATAATCTACCACACTATCATACAGTAATTTAACACATTGTCATACAATAATCGACCACACTATCATACAATAATCAACCACACTATCATACAATAATCCACCACACTATCATACAATAATCGACCACACTATCATACAGTAATTTAACACAGTGGCATACAATAATTTACCACACTGTCATACAATAATCCACCACACTATCATACAATAATCCACCACACTATCATACAGTAATTTAAGACAATGTCATACAATAATTTACCACACTGCCATACAATAATCCACCACACTATCATACAATAATCCACCATACTATCATACAATAATCGACCACACTATCATACAGTAATTTAACACAGTGTCATACAATAATTTACCACACTGTCATACAATAATCCACCAGACTATCATACAATAATCCACCATACTATCATACAATAATCGACCACACTATCATACAGTAATTTAACACAGTGTCTTACAATAATTTACCACACTATCATACAATAATCAACCACACTATCATACAATAATCCACCACACTATCATACAATAATCCACCACACTATCATACAGTAATTTAACACAGTGTCATACAATAATCGACAGCACTGTCATACAATAATCCACCACACTATCATACAATAATCCACCACACTATCATACAGTAATTTAACACAGTGTCATACAATAATTTACCACACTATCATACAATAATCCACCACACTATCATACAATAATCGACCACACTATCATACAGTAATTTAACACAGTGTCATACAATAATTTACCACACTATCATACAATAATCCACCACACTATCATACAGTAATTTAACACAGTGTCATACAATAATCCACCACACTATCATACAATAATCTACCACACTATCATACAGTAATTTAGCACAGTGTCATACAATAATCGACCACACTGTCATACAGTAATTTAACACAGTGTCATACAATAATCGACCACACTATCATACAGTAATTTAACACAGTGTCATACAATAATCGACCACACTGTCATACAGTAATTTAACACAGTGTCATACAATAATCGACCACACTGTCATACAGTAATTTAACACAGTGTCATACAATAATCGACCACACTGTCATACAGTAATTTAACACAGTGTCATACAATAATCGACCACACTATCATACAGTAATTTAACACAGTGTCATACAATAATCCACCACACTATCATACAATAATCTACCACACTATCATACAGTAATTTAACACAGTGTCATACAATAATCGACCACACTGTCATACAGTAATTTAACACAGTGTCATACAATAATCGACCACACTATCATACAATAATCGACCACACTATCATACAGTAATTTAACACAGTGTCATACAATAATTTACCACACTGTCATACAATAATCCACCACACTATCATACAATAATCTACCACACTATCATACAGTAATTTAACACAGTGTCATACAATAATCGACCACACTGTCGTACAGTAATTTAACACAGTGTCATACAATAATCGACCACACTGTCATACAGTAATTTAACACAGTGTCATACAATAATCGACAGCACTGTCAAACATTAACCTACCACTCTCTCATACAATAATATACCTCACTATCAAACAATAAAATAACACACTATCATACAATAATGAACAACACTATCATTCAATAATCAACCACACTCTCATACAATAATCAGTCATACTATCATACAAAAACCTACCACACTATCATACATTAGTCTTCAATACTATCATAAATTAATATACAACACTATTATACAATAACCTACCACACAGTTATACAATAATATACAATACTATCATACAACAATCTACCACAATATCACTAATCTTGTGCGGGTTCACTGGCGGCAGTTTCAACGACTGTGTAATAGCCGAGGCTGTAACGGTCAAAAAGAGCTCCTACCTTCGCTCCAACCAGGTTGCCGTCATCCCGATACCCGGCATCGCTGAACAATTATTGTTGAACCTTACTGTACTCATCGAGAGGCTTACTCTTTACACGTAAATCGACGATCTTCAAAGAGTCTTACCGAAATGAACGTCGGTTGACCAGGGTGCTTTCTGCAAAAATACCAATTCATTGCACGCGTTGCTGGCTTGGCGGGGGTTACCGAGTTGTCCGAAAACGGGATATCCCGCACAACTGTTGGTCTCAACAATATATCCCATTGGTCTGTTTTACATTCTATTTTGATTGTAGAATAATGGAAAAATTACACATATTTTGGCAAAGTAAACACAAAATCGTAGAATTCACAGTCCTGACAAGCAGCAGAGGGGTTGAGCCCACCTTTTTTTTTTGCAAGGCCTCATTTCTAAACAAAAAAAAAACACATTACCAAATTGAAGAAAAAAAAATGTAATTGAAATGTTAACTACATGAAATCAAAAATGCTATCCCGGTTGGTATTTATCCTCGTTATGATCCCATTACATATTAGTTTTCAACCCGGTAAATAAATATTTACAAACCCGAGCCTGAGTAGATGTCGAACACCTCTGATGCTATGAATTAAATCATATATATATATATATATATATATATATATATATATATATATATATATATATATATATATATATCAAAAATGGTAGGAGAAGCGTTAACAACTAGATTAACTCAAGAGCGAGTAGCAGCGATTAAAATATTTATACCCGTCCGTGATTCTGTCTGAAAAATAATTACAGCAACGACAAGAATCTAAAGTTGATTTTGCAATAGGTGCTGAACAATTATTCAAACCTGTTACTACATCCACTAAAGAAGTTATATATGGAAAAGAAGGAGAAGTACAAAAGGTGTTCTTCCTGAACTTGCAAAAATATCAAAAATTATTGAACAAACTGTTGCACAACATCCTCCTGTCGTGAAGGAAAATATTACACCTAAACAAAAACCAATCAATGAAAATATTGAACTAATAGCGAGATTTCACGAGGGTGTTATGAAGCAGTTCAAAGAAATGAAAGAAGATCATTTACCCACTGCAACATTAGTAAGTTCGGTTTAAAAACATAAAATCTTAAAACCAGAATATGTTACCGTGAATGAGAATGATGCTGATTTTATCCAGTGAATATATCGTACATACTACAAAAAGAAACAAGCCAGAAATAATGATCCATAATTCGTTACTTTTGTAAGGAAATTACGAAAACTTGATGATAAAAATACAGCCTCAACATCCACCAGCTCCATATTCGCAACCTGAGCAAGAGTCTTATCAACTTCCTCGACCTCAACAACAAATAGAACAACAACAAATGAAAAAACAAAAGCCTTCCTATCAACCTCCTCCACCACAACAACCTGAAGCAGAAGATGGTGATAGTTTAGAAAGTTTGGGATTGGGACCTGAAGAAGGATATTACGATACGCCTTGTTACTGGTTATAGTAGTGGCGAAGGATGATTGATGGAAGAGAGATTAAATCTATTGAGCATGATGTTGATGTTGCCACAACAATAATTGGTCTAACTAGATATTCTGATGATTATACAACATCGTTTGGACCATCAATTATGTTTGCTAAGGATATTACTGATAACACTGAAAATGTTCAGTATATTCTGAGACAATCAAGAAATAATGCTGGTACTGCTTATGTTGATGTCGAAGATGTGATTGTTACTACTGATATTAATTTCAATCTTGGGTTTGCAAAAGGTACAAATATGTTGGAAGGAACGCGTAGACTATTTTCATGCGCGATTCCACCACTGTCTCATAATTTCGGATATTTTGGAATGTTCGAAAGGTTATCTTTGGAGCGAAACATACAATAGTTCTCGTACGAAACGTTGATGATCATGATGCAATCTGGCATGGTGCTTGTGTTCCTGATAGTAAAGTAATATTGACAAAACTATCCTTGTGGATGCCAGTAATGACTCCATCAATCACCGCAGAGGAAAAATTACTATATTTTATGGGAACAGGTGGTAAATCATTTATATCGTGGTTATCAGTTACATCGGACACAATGACGAGTTCTGTTGATGGTGTATTTACATGGCATATGGCATCAAAACAAGGAGTTTCTGCCCCGCGGCATATATTTATTGCGTTACAGGATAAAACACGATAAAGTAAACAAACACACAGCCATATAATATTTGATCAACTGGGCGTTAATGAAGTTTCGGTAAGGATAAACGGCCAATCAGAACCATCCGAAGATATTTTACTTAATTACGACCAAAACCAAATAGCACGCGCATATCATCGTTCATCGACATTTGCGGGACGTGATACAAATTTCAATACCGGTCTGCATATATAGCAATACGATTTTAAAAAACTATATCCGATTTAATACTTTCCGCTGGAACATCTCGATTTCGCGATGACATATACTTCCGAGCTCGTGTAAATCGGAGCTATCGCCAAATAAATAGCAATAACTGTCATACTCAGCGATAAATCGATGTTACTGGAAGGTGTCGGTGGTTGAATGAGAGTCGTTTATGTACCAGTAGAAAACATATACTGTTTTCCAAAAACATGAAGACAATTAGATCACTCGGATTAGTATAAATGTCATATAGTCACTTTAATGTCACCCTGAATCCTCGCCAGGCGAAGAAGTTACAATCGAAAACCGCAAGTACATGCGGAGCAACAATAACATTAAAACAAGATAAGATTGCTAATGGTGGTCCAAATAAATTGTCAATGACTAAAACTCAATTTAACCATTTCAATAAAGCAGTAAAAGCTAAAACTCGCGTTCAACTTTTTCCGCTCCATCCGCAGTCAAAACTATGATTAAATCAAGTGGCATGTTTCCTCTTCTCGCTTTGTTACCAGCGTTGATTGCTGCTGCCGCTTCCTCAGTCGCAAAAAGCTACTTCGTTAGGTGTTGTTGGACATGCTGCTGGATTTACATTAAAGAAAGTGAAATGGCTTGAGACTACCAAGGAGTATTTACTCGTAACTCCGCTGTTAAATTTTGATTTACTTGATTCCGCTAAAAAATGCGCGATAAGAAACTTCAGAGGTGTTTTCATGCGAAATCGATTACCACAACAACCAAACAATATTGAAATAGGTATTATTAATCTCCATAAAAGCACTGGATCTGGAACTCACTGGGTCTCATATGCGATTGATCCATGCGGAATTGTTTATTTTGATTCTTTTGGGTTAGCGCCACCTAGAGAATTTATGCGTTATATACACCAATTAAAAATTACAGTCTGGTATTCAACGCCACCAACACAGACAATAACCGAATAAAACTAAACCTGGTGCCGACGGCGCCATTGACACTCTTGACAGGCAAACTGCATATCTTTCTAGGAGAAGTAATGATATTGAGGATATCAATAATAAAATCCGGTGTAAAATAAAATCTATTACGGGGAAAAACTCTAAAATTGTAATAATAGTTCACGAACCATCGTTGTCAACCGCGATAGAGATTAGTTCAGCAGATTATGCAGCAGATATATCTAAATCATCGATCAGAACCATATTAGGATGGCTTGAAAAACCACGGTGGAAAATCCACGTCCACCTGAACCTAAAAAGTCTGATTATATCAAAGATAAATATCTCACTATGATATGCGTAATTCGTTTCTCTTTGAAGCAATATTTGAATCGGATGATGATAAATCTAAAGTTATAAACTACTATGGTGATCTTCAAGCTGGTTTTTATATTTAAAAGAAAACATGATGATTATTCTTCCTTTTCTTCATATAAAATTCTCATGGAAAGGTTTGTTGTTGAGTTTACACATATTAATGAAAAATATAATTTACATATACAACAACTACGAAGGAGTTTTCAAGAGAAAATTTTCGATTTGTCACATATACAACGTAAGATCATTACCAATAATAAAATATTAAATCAAATTATATTTGATATGTAATTTTTACAGTGAAAGATAATCAACGCAGTAATCAAATCTGATGCTAATGTTAAAGAATAATTTATACCCGAATATTCGGTTACAGTTGGTTTATCTGATTTTAGATTTCCTGGATATATCGAGCACGCACAAAAATCTGTCGTTGATATTATCGATGAGTTTATTTCCTCGGATACTCGCGGCGTGGAACAAAATACTACCACCGGCAACTATCCTCAATCATAATAATGAACCAGACGAAACTTGTAGACATATATCACCTGAAAATGTCGATATAACCTCAGTGATTGTAGTAAATATTTCGTGTGATGCAATTGACGGAAATTATCAGATAAATACAGAAATATCAAATAAAGCACAGCAAGGATATATTATATATACTTTTTCCGCTTTAAGTATCTTCTGGAAGTTTGATCATACAAGTACAAGTTAACCCAGTATATTTACGGTGTCATAATCCTTGGATATCAAAAATGATTTTCAAACTTAAGGATCAAAATTCTAACTTGACTGATTTATCTCAAGAAATATTACAGATTAGTCTTTATGTAAGATCTTAAGATCTCGATCGTAGATCTTAATTGAAAATGTACGATCTTACATGTATATGTACCAGCACGTGACGATTTTCATACACGACAAACAAATACTTGAGAACCCGATCAGAGCAGCATTTGCACAATCTCCAGTCAGCAACGTTGATATAGTTATTGATGAATTCGGTAATGAAACCCTTGTACATAATTATTTTGAATAAGTTGTTTTGATTATACCTTCCTCTGCTTGCCTCACACAGGCATGATCAATATCAAAATATTTACGCGCGGAATATATTGATGGTAATTCGATAATATCTTCGTCGACGAATGCCATCACCGGTCGTCGTTGTTGGGTTTTTATGCTTGATCTCGAGTTAAGACAATTTTCACTTTGAGTAACAGCTCGCAAATTACTTACGCGGTTGTCTAGTGGATTTAAGTTATTATGATCGATAACAAGACCTTTATCAACCCATTAAAACACTCGTAATTAAATGGATGAGCGAGATATTTTCCATCACATAACCCCTTTTACTCATCCAACAGATTTTTACCTTTCGTTTGCAATTTCTAATGATTCCATCACGAGAGGCTTCATAGGTATTGTCAACAGGATGAGATACAAATTCGTTTTGGTTCATTATATTTACTAAACATAGTAACTATTTAATTGCTTATCGCGGTGACAACCTGTAATATAATCGTATTCATCAAATACAGCTTTGTATTTCTTCGAATATCGTCTAAATAGCTCTGGGAACCTTTTGCCTCAACACTTGCCACATAATTGTGTTTTATCTCGTACGCCATTCCCGCATTTGACGCAAGTAGTAGGACCCTGAGATCCTCGCTTGATATGCTGATTATAACCCGCGCAGTATTCTCCTACAAATTATTTTAAACACACGCCTGTCGGTCCCGTCATTATTCATTTACAAAAAATGTGTGCCATTGATATATTAATATTGCTCGATATACTTAATTGAATATATTTTTGTTCATAAGATATATGGGAGAAATTTTCAAATTTCCGACATAACACCGTCTAGGTCAAGGCCGGCTTTTGATCTTGATCGTAATATACGTTCAAAAATTATAAGTAGTATCAAGCCAGCAATATATGAGTTTTTTCGAGATGGAGACGAATACGTATGGTCGACATATATAACCACGCGCGATGATGCAACTATGACCGATAAACGACCAGCGAAAATACTCTCCGCAATAAATCCCCAATCACGAAAATATTTTATTCAGGTGGAATTCAGTAAATTTTCAAAACGACGTTGGAGAGTTTATAATAAACGTGAACGTATAATGACGACACAACGTAAACTTGTGATCATCGATGATAAAACTGATCCTAGAATGTTAACTGGGATTGACAGAGTATACTACGATCAAGCGTATCCGCTAACCATAGCTATTTACGGAATTTTTCTCATAGAAACCCCGGATATGAATGCACTTTCCCGGATGAGATTTTCATCGCTGAATTGTGTAGCCGAGCTAGTTATCTAACATTTTAAGAATGTGAAACGCGGAAATGGTTTAACCGATCTGAGACGTTCCAAGATGAATAAATGGGGCGAATCGGTTAAGGACATTTTCGAAAAAAAAGTTCCCAATAATCATAACAACGATCACCGGAGAAGTATTGTACGAATCGAAACATTATAAACAAAAGTGGAGCTCTGATTCACACCACATCACACGCGTGGACCAACTCCGCAAAGATATTTCCACGAGACCTTGTTGTAAAATATTACCCGGAGAACTCAGGCGGGAATGTTTGATTACATTTACGACTTAAGTAAATCCGACCCTGTGGCAGTATGGTTTTTTAAGAGTTACTAAGATGGAGAATATGATCATTTTTTCAGACCTAACGGCGAATTATACCGTACATAATCTCTTCACGCAAAGATGAATGGACTCGCCACGCGGTATTCAGCGACAAATACAGATGAGCTATTACGTCGTTGTTTTACTGTTCCATCTGTCGCCGCTCACTTTGCTCAGAAAAAGAATTTATGGCACTGCCCCGATTTGAATTTCTTTCAGATATACAATCGAGTTGTGTCAGTATGGCCACGGCGGACTATGGAATACTAAAAATGATTACAAGGATGTTATTTCTGTTGATACTCTTGGTTTGGTAAACATTTATCAACGAAGAAATGGGCACCGATAGTATTATTACGATATATGATTGATTGTGAGATGTTGATATCATTGATCGTCAGTGAAGCAGTTATATCGTATAGGAAACAAACCTCAGTTTTGTTACCAATACCTAAAATACTTCCTGGAGAACAATTAGCGAATCGCGGATACAACGACAAATAGTATATTTATGAGACGACGAAATGCTTACTAATCTAATGGAGTAAAAATAGGAACTATTGTTGGATATTTTGACGGCGAATCGCCACAATATATCCATTTTAGATATTGGATGTTATCTTATGTTTCGATTTATGATCGATGATAAACAGATTTTCTAGTATCGCTGTCAGAGCTGCGACAGATTCGTTTTACTTTGACCGGGAACATAAAGAAGCAGTAACCGCATTTACTACAAATGTTAACAAATTGGGTTCGTGGAGAATAAAACAAGAAACATTACACGGATATTGCAACTCCACAGATGTTGCTATCCAGGATAACTATCACGTAGAAACAATATCAAAATTATCATTGTCACCATCTGTGTATGATCAAGTATCCATATACAAAACTGTTTACTTGAATGGGCCAGGACGATGTGGTAAGACAACTCGTGCTATCGAATTGTTTGGAAAGAATTCTGACATGACTGTATTAACACATACACACACATAGACTTCCAAGGGAGATGACAACTGGAGGAGTAAATTCTTGTACTTATCACAGCCTTTTGAGATAAAAAGATGATAAATGGACTCTTGATCGAATGAGGGAAAATATATTCCACGGATCACCATTTGGGACGAAATATGTACAGCATCGTTAACAATATTAACAACATTTCTGGATTGGTTGTTAACGAAATACACAGCTGTGATAATATGCGGAGATCACGGCCAGCCACTGCCGTTTACTGAACTATCTCCTCACGAGTGGTTAAAATGTAGATTATTATGAAGAAAGTAACACAAATCACAGATCACTTGATGAAGAATTAAGCGAGTTCAAGAAATCAGTAAGATTACAATAAAAGAAATCCAATTTGAAAAAGCGCGTAAAACGATTCCAGAAACTTGCAAAGATGATTTTCGGGAAATCTGGAAACCAAACTATTTGATCATTGCGAGTAGAAAGAATGTCAGATCTACACTTCAGATGTAATTGTTTTACGTGCACGAAGAAAAATTCCCGACGTTACCAGTTCCACTGTGTTAAAAACCGGCTGATACACGACGATAGAATATCGATGCTTATATTCCTGGGAAAACAGAAAAACAAAATCTCGTATTAAATGATATTGTACTAGTTGACATTAATGTTGTGAGAAATACAGTAAACGCTGAAATATCTCCGTGGAGGTTAGGATTCGCAATGACGATACACTCATCTCAGGGATTAACTATCTCTGATACAGTTGTTTGGATTATTGATGATTATATCGAATGGTCAAACCTTGTGTTTTTCAGCCGTGTCACGAATTAGAAGAATAAATCAACTTCTAAAGGTTATTGTAAATTTCAATGGCAACGTCATCAGCGATATTGTCAGCGATACCATAATAAGAAAAAAACTCGCTGGTTTTAAACAGAGTGATTAAAAAATAATAGATAATTTGATATTGACGTTGAGGTCATTATGAAAATAAAACAATAATATGATAACCACTGCGAAAATTGTAATTGTATATTGTTGTGGTCATGGTCGGATAAAGATCCACGACAATTTACCGTATGTAAAAAATATAGTAGTCATATACGAGAAAATGTGATGTTGACCTGTTTTTAATGCAATCGACGTCGTGGTGCTAGTTAAGTTACCGCGGTGGTAATTGAATATCCTCGGGAATCACCTGTAGTTGTTCACGTGTAAATCCACGCCGAGGAGCAGTTGAATCTAATCTGTAGATTGAAGGTATACCTGTAGATGTAACCACACTAGATATATAATGTGTAGCTATACTCCAGATAGGATCAGTTGATCGTTTTTTACCACCTTCAGGTTCACCAGGTTCACATAAATATTTCACAATAACATTGCCTAATACTGGCTATCTTGAAAAAATACACCGCTGTAGATTTGTTTTTTTTCTGACTGCGTTAACAGGTTTCATACTGACTGTTCGAGTAATCTCATTATCTATTTATCACACTTGATAACCTTGCAACCCAACCCTTTAATGACAATGGTTCTGCTTTTTTGTATCTACTTGCAACATCAACTACAGTGAACGCATACTTGTAAGTCTGTCTTTTGACAGTATCATGTGGCAAAAATAATATACCGCCTGATAAACTTCATTAGGAACGCTAACATCAAAATACGCGAAGTGAATTTTCTGAGACGGTGGTAGATAAGTCTGCCATATTGCTTGCCGAGATAACCAATCTGCCGCGGTAACACGTGTGACTTTTCCTGAGCTGGCGAGTTTATTAATCGCTGCTTAACCTTTCCAGTTTCCTTTCGGGGAATAATAAATAGATTCCATTTATAATTAATTACCCGAACCTTATACAAGCCTACTTTTCATGGCAGATTTTATTAACCAACTAGCTAATCTTTCTTTAAATGTTTTATCGGTGACATAATTTAACGCGTGAATCAATTTCACATCTACGATATGTCACAGTTGAAGATCCTTACTTTTATAAGCGACATCATGACCATGACAAGAATTATCGATATCGTTTACCGGATATTCGCTTGGTTTGGGCTGATCTTGGCTATCAAGTCGGATACCAAGTCGAGTTCCAGGTCCGCAATAATTATATCCTGGAAAGTGTTTTTTTCCCTGGGTATTTAGCCCACGGAGCTCCTGGGAGTTTTGTTAATTTCGCTGCGACATCACCTCCGTGCTGCTTTTTTAAACTAATAAATCTAATTTTTGGGTACCACACCGTGCACATTTACCGGTGAGCCCTTGTCTTTTTTTATTGTAGCGGTTGTTATGTCGCTCGTTGGCGTACGTGTTTTACATTTTACACAATGTAAATCCATAATTTATTTATAATAACATGAATATAATTGATTTTTCCGCAACACGAAAACCAGACCTGTTAAGCATATTGCTGCGCTACCAAATTCCATCAGAATGATTATCATAGGTTCATATGGAAGTTAAAAAACGCAATTATTACTTAATCTAATAATGAGATGGTCAAAATGGGAGAAATTATATTTAGTTGCTCCATCTGTAGATGATCAAAGATGTTACGATGTGTTAAAAGATTTTGATGAAAATGCAGTCGTTGAACGATGATGATGATGATGTTATTTAATTTATTATCATTTAATATCAATGAAGCTCCGAGTGTTGAGGATATTGATGGAAGTATTAATAATTTAGTTAGAGGCCTTGTATAAAATGGTGGGTCACCCCCTATGCTGCTTGGCAAACAATACAGTGGCCATTTGAAGTGCATCCTACTCGGACTTTAAGAAGTCGACAACGCAAACTAGTTAAATGAAAATATGGTAAATTTCTTGTGAAACAGAATGAAAATTGGTTTTGGCAAACCAACGTTTTACCCAAGAAGGAAATGTTCTATCACCCTGGCAAGTAAAGGTGAAACATAATTCAGTTTGAATTTTCACTGGAACAGTCTACTTGAAGAAACATGATTATCTGCATACATCGAACTATCTTAGGTTATGGCGTTGAATAATTATATTGTAATTCAAATTATCACAGATATCAGACTATAAAGCAAGGTTAATTATTACAGTTTATTGAAAATGAATATTTTAACATCGACTGCAATGGTTCACTAGTTCTGTGCTAAACTAATGTATGGTTATCCATTTTATACAACTAGTTATTTTCTATATTGTTTTTGAATAGTGGTGTCTATTGACGTAGTCACAGTGGTTTACTTATTAGTTTGATCTTCCAGTTCTCTTGCTTCATGGGCGCTGTCTGTCACCTGTGTAGACTGACGATTGCACCATTCGCGGTAAATTAGCAGGCGCAATTTCAAAATAAGAAAACCGATTGAATGAAAAAATGGAACTTCTAACAAAATAACAAGCATGATGACCATAGATGTCTTTCCAGGATTGTCCCAGTCCAAAAGAGCATAAATACGTCTACCTCCTGTCGTTTGGTAAATGACAGAGAAAATTGCGTAGATGAAGCAAAATGCCATTGGTTGGTAGACGTGCAAAAGTCGGATGGGTTTTGCCGTTATGCACATGTTTAAAACCACGAATACCATATTGAGCACGTGTTTATTAATACTGGAGTGATCACTTCCTGAAATGAAATAAAAATATAGGGTAATATTAAATGTATTGTTTTAATTCATTTGCTGCATTGAATTAAAGAGATGAAAATTAATATGAACTCCGGTTTGTGAGATCAAATTTTCGTGATTTTAAGTGGCAAAAATGTAACAGAATACATATTCTATAGAAAAGGACACAATTATAGATTTGTTACTAATTCGTGAAGCGTTCCGGTGGATTAGTGGTTAGATCGTCCGCCTGCGGAAGCGGGAGGTCGTGGGTAGGACACCCCGGCTGAATCATACCAAATACTTAACAAAAATGTTACTAACAGATGTCTCGTTTGGCACTCAGCATTAGGAGGTTAGTGTTAGAACTGGTCGGCCTGGTGTCAGGATAATGTGACTGGGTGAGACATCATGCTACATGTCTGCGGCATGATGCCCCAGTGCTAGACATCACTATAAACTGCCTCACTGCAGATATCGTAGCGATGTGACTGAACAATTGTTAAAGCTACGTTAAAAATCTTAATCAAACAAACAAAAAAACTAATTGGAGCTATGATCATCAACGTCTGAAGGTTAATTATTTTAAACTGATTTGAAATTACAAAATTATATTTTATCAGAGTCGTGCGTATGGTACGCACAATGTCTCTATTACTCTCTGTCTCTCTCAACATTTGTATCATTCATTTTTCTATGGAAATAACCATTTTAAATTACGTATCTGCAATCGAAAACATTTTTGTAAAGAGCTCGGGAAATTTTTATCTTCCAATTTGTCTTTCTTATACTTCAATAAATATTGTTTTGCAGACACTATATTCCTGTATGCATTTCCAAGAAACTAAATATAATTAATGTCACACGTGGCTACTTTTAAGACCTCATTTTAATCGAAAATAACTGAAATTAAATTTTGAACATATATGACTGGGGGGGGGTGCGGGAGTTGCTGTTAACGACACACGAGAACAGAAGGATGTTTACGGGTATCTTAGCTTGATACAAAAAAATCATTCTCAGATCAACATTACAAACATTCAACATTTAAAAGAGCTTATCTATCGTTCCCTGTTCTTAAAGATGAAAACCTTACTGACAAAAGACAAGCATTTATCATCGATGCCATCGCAGGTATTAACAAATCATCAATGTTTATTCGTCATTGGAATACGACAGTTTGATTGGTATTTATCCATATGTGGTTCCCCTAACTTCATTTATCAATTACATCCTGAAACAGTGCTGCACTGGCTTTGATTAAAAATATTGTTATAAATATGTGTTATGTCACCATCCCCATGGTTTGGGAAACTATTTATTCTTCAAATATTTTGAAAATATCATGAGATACTTTTTCTCTGGATCGTGGACACAGAGTTGACAAAATCTTTCCATCTCACGGAAACATGATTGTTAGCCTTATGCTCAAGTTTTTAATAGCTTGTACACAAATACACACATTTGAGTCGTAAGTGGCAGACAGAATTATGTCATCCCGGTATTGACATTCGTGTACACACACACACATTTCTGTCTTATTACGTCCTTTATGTTCTCTGGAAATAATGCACTGATTTATATATGAACTTTGTTGGAATTTGTTCTGTAAACAAATAAGATGTAATGGATAAATCGAATATTTTATTTTAAGCTCGTGACATAATTAGATGAATAAAGATTTGTGTCTCTATCAGAAGAATAAAAAAAACTTTGATAGCCCCGGACACATTTGTAGCCATTCTCCATATCAAAGCTAGGTTCTCAAGAAGGATAATTACTATTTCAAATAAAACAAAGGTGAAAAGAGTTTCAGTAAGTCGGTTAGAGAGATATATTTGTTGAACCAGATGCCTTATGACAATGTCCTTGTATGTATGTATGTATGTATGTATGTATGTATGTATGTATGTATGTATGTATGTATGTATGTATGTATGTATGTATGTATGTATGTATGTATTTAATTTATACTTGGTTTACTTTAGTTTGTTTCTTAGTTTTGTAATCTTTTTTTATTCCACTACATTCTATATTAAAATAATTGTATTTACTGGATATGACATTTTTGAGAAATTCAGTTTGATCTGACTGTTTTTCGTAAACATTCAAAAATAGAAACTTTATAGATAATGCTAACATAGTTCTTTACCTTCAAATCGATTCAGTAGAGTGAAAGTAAAAAAACGTTTAAGAAATTTCTTTTAATTCGTTCCCATAGTAAATATTATTTGGTTTTAATCAAGGCTTTACTGCGACTACATAATGTTGGACATTTTAACAGCTTTTTATCTTGTTCTAGAAACATAATCATGTGAAGCTCATACAGGACTCTGTGTTGTGTCTTAAATTTGTTTATAACTGTTTCCTTTTGAGAATTTGGGCAGTTGTGCTTTTAAACATTTAAAACAATTTTGTTGTTACAAGTTTGAGTTAAATTTGTTTGATTTTGTTTCAAATTATTTGGATTCTAAAAGACTATTTTTTCATGGAAATACTTGTACTCTAAATTAATTCTTGGACAGGGACAGTTATCGAATTGTACACAGAATTCAAACACTGCAATATTATTTTCTATGATTCAACAAAAAACTGTTGACACTTCAGGACGACGTTGACCACAGCATACGTCATCGCCTTCCATTTAGGATTTCATCGGGATTCTAACTCAGCTTCGTTAGGATATTTTTTAACTAGAAATCCTATTTGTTTTTCATTCTTGGACTTTTTTGGATTTCATTCGGAAAACCGTTAGTTTTCTCATTTTTACCTTGTTTTTCTAGGAAATAAATTTTTTAAATTTTTACGAAGCTTGTTGTGTTCAATTTATTTCTTTTACGTTTTGCAAGAGCCAAAAACTAACCAACTAAATAATATATATATTATTTAGTTGGTTAGTTTTTGGCTCTTGCAAAACGTAAAAGAAATAAATTGAATATATATATATATATATATATATATATATATATATATATATATATATATATATATATATATATATATATATATATATATTATTTAGTTGGTTAGTTTTTGGCTCTTGCAAAACGTAAAAGAAATAAATTCAAGACAATATATGGTTTAAAGAAATTAAATATCGGACTGACTCATTGACTACCTAACCAATTTAATTATCAACGTATTAACTAGTCAGGTTCGCGTCTCACTCAGAAACTGACGAACCGTTTCGGCGCCCTAGTGGTTAGAGTGTCTGCCGAGGAAGCGGGAGGTCGTGGGTTCGATCGATATCCAGCCGAGTCATACCAAAGACTTAAAACAATGGTACTAACAGCTGCTTTGCTTGGCGCTCAGCATTAATTACGTTGGTGTTATGCGTGGTCGGCTTTGTGTCAGGATAATGTAACTGGGGTGGACATCATGTTACATGTCTGCGGCATGATGCCCCCGTTCTAATCTGACCTGTCTCACTTCAGACATCGTAGCGATATGACTGAAATTATTGTAAAGCTAGGTTAAAATTCCTAATCACACACATACTGACGAAAGAATGAAAGTCTGTTATAGCACATCAGCGCAACATTTACTGTTCATAAGGACGAACTCACTTTCTTTCAGCAGTGTCCAGTACAAAATGGTAACGACCATCGCTACAGAATTGATTATATTGTACAGAACCCACTCTATCCGTATATACCAAGGCATGTCTTTGCATTGATCTGAAGAGAAAGAAAACATTACTCGTTATCAATCTGATAAATATTAATGGTTAGAATGACCGAATGTAACCCATCATTATCCATTAAACACATCCTTCTTTTAATCCTCTTTGGCAAAAGCACTTAGCTCCCATTTCCGCGTAAAGATAAAGCAAATAAATGTATTTAAAGTGTCATCAAAACCCACAAAGCCCTTACGCATAATTGCATAATAATAATAATAATAATAATAATAATAATAATAATAATAATAATACTGTACACATGTAAGCTGTGAGAATGTATAGTCTTTGTACTTGAACTCACCAAATGACTTCAGTAATCTCTGTGAATTCATTGTTCATTAAAATACGCTGTATCCATTCATGTTTTTAATTTAATTTGAAACTACAAAACTCTTTCCGTAGACAGTCAAGGTTCATAAAGAATTTATTTTTAATTTGTATCTGCCATTGTGTTAATAACATGTTTAAATTCAACAGCTATCACTTTCATCAATGACTGTTGTACAGACCTTGTTGTCAATAGAAAAGTCTTTGAGTTCTATAACATATGGACTCAAAGACCTTTGTAAAGAGCAAGTGAGAAACAGTTAGAATATAATAGGGAAACATGTTTATTTTACTCTTTACTTTTTATGATGTCCTTTCTTTTGATGGCAATGTAGACAGTGCAGGACAAATCCCAACCAGATGTGATAGGTATTAATGTAAACTCCCAGTTGCTGAGGAATCTGAGCCATGTGGCTCCCTCATTTTTCTTGTATACACTAAAATCAACAACCGTCACCACCAGAAAGTAGAGTGTCCATGGCAGCAACCAAATCATTTGAGCTAGGCCAGTTCCACACTGGAAGAAATAAATATAAGGTATGGAAGTCACCAGTAGCTTTAAAGATATAATGTTCTTAACTTTCGTCATTGCTTATTATTAAATGTCGCCAAAGTCTTCTTACAGGACGTTACTTCTTGTCGCCGTTCTTATTGTCGCCAATTTCGTTAGTAATTATTTTCTTGCTTAAATTTCGTTTAAAAGGTGTTTAAATATCGCCCTAATTGAAACAGATTGTTTCTCATTTGGGGATGTTGAGAAATAGTAGTATTTGTCCGTATTTAAGCCTTTACTTATTATTATTATTAGTAGTAGTAGTAGTAGTAGTAGTAGTAGTAGTAGTAGTAGTAGTAGTATTGTTGTTGTTGTTAGATATAAAAGTATTAGTATTGATGGTGGTTATCGTGGTGTAACTATTACAAACCAATAATAAATGAAAGAAATCAAAGATATATAAAGATAACAATGATAAAGGGTGTTTAAAACAGTATGTATATATTTACTACTCAGTTATCTATACCTATCTCTTAAATGTTTCAGATTGAATAGTCCTGTTCTTGTTAACAAGGTCTCCTTTTAATTTGCCTCTTCAATAATACGCATATTTAGTATGTCGGTCATGAGTCAGGTCTGGATTTCATCGATAGAATCTTAGTCCTGGTTCAGGTCTGGATTTCATCGATAGAATCTTAGTCCTGATTCGTGTCTAGATTTCATCGATAGAATCATGGTCCTGATCCAAGACTGGATTTCATTGGTAGAATCTTTGTCCTGATTCAGGACTGGATTTGATCGATATAATCTTGGTCTTTGTTGAGGTCTGGATTTCATCGAAATAATCTTGGTCCTGATTCAGGTCTGGATTTCATCGATATAATCTATTTTTGGTCTCTGCTTTAAGTCATGAATAAAGGAACCTGAAATGTAATCCCACTGATATAGAGTAAACTTTTAAAGTTCGAAATACATTTTGATTAATCAGGGACCATGACTGTTATAAAAGGTATTTGTGCATAAATAGCTCCAATATCGTATATATATTATGTAACAGGCGATTGTTAAAGATATGATTATTTCATTTGAAGACATTATTCGGTAATAAAATGGCACTTGAATGGATCAACATTTGGGCTTTTGTATCTTCTTTTCTTCTTTAGTTCTTTCTATATTTTCTGCTTATTTCTATTAATCCGCTAATATTGTTCTATAAGAAGGTTTTAGTATACATAAAGAAAGAATACAATAGAATACAGGCGATAAAATAAAACAAATCTTTCTGTACGTCTTAGACATGAAAAATAATAACATCTTGTAAATGAAGACAACAGTTAATAATTATTTTGGTGGTATTTCAACACGACGTCAATTATTAAAGCCACAAAAGCAGATTTAGACAACATTTAAAAACATCACAGAAGCATACGTTTAATCTTAATATTTTGTTGCAATATACTATAACTGATTGTTTGAAAAGCTATTATTAATTTGCTGAGGGTTAAAAAATCTAACTAAAGCTTCATAGTTTTATGATCTCCAATCAAAGAATATTATCGAGGACTGATTTATTGGACCTTTCACTTAACAAAAAGTGATGAAACGATCACAAACTCCAAAAATTAACAAATCGGACGTTTAGACACATGTTTGATGAAATGTTAATCTACCCGCTTTACTGGTAGGCCTCTGCTATAAAATTTCTAAAGGCGAGAAATAATGGTAAATGGTGTATTATTTCAACAAGAACTCTCCGTTATTATCAACCATTTTCTTTGTTCACATTTTAGATACAGAGTTATGGTATTGGCAAGCAAAATCTCATTGCAAGTAATGAAAGGTATGCAAACACTAATAGATTGACTATATCATATTTACGTAATATTTTGGAAAGAAAATGCATTACACCAAGTGAAAAATGTACGGTATTATTCGCTTATACAATGTAAGGTATTATTCGCTTATAAGACGAGTCCAACTGCAAACTGCACAAACCCAGATATGATGTGACATAATATGCCTCTTATATGGGTCTATGTAGTCTGTTATTTGTAATCAGTAGAACAAAGAACATAGACCGTGATCTGCAGGTGTATTATGCTACGGCAGATTAGGATATTTGTTGTTTGCAGTTTGCCTCAAGTTATAAGCAAGTGCAGAAGGTATCCAGTTCGCATAAAACCTCTTCAGCAGTGCAAATTTTGTAATGTACTTAACAATAACATGTAGGTTACAATTCAGGAACAAAAAATAGCACCATGGTTTTTTTGAGTGGGTTACATATGACAAATAATAAGGATTAGTCACAAACCACGTAGACTCCCTTGATTTTAATTCAATACTTGTTTCTTTGTCATGCAATTTCAATAGAGCAGGCATTTTCGTACAGATTGTTTTCACATTTATCTGCATAATATTGATATCTGTACATGATTTCCTTAAACCGCTGTAAACGTCAACTTAATGAAACAATCATATTCAGAATCTAATATAGAATGACCGTGCAATTCGGCAAATTTAACATCCATAGCGAATATGTTTGTTTGATATCAAAGTCATCTCTAATTGACTGATTTAAAGTGAATCTTGGTTTCAATAACATCTTCAACACACTCAGGATTGACTCACGTGGGACCTTTGTTACCATATAAGGACACTTTATCTGTAGTAATTAACTACTATTATGTACATTTCAAGATAATGCTTCATTGTTGAGGAAAGATAAAATTACCCAGATCTTCAATTAATGGATCTAAATATATTTATCCACCAACCATAGGAACATATTAAGTAACAAAACATGCATAATTGAAGCAATATCCAGGGCCGGCTTTAGGCCAATTGGACCAATTGCACCCAATTGGGCCCCGCGTCTAGGGGGGCCCCGCACCTTGATTGGGGGGTGGGGGTCAATTCACAAGTAGTCTATACAATTCAGTGCATTGTGATGCCACCGTGGTCAAGGGACACAATCTTTTGCCAGTGTTAAGTGTACAGGCCACATGATAACTGTAGCAAGTGCCAAGTGAAGAAGTACCAGCTATACAGTTATATTAACATTTAAAACCTGCAAGTCTGTCAGGCTACTGCCAAGAATCCTAGTGAAGCGAGTGATGCCATTTTTGTGAGTATAGACAGTGACAATGAATTTTTTTTTATTATATATAATTAAAAGTAGACTTTACCATTACTGTCTTATATTGACCTACAATACACAATCATGTGGTTCTGCTTTCAATAATTTGTTGAACATTTGAAAGCCACTAGTTGAAGTTAAAAGTCAGTATAATAAGAAAAATGCAGCACTAAAGTGCTACTTTGGTCGCACGCTTTACAATGCTCTAGCATCAAAAGTATTATAGCTGTGCAGCTGATTTTTTTTTCTGCACCCCAAAAGTATATTAACTGTATTCTGTGTAAATCTCATGAAATAATATGGTGCTGTTTTTTCTATCCAGGTGGCAGACTGAAATACGCACGGTTTTGGCCATGGCGGGTCCATTAATTGTCTGATTATTACGAGATTTATAATGTAAATACTCCTATGCACCATTGTCCTGTAGTGCAAATTTGGTATTGACATCTTAAAAATTGACGAAATGCGAGCATTTTAAATGCCGCGTAGAATAAATAGATAGGCGAGGACTAAAGCAGAATGCATACATGCTTAGGTTATGGCATGGTGGAAAAATATCATAGTAAGTTCATGGCCTGAAATGGCGTGGTTTTCCAGATTTTTGCCGGACAAACATTTTTTGCCTACCCCCGGTGCTTATCACTGCATAGGTCGAACGCGAAGTGTGCGACCAACTATCTTTTGTTAGGGGTGGAACAGTACTCATGCTGCTTGAAGTGCTCTTCCTTCCGAGTTGAATTGTGTCTTCATGACATTTGCTCCAATATGTCGGATGTCTAACAAAATTCATGATGTCACAATTTTGTTGGCTTTGGATTGCTCCAAGCAGCATGTGAACCTTAAGAATTTATATTGTTATTTAATTAATTGCTTAAGATTAAACCACACACAGAAAAAATGTAGATAACAGTGGTGTGATTTAGCTAACATGACAATAATCAAAATTTATATTGGCATTCATTGTCACTTCTTTGGGCAGGTTTGCACATATGAGGTGTTGTAAAGCTGATTTTGACTGGTTTTCATTTGGGCAACAGTGGATCTATTAGGCTTTCGATGGAGTATGGGTACGCATCCTCCCTGCTTTGTGCCAAGTAGATTCTTCTGTAGCACTTTATAACTAGTCATTATGTGTTCACTGTATTTTGTTATAGAGACACGAGATTCCTGACCTTCAAATATGAGTAAAAGACCGAGAGATATAGGCAGAAAGTACCAGAGTGGCAATAAGAAAAGGGCAATAAGAAAGGCTAAGAAAGCCCAAGATGAAAGAGAAAGAGGAGCCATAGACAGATTTGTTTACAGAAATACATCAGATAAATCTGATGAAACAAATGTGCAAAACTCAGATGAAAATGATCCGAAATTCAGTGATAATGATAGTGGTGCTGAAGAAATTTTACAAGATGAACACAGCTTTAAGGGTGCTTCTGCTGTTACGAACTCTTCGAAAGATCCTTCCACTTCAAATGTCACCAATGATGATGAGCAAGATCCTTCCACTTCAAATGTCACCATTGATGATGAGCAAGATCCTTTCACTTCAAATGTCACCATTGATGATGAGCAAGATCCTTCCACTTCAAATGTCACCATTGATGATGAGCAAGATCCTTCCACTTCAAATGTCACCATCGATGATGAGCAAGATCCTTCCACTTCAAATTTCACCATTGATGATGAGCAAGATCCTTCCACTTCAAATGTCACCATTGATGATGAGCAAAATCCTTCCACTTCAAATGTCACCATTGATGATGAGCAAAATCCTTCCACTTCAAATGTCACCATTGATGATAAGCAAGATACTTCCACTTCAAATGTCAAGATTGATGATGAGCATTCACAATTAACTGATGATCCTGCAACCTGGCCAGAAGTAATAAGTCATGGTGTGAGAGGCTATTTGGTGAAAAAAGTACCACCAAAAGTTCTAAAAGAAGATTTCCCTAAAAATGATAAAGGAACACACTTTTCAAAATTCCACTGCAAACGAATGCTCCCAAATGGTGAATTTATAGAGCAACCTTGGCTGTTATACTCAATCTCAAGTGACAAGATCTTTTGTTACTACTGTAAACTTTTTGACCCGAATGCTACAGCCGCACTTGCAACTTCTGGTTTCAATAATTGGCCAAACATCCATACAAGGCTGGCTGAGCATGAGAATTCAAACAGGCATTTGCAAGCAATGCTCCGCTGCTGTGAACTACAGGAGAGGTTGGCTGTTGAATAGACCATTGATGAAGTACAGGAAAAACAAATTAGAAAGGAAGCAAACGACTGGTATAAAGTATTTGAGCGCCTTGTGGCCACAATACAGATGTTAGCAGAATGAAATTTACGATTCCGTGGTTCTGATGAACACATTGGCACACCACATAATGGCATCTTTCTAGGTGTCATTGAGTTACTTGGGAAGCTTGATCCAATAATGCAAGAACACATACGGAAAGTTAAAAACAAGGAAATACTTGATCATTATTTGGGAAAAAACATCCAAAATGAGCTCATCGACATTATGGCAAATGCTGTTCAGACATCAATTATTTCTAGAATTAAGGCTGCCAAGTACTATGCCATAATTTTTGACTGCACCCTTGACATCAGTCACCAAGAGCAAATGTCATTGGTTATTAGATATGTAGCTGATGGTACAAAACCAAACATCCCAGCTAGAGTGTATGAACACTTCATTAAGTTTTTAGTGGTGCAAAGCAGCACTGGAGAAAACTTGTAATAAACTCCGTTCTGAAGGAACTTGAGGTATTAGGACTTGATGTTGCAGATATCCGTGGGCAAGGTTATGATAATGGGGCCAACATGAAGGGACACAATTCAGGTGTACAAGCAAGACTCCTGCAAAGAAATTCTCGAGCATTTTTTACCCCATGCGCGTGCCATAGTTATAATCTTATTTTAGGTGATATGGCAAAAACATGCCCCGAGGCCATGACTTTCTTCGGTACATTGCAACGTATTTACACAATTTTTGCCTCATCCACAAAAAGGTGGACAATCTTCAGAAGTCATGTTACTGGCCTGTCCTTGAAACCTTTGTCAGAAACAAGGTGGGAATGCATAATGGATAGTGTACAGGCCATCAGATACCAAGCTTCTCAAGTCTGTGATGTTCTCGAAGAATTGGCAGACACTACTGAAGATGAAAATACCAATAGTGATGCTCAGTCCTTGGTAAACCAAATGAGAAATTACAAGTTCCTTGTGTCTCTAGTGTTTTGGCACTCATTGCTCTTTCAGGTAAATTTCGTAAGCAAGGAGCTTCAAGGTGAAACCATAGATGTAACAACTTGTCTGAAAGCATTTGAAAAACTGTTCAACTGGTTAAATGCATTCAGAGAAAAGGGCTTTGAGGAATCACTGGTCGATGCCAAAGAACTTGCTGAAGACCTTGAAGTGGAAGCAGTTTTCAAAAGTGAAAAGAGGCGTGTGCGCAGGAAGAGGCAAATGTTTGACTACGAATCAACTGATGAACCTCTTTCAGACCCCCAAAAGGCATTTCAAATTCAATGCTTTAATCAAGTGGTGAATAAAGCCGTGCAAACCCTTCAGCCCCGATTTGAACAGCACTATGAGTTGTTTGGATTCTTGTGCAATTTTAAGGATATGCCAAGGAAGACGTAAGGAAATGTGCTGCAGATTTGGAAATCGCTTTAACTGATTCCAAATTAGTTCATGCTGACAATGCATCAGATGGAGTTACAACGACGAAGATGGCTGATATTGATGGTTTCATGCATTGTGAGGAGATAGAAGCAATAAAGCCAATTCTCCCTTTAGAGCTGTTACAAAATCCTGCAAAAATGCTCGAGTTTCTAGCTTGCAATAACAGGTCTACAGCCTTTCCAAATCTTTTTGTGGCACTTAGAATTTACCTTACCATCCCAGTTACAGTTGCATCTGGCGAAAGATCCTTTTCTAAGCTCAAACTTATTAAAACTTACCTAAGGTCTACAATGAGTCAAGAACGCCTAAATAGTTTGAGTATTATGTCAATAGAGTGTGATGTGGCCAGAGAATTGAGCTTTGAGGAAATCCTGAAAGACTTTGCAATGAAAAAAAAAAGAAAAATTAGCTTTTGAAAGCTTAATGTATTAAGGATACTAGTTGCTGTGCTTTTCTTAAGTGATAAGTTCCATATTTCCATATATTGAGTTGAATATAAATTTTTAAGTTTCCCAGTGACTAGAACATATTAATTAATAAATCAAATAAAGACAATATAGTATCTTTGTATGTGTTTAGACAGTTTAATTTAGGTTCATAATTTGTAGATTGACATGCTGTCTCCTAGACTGGGCCTGGTGAATCACCTGTCTTGCACTTCTGCTTGCCAAGTGCAGTGGGTTGCAAAAGTGTTGGCCCCCTCAACATTTTTTCAATGATTCCTATAGAAAGCAGCTCTCACTGTATCAAGTGTAACTTCATCACAATCTGTTTAGCCATATAAATTGTAGTGCTGTTTAATGATTCAAGACTTCGGTGGTCAGTATATTATATCAGGCATAACTGAAAAATACCACTATGCTATATTTTGCATTTGGATCACAAATTGCAAAAGTGTTCATCCCCCAGCTACTATTAGAATAACAATAGAGGGGTGGGGATGAATAACAGATAACAGACCTTTATTTTCACTTGAAATAGTGAAATTTGTTTTACTGCCATTGAATAAAGTGTAAATAACAAATAACTTTTGCAATTTTATGACCCCTATGCAAAATGAAGCAGAGTCGTGCATTTAATCGTACCTAAAATAATATAAAATAAACTTATTAAATAGAATCACAATTTATAAGAACAAATGGGATGAGTTGAAGTTAATTACGCAGGTGGAGTGAGAGCTGGATTCTATTGGAGTCAATGGAAAAATATTGAGGAGGCAAATACTTTTTCAACCCACTGAATATCTATACTGCTATTATCTATAGTATTATTATCATAACTTCATAAATGGGGGGGGGCCCCGCCGTCATGTTTCCAATGGGGCCCCACACTTTCTAGAGCCGGCCTTGGCAATATCCCAGGACCATACTATTTTTCAAGTTTTGTTTCTCTTTAATTAGCGAAGGTGAAGAGCCAATGTTACATGCTTAAGGAGCCAAATTGTGACAAGAAACTATTTTTCAAAACTTATAATTAGGTAGAATGTAAGTACGTAGGTACTTATTTATGCAAATATCTATGTATGCCTGAATGTAAGTATCTGTGCACGTACGTACGCCGTAGGTACGAATTACAGTAGATGTTTATGCATGTACTATTACAACGTTTAAAGTTTTCCTACCTGCAATTTCGCAAAAAGACCCGGCCTGTCATGAGACAATCCAAAATTTTTCAGGCGGAATTCTTCCCTTAAGTTCTTTATCCAGTTCATGTCTGTAGCTTCTGTCCAAAATACAATAGAGTAAAACAATACCTTTCTGATAGCATAAAATAAGAAAAGAGTTATTGTTAGGATTTCTTTACCAGTGGTATCTTGTAATGTTCTCTTTGTGAAAATACTGATGTCATTATATTTTAAGTGCCCCTTGGTTATCAGAAAGACGAGTGCCAGGAAGAAAAAGCCACCAATTGAATTAACATTAGAATAACTTCCTTAGTTCTTTATGTTTGAACCACTTCATATATATATATATATATATATATATATATATATATATATATATATATATATATATATATATATATATATATGTATATGTGTGTGTGTGTGTGTGTGTGTGTGTGTGTGTGTGTGTGTGTGTGTGTGTGTGTGTGCGTGCGTGCGTGCGTGCGTGCGTGCACACACATTGACGTGTCATTTCATATTCCTATCAGTATTCCATACATTATTAACTATAAAGGCGAAATCATCACTCGTACGTATTCAATATACAACTATGCCACCGAATGGTTGCGATTTAGACGTCGTCGCCTAAAGGTATGATTTGTGCAGATATATATATATATATATATATATATATATATATATATATATATATATATATATATATATATATATATATATATATATAATATTGAACTGCAAAACATATGAAAATGCAAGAACAAATTTAACTGCAAGAAGTACAACCCAGTATGGCACCTTTCAGGTAGAGAGCATACTTTACATAGCGGTTAAAAAAGCAAGGAACTGTGCAAATTAATAACGAACTGCATTATAGATTGCATTATAGATATCATGATCAGATGTGGTAGCATCTTATCTCACTTGGAAGAAGAGAAAAACAACATGGTGTGGTAGAAACCCTGCTAAATCTTATACGTAGACAGTAATGAAAGTGTTACGCCAATGCTACTGGCTAGCGCGAAGTAGTAGTACTCGTCACATCGGACTTTCTAGGTGTGGTATAACAACAAAAAGGCCGTATCAGATCAAGTGTTTGGTAGAGGGGTCAAACATTTAGAAAGAGATCTGACCTCCTCGAAAGGGCACCAATGCAAAAGTCTATCCGTATATTGGAACAGTGTGCATAAAACCCAATACACGTGAGTAAGGAAAACATATGATGATAAAATGACAAGTGACTATGCATTTATGTCTGCGTACGTGTTATTTTCTCTTTTAGAGTGAGGAGGTAGGTCCGGAATCCACTCCATCTGGCTCTACAATGTCAAGCACTACAGAAAAAAAATCATTAATGAAAACACAAAACTAATACCTGCGAGTTTTCAAGATCGAAACGATTAACACGCAAAATTTCATTTCAAAATTATTGGTTTCTCTTAGCAGAGTTTCGGTGTGGAATAGAGTAGGGCCAGTGAGAAGGGAACATGTTAAGAAGTGGTCCGATAAATCAACCCCACAAATCTATATTGATACTGATGGAAGATATGTCGGTCTAAGTTCACCTGTTCATTAACTATGCAATTGTGCTGCATGCAAATCATTCTGCAACAATCCTGCGTACACGTTTGACACATACCGGCAATTGGTAACAGACATACCCAGCGCGATATTCGAAGTGGCTACAAGACATAGGGTAGTCCTTTGGAAAATTAGAGCGGGTGTAAGCATAATGAGACGTCTGCAGTTTTATATATGAAAGGGTTTCAACCTTATACCCGGTAACCAAAGTCATCCTGAGATGACTTTATGTCATGGACATCTATAACACGAAATCGACTGAATTGGTGCTGACCGTCAATAACCCAAAGAGTTATAGTATCATCTCTCTAACTGAACAATTGAATTTGATTTTTCATGGAGATTTGCTAACCACTGACGAATGATAATTGAACTTGATAAAAGCATCATTGATGACTACTTGAGAACTGGGTTCAACATCATAGCTAATACGCAGAATTCAGACGGTTTCCAAAAGCTCACATATACTACGCCCATCATTTAGTTTTTTTCTTCTTGTTTGTTAGTGTTCGTAATTTATTATTTCTCTATAAAGTAAACTATTTAAAGTTGAATGAAATGTTCACTACTAAATTACCAGTGCAAAATAAACAGGATTAAGTTGTTTGTTTTTTTGCTATATATAATATCACCATGATTACGCGTACCAACGGGATTTGGTTGATATTTTGAACTGCTCGACGAAGTTGGGACATAGTAAGAAAGAAGATCATCTTAAAAACAAATTTAGATGTCACATTTAAATACTGGACTAAACTGAATAATATTTCACATGATCCGAATGAGCTACGAAGTTTGGAGAATCAGCCAGTAATCTGTGCCGAATCAGCCTAGTGCAAGTTTGAGAGTAATTACGAAATTAATGAATAATATTAGTATAATAGATATATCAATCAAGAAAGTTAACAGTAACATGTGTTTAAAAATGTTTTGTGTTCTTATACAAGATGAATGCAGAATGGGAAGGAAGGGTTTATTATACAACGAAAAGAGTCTTGAACGTTAGTGTGGAAGAAACATACATTTTCATCCGATAAGTTACATACCAAATAAAAGATGCATAATGAATTGATGTTGGAAACATTGAATGAAAATGTGTGAACAGGTCTTTGATGTTTTGTTTTTTTATTTTGGAAGATAAATCTTTTTTCTAAAGATTGAGATAAATGTGAGTAAATAAACTGAGGATTGTTAAAGTCCCCATGTTAATTTATATTTCCAATATAAATATCTGAATTCAGTAAGGATAAAATGTAAGGATTTCAAAACGAATAAGTTTTGCTACCAGTATTGAAACATTTTGCCATATAGCTGTCAGAGATGAGAATTGATGGAAAACAGCGACAATATTTAACATATTATTTAGTACCAAGCGTAAGATCGTCTAAGAGAATGAAGAAAGAAAAAAAAACAGTATTCGGATACGCGCTGAACATATTCAATCAAGGAAAAGGTATCCAACCATCTATTTGTAATCTGATCCCTCAAGAAAACGTAACTATGACTACTTTGAAGAAATAATTACATTTATTTGAACATCAATGATATTAAATAAGTTGCGCACGACACTTACATAGATTTTGTTAAAATGGGTTAAAAATAGAAATCTTTATATCTGAGGTAAAAACGATGATGTCTCGTGCTTTTTGTATTTTTAAACAAGTGTTCCTGTTGTTCTAGTATATATGCGATGACAAGTAGAATCTCAGCAAATTGGACAATAATTTTGATATCACTGTATCATTTCTCTGACACCCCCCCCCCTCCCCGCCCCTAGCTACGCCTCTGTCTTATAAGTCGAGAAAAACCGCAAATTGCACAGACCCATATCAGCCGTCAAATATTGCGCCGGCAGGTCTAGGTATGGGCAGTTTGAGAGGAACAATCAGTAGAACGAATAAAAAGGACCTTGATCTGATGGTAAATTATGCTAGGGTTGATCAGGATCTGTGCTGTTTGCAGTCTGGCTAGTTTAATAAACGGGTACAAACTGCTCCTTTTTAATTCGAGTACATAATAGAATAACACTCAGCAAGATTATTTTAATTGAAATGCTTTCACATCAAATTGTGATCATCTGCATCATTTGTTTCTGTATATCATGAAGCAGATATTTAGAAGAAATGTAACTGTATTTTATTTGAAACGTAATAGTGTTCCAACAAAACATTTCCGCACATATTTTAATCAAGGCTGATAGCGAAAACATCATTATTTTGCAAAGTCAAATTGTGGCACGCACAATATATAGTTAATGATTATTTCACTACGTAACCCATGACATTCATATATATGTACACATCGTGATCGTTATGGCTGTTTCATTAATCCCAGCTGTGGCTTCCTTCAAGTTTATATGTTTATGACGTGTACTTTTGTAATTTTATAACCCTGTCTTTATTCTACATGTTGTTTTTGTATATTATGCATACAATATTAAAGGTGCAGGAGATAACAGTCAATACAAGTGGTCATGAGACAGCTAGAAATCAGTTGAAGAAAAACCCAAAGATACACTCATGTCTGGAAAAAATACGGTTTTAACATAGTTTTTTCTACCCTTCCATTTGTAATCGAAAGAAAAAAATACAAGGTTTCTACCATATTTGTAATATTTTCCATCGCATAGCAAGATGAAATGATAACTTTGAACGCCATTTATAGCGATATAATGTGTTTGGGTTGCAGCATCAGAAAATCGCAACATTTAGCTTTTATCAAGGTATGGCTTTGGATCCACATACTTTTGTCAAATCTCGAGGTGTTATTTATTGAATATGCATTATCATTGAATATTGAATTTTTTTTTTCCGAATGCTGGTTTTTCTTTTTAATACTTCAAATAATCAATTCTACTGATAAGGAAGGCTGCCTTGTGACCGGTATTGATTTATTCACAATGTATAGGTTGTCAAGGCCATCGGACGCCATATAAAAGCGAATGTTGCCAGGAAGTAGCTGGTAGGAAGTAGGATCTCGCTGCAGGTTACGTTACACGGTGTGATTGACAGATGCAGTGAATTTCTTTGATCTGCATAACGGCATATCTTTGAGACTGGTGATATTCCATTACCTTCAGTATTATAATTATCTGTAAGGTATTGATGCCACGTGTTTCTTCTGACAGGTGCAAATTCTAAATATTTGCAGGGAATTGCAGAGTCGTTGAGTATTTATAGAACCCAACGTTGTGCTAAATTCTCAAAGAGGTAAGGTTTACTTGTACTATGCTAATGCCCTGTTTTCAAAATTCAGTTTAGTTTTATTTTCTTTCTTTAGATATATGTATGATTTCCTACATAATTATTTCTTATTTACTCCTTACGTGCAGTCAATTAAGAGCTAAGTGTGCATTTATTCTTTAATTATATGAAACACTTCATCTATGCGGATACGGGTCTGTGCAGTTTGCAGTTTGGCTGAACTTATAAACGAGCGTATACAGCACACACACGTTTCGTACTAGTAAAGCGTGCGTGGATAGTGACTTTTGTAGTTGATTTTAAGCAAAATTTGAAAACAATTTTTAATCAGGGAAAGGTTCATTATTCTTTACAGGATTTTCTGCTTCTTCATTTTTTTTTTCTCTTCTTCAATGACTTTAAAACTTTACTTTCGAACTTGATATAATTGTAGATTAACCTTACTTTCTCTGCACTCGTCCTAGTTAGACCAGTATATAGTGACTTCTACAATGTGTTATACACATCGATCAAACTGATTCTTCGTTGCTGGTGCAGTTGAAATAGTTAATTCAACATGGCCACTAAAGGAAAATGCATTGGTTCATAGCATTGTTTTCTTAATGCAAATTTTTCAATACCAAACGAGCAACACTAATTCCGCAACCTTAATTAGTTCTGAATATTGATAACATTAACGAAATTAAAAAAAAAATACGTTTCTAACCTAACCATCGCTTTCATGTTTAATGCATTTAACGTTTAATACAAACGTTTCGAAATACATATTCCAAACGATATACAAACAATACGACACTTAATTCAATACGCCTGATCTTCATCCCTTGTTCATACCACAGTTTTAATACTCGTGTTAGTTCATCTATTTTCCAAACCAGAGTTCGATCCGCCTACTATTTCACCCATTTTGCAAACCAATGTTTAATACGCCTGTTATTTCACCCTTTTTGCAACCCAGAGTTTAATACACCCATTATTTCATCGCTTTTCCACACCAAATAATATCAATACGTCTGTCTATACCAAACAAACGTTTAATGAGCCTACCATGGCATGCGTTTTTCAAACCAAGGAGCCTTACAGGAATTTTGTTTATCTCCATGTATACAAAATGAATATTAAGGATGCTTGGCTAAGTGAATTTTTGGCATTTATGTAAGATTTTGTTTAAAGTCGAACCTGGCGGTCGAGTACCGCTAGTGTTTCATAGAAACACAACACTCCAGCTGGAATCCAATGATTATTTACAATATAAGCAACTGGTACTCTGGTCTGTGCACCGTAGTTTATAAATTCGTGTTTCTCGCTTTCAGACTAGAAACCGGAAACCAGATATCATTTCAAGCTTTCTAGAAAAAAGTCTGCCTCAGCGTACAGGACATACAAGGTAAGCATCTAACGTTGCTCCAGTCATTACTTTGTGACCTTATTGTTTTACTACGGTATAAATATGTATACATACATACACACATACATGCATACATGCTTGCATGCATGCATGCATACATACATACATACATACATACATACATACATACATACATACATACATACATACATACATACATACATACATACATACATACATACATACAAACATACATACATACATACATACATACATACATACATACATACATACATACATACATACATACATACATACATACATACATACATACATACATACATACATACATACATACATACATACATACATACATACATGTGCACAATTATTTCTCCGCTTACATATTAGAAATGAATCATGAATAACCAGCGCATTTATTTTAAGTTGTTTACCTGGATATAAGTTTCTTTTATCTGCTATCGATGAACCCTACTACAGCTGTATCATGTATGATAGTTCTTCATATTTTAACTAATTTACGTTACAAAATCTGGAAAGTTTTCTAGTAGCATAATTGCTTTATGTTTTTTGTTCACTGATAGAGGGAACACACACGGTTTTCTACATGTAAGTATTGTCAATGCCTCAGAGAAGTGCTTGAAGCAAACGCGAATGACGGAAGTTTTTAGAGTCTGTCAAGAGTGTTTTTTAAAATGTGTGCATTCACCATGCTGTGTTGTTTCAAATGTGTGTGACCTCGTTTTCATACGGCAGTACTAATTATATGAACGATACGCCAAATATGAACACAAAAAAACACACAATATATATATATATATATATATATATATATATATATATATATATATATATATATATATATATATATATATATATGAGAGAGAGACAGAGAGAGAGAGAGAGAGAGAGAGAGAGAGAGAGAGAGAGAGAGAGAGAGAGAGAGAGGTAATTTGAATTACATCCTTGAAATTGCCATATTTAATCTTAAGTACTTATGGTACTTTTTGGAATCTAACCGCACAGCTACGTTTTAAAGTGGCTTAATATACAGTTATGTTTATAGCCTATAAACTTGATTTTATTGAAAGTTGTATCGGATGTTTTTGGATAATTTGCAGTCATACTCTAACATCTAGTTATTTATAACCGAACTGTTGTTTTGAAATATCAGCTAGTTGGCATGGTTACTGGCATACTGTGTTGCATATGAAAATTCCTTCATAGCGTAAAATTAAAGTTTTGAGATGCACGTTTCTAGCCAGATTGTGTTTACGGTTTGTTGCTCTCATATATTAAATATCAGTGTACATGTTTCTCGTTAGCTAGGTTGGAGTGGGGTACTCCAAATACCATTATATTAAATTATTACAGAAGACCCACATTGGCTCGTTTATGTCAGACATTGAAGTAGTGATAGATACAAAGCTCCGAGTCCACAGTCAGCGATACCGACAGTGACATTAATGGACACACAAAATGTGAAATTCAAATAAACAACAATTTAATATCATTCAATAACAGATGGTCATTTCTCAGATAAAATACAAATTTAAAACCCTAACACTCGTCGTTCACTCGACCAAGTGACGGCCTATTTCATCATCTGACTTAGCGTGATAGAGTTTCCTCCTTTACTGTGTTCCCACTCATATGTCATGCTTCACTGGACTGGTACTCTAGTTCCCTCCAGTCCGTCCAACGTCTGCTTCCGTTCTTCCTTTTTGTCTCCCAGAGACCAATTGCACTAGAGTATTTCCTTGTGTCTCCTACAGTTCCGCTGGTTCCTTAAATCTTCCTGTATTAGCACACAAGGATTTTAGCAAAACATATTCCCCTAGCTATCTAGACGCACAATAAACAACAATATCATCAGATAAGCCATTACCTTCTTTGGTCACGCATTCATGCATATCGAAATACACATTCCCTATCACACGGTGTACACGGTATATATAGATTCTCAATCTGATTATACAGAACAGTATCACATAATCAGACGCATTTCTGTAAATTGTACACAGATATCCACATATCCAAGCGTTAATATATCCTTACAAATGATGCTCCTACAAAGTATATACAAATAGTCAAATTCCTATTAACTAATGTTGCACACTGCAACCATGATGCAAAGTTGTAATTCAAACCAATATTTTCAAATCGAGAATATCACATAATAAATGCACGAGGTTACTGCAAATTAGCCAATTAGCGAATTACAGTATAATTATTTACATAAAAAAATTGCTCATATCTGAAAAATAGATTAATTATTACAAACGAATCAAACCCTACAAATGGTAATTATAGTACTGAAGTATACTTACTGCAATAATTAAATTAAAATTACTTTGCCGTGCTGGATTGCAACACTCGAGCAAATAGTCACTGACCTGTACTGAAGCCCCATGTAATTCCTAGCATAACATGTTTCCCGCCAATTTCGAATGCCATCGGAGTAGATTATCTTCCCTTAGATTTCCTGTAACATGGTTTAGTTATTATTCGCGTTTAGTTCTCAAGATAATGGATTTAAGCTTATGATTCTCATGGTCGCCACGCTTTGCTCAAGTCCGGGTGGATGTTGATTCACATAATTATCAGGCACTGACCCCTCCCCGACATCCTGTTAAGGGAGAAATTACGACCCCCACTTAATGTTCCTTTGATCCGAACACATGATTGCATCATGTACCTGTGAACCATGTTAAGGCCATGTTATTTAAATGGCTTAACCAAAATAAGGCACCAGTCACGAGTTCCTGTGACCATGTCAAATTACTGGCTTGACACCTCATTGTTAGCAGAAATTACCTTAGTACATCATCACGCAAAATTATTAGCCTCAGGGTCTAGCATATACATGTTGCAATCGGGTTATTTTCCTGACAACGTGACAACCAGACTAGTAAATACATAACGACCTACTTCATTCAGCTAAGTTACTATCTTGAATATATCCTTAAATCAGTCTTCATTTGAATGTCAGCTAATATCGTATGTACGTGTAATTTATTTTCTTTCGTGACAACATATGCATGGCTCCGATAAGAAGCAATAATATTAATTTGGTTAGATTTCTCTTCTTGCGCAGATGTCAGAGTTCTTTTTTTTTCTTCCTATATACATGCATCAAAATAATGATAAAATAGAAAATGACGGAAAGCTTGTTATAACTTTAAAAGATCATTACTGCCTGATATAATTCTTTTTGTTTTCCATTAATTATATTTTAAAGATCAGTGACGGATGTTTTCGTATCAAAGCAGAAGGTGTAACAAAGCAGGTTTTTGATTTAAGGGCTGAAAATTAAATATAAAATATTTCTTCATCTGGTTTTCATTCCTTTATTGTAATTCAGTAAAAAGAGTCCCTTTATATATATATATATATATATATATATATATATATATATATATATATATATATATATATATATATATATATAAAGCTGATAGTTTTTACCTCAATTTACGTGTGAGCAAGCTATTAGGTGGGATAACGCCGTTAGATTTAATCCAGATGGATATTTCGTTTTTAACGGCACTTTCATCGATTCCAATATCATACCGAAGAAATTAAAGTTATAATTGGGGATTTGAGCGTTTGATTTCATGTCCGACTTTTGCATTGCTCTGGGTACCTTGCGTACTCGCCTATATGTCCAGTCCAAAGCAAACAACAAGAAGCATATGCGCCTGCAGATCAGGGTCTATGTTATTTGTTCTACTGATTACTTTTAACACATTGAGCAGACCCAGAACTGGCGTAACTTATACGATTGCAGATCTGGTTATGTGCAGAGTGATGCTGTACTCGTCTTATAAAGGAGTTCAACGTTAAGTGACTTCGTTTTGCTTCACTGTACCTAACATCTTATGGTGGGGGAATCTATGACGGACCAGCTTCTCGCAAAAAGAGAGTTATGTGCCCTTGGTTGCTTCTTAAAAAAAAAAGTGGGTACTGAGATACGGCAAGTTCGGCACATCTTGTATTTGTTCTTTCTCCATGATGACAGATCATAAACATTTGTATTCCAAGTGATTATTATAGTTCTTCTTGTGATTATTATAGTTCTTCTTGTGCGGACGATGCATGCTGGAATCTGTTATTCACACTGTCTAATTGAGAATTCCTTTTCGTATCGTGCATGAAAGACATCAGTCTAGATTATATTGCTGATAATTGCTGTATGAAGGTAGAAGGATGTTAAAATGGATCACCTGTCATGCGTCCTGAAATATTACTATATTATTTTAGTTTCAATTCCGCTATCGTCCCCTTTGTGAACAGTTCAATAAATTTACTATTTACTGAGTATCTTACAACCCATAATATTTCTTTGATGTCTATAGACAGCTATGAAACTACGTAAACGGCTTTATCTTTTGTTTATCGATCTTTCATCTAATATCAGATTCAAGAAACGAGTGATATGATGAATCAGTTTGTTCCTCCGTCGTCCACGACCTGTGAGTCAATCCTTTCCGAGCTTTTTTGTTGTTGCTTTTTATGTTTTTTTGACGTTGTTTTGTTTTGGTTTGGTGGGGTGGGGGGTTGCAGTGCGCTTTTTGATACTAAATACGTAGTTTACTCCGTCCCGGACAGATTAGTAATTGCATTAAAATATAAATGGCTATTTCAATCGGAGTGCATTGTTGAACGTACGTCGAGTCAAGTGCAGTGCATAATCCACATACAAAATGCAGTTAATCTCAAGCTTAGATCCCTCATTTATTTTTGCTGTTTGTGTTTGATTATCTTTTGTACTACATCTGCTTTTGGATCGCTGTGTTTTATAGCAGGTAAAGCGCACGTGCGTGATTCACTGTGTTGTCCGTTCCCTGTTGGCTATTTCTCGTATTAGAAAACATCAATTTATATCAAATATACAGTGCTGGAATATATTTTGATCAATGGTTCAATCACGCAAAAGAGATCTAAGTAGATCTCAGTTCATTCACCTGTAGTATGCCTCATAACATCATCAAACGCAGTTAGCCCAAATATCTTGGTTAATAGTATGATTTCCAACAAAACCTTGTCAGAATCAGCCGGTGGTTATGAAAAGTTCGTTGAAGATTTATACATTTTTAGTATTTTCATATACTCCCCGGTATATTTGATAGCAGATCAGCATTGTTTGTATCGAATGTGAATATTTTCATACTGATTGCGTTCCGTCCGGTCTGGTTGAGTTAAAAGGAATCGTTTTATGAAGTTGCTTAACTTTTGTCCTATTCCCAGTAGAGGCGGCCATTTTGGATGTCGTCGTATCGGCATCGTATATATAGACCATGCAAGAAATTGCCGCTAGACTTCATTCTTCCAAATTTTGTGACATTATTTTGAGGAGTGCCAAATTTAATAGAATTTAACGTACAAGGCAGTAAAATTGGATGACGAATTTGCATCATTCGTATAAATTGGAAAGGTCTTGATTTCAAAATGTTAAATTAGACTTAGCACCTTTTAGATGACGTACTCGTAGTTTGTTGTTGTTGTTGTTGTTGTTGTTGTTGTTGTTGTTTTGGACCTTTCGGGAGGGGGTTTAAATTATATTTTACAGGCAATCGGTGTTTTTCGTACAAGCTTTAAGGACTTTGTATCAGAATTTACTCGCCTAAATTTGGTTATAATTCATTTAGAAGTTTCTTAAAGGTATGGAAAATAGCCTATGTGGACGGATGACGCGAGAACGCACGAATACCTAAGCGCGACAGAGGCAATGTCATATCGCAAAATTCACATGGAGAGGATGTGATGTACGTTCTGGTCTAGAACATCGGAAATTAATCCTAATAACAATACAATTTCACATATTTCCAATAACGTAACTATTATTCATGCAGCTTGAAAATAAAACTTTTGGTTTACGAAAATTGAATTTTTGTTGCCAAGATTCAATCCGTAATGGTTAAACATTTCTTGTTCAAACTTCAGAGATGGAAAGAATGTTGCGGACTTAGGTTGTGTGTTGATTTTATTTGTTCTCTAAGTTGTACCTTGCCACCTAATCCAACAGTTGTCTTCGTTTGTCATCTGCTGTATCTTTCCGCGACATCTAGGTCATAGGTCAGCTCATTATCTGTTGTCTCCGTTAAAGTGTGTACCATCCAATCTTGAAAACTACTCAAGGAATAATACGCCTTCCCCAAGAAACAGTGATCAATACTCATATTATGGAAACGTGTCATCTAATAAGCTTCCAAACAAATCCTTTATGAATGTTTACACATCCCATTCACAGTATTTACTTCGAATCGAGATTGCTATTAGATGGATCCTCTTCTTTCTAAGCATTTGCCTTTTGCGCCTTTTGTTTGATATTGATTCAGGCCGTCTCGTGGATGTTTTCAGTCAACAAAACGTATTCGCTTTGTTAAAATAACAAGGGGCTTTGATTTATTGCTTCTGGCTCCTACTATCATTATTAGAGAATTACCGACTATTTCCGATTGCAAACAGAAAATCTAGCATAGCATATCTCATCCATAGAACTCTCAACATTTATGTATCGTGTGTACTCGCTTTTAAGTAGTCAAACTGTAGATAACAAATATACTGATATGAAGGTTAGGATCTATGTTTTTCTCTCTATTGATTGCTACTAACAAACTGCAGAGACCCAGATCTGCCGACGTATTATGCCACGGCACGTATAGGTGTGTGCAGTTTTCAGTTTGACTCATCTTATAAGGAAAGAAATATGATGTGGGGCGATCTGTTACGATTCAGTGTGTGGCTTTAGAAAGGGTATATTTTTTAAAAGAAAAGAATGTGAATTGTTTAAGCTAACCACAAAATGTATTTAACTGATTGGGCCGTTTGAATTGTAACTGATGAAGGGAGCTGTAGATTTAACAAAATGGATAATGATTTATTATGGGCTGGGACATGATAAGACTGCTTACATTTTATTGAGATAGCTACATTTCTTTTCTTCTTTCTAGCTTTATTGGAAATGGATACATTTATCACTCAACGAATACAAAAACTTGACATCAATGGGAACTGGTATGATCGTCATAAATTGTATACAGACTAGACAAACGAGCGGGGTCCTATAAAGACACTGAATACTTTCAGTTTTTTTGTTACAGATTCTTCAAAATATATTATTTCTCGGAAAGTATTCTTCTTGTTTTCGATAGACAAACGTTATAGTGTTCTTATTCATAACATCAAACTAACCTGAAAGTTGAACGCATTAGGCATTAACATGTTATCGCTTTTAAGCCAGAAAAGTCTTTGTGAAAGGTCACGTTCACCTCTCTGCGTTCATGTCCTCCATTTCAATGTTAAACTTTAAAGGCCAACAGCTACGACTGAACGAGATTTTACCGGGACATCGCAACGCTGTCCAGAGAAAGTAAACAGTTGGGCTACTAACCATAACTGCCTGATAGGAACGATGTATAAAAATCCTTCTTTGAAGGGTGTTGTTATGCAACGTAGTTTAGAGATTCTAGGGTCCAACATCTGACGAATGAAATGTTTATCTTAGAAAACATTTAGGAACCGCAGCTTACGATTGGTCAGAGTAATTTAACGCGTACACTTTGGAAATAATGTGAATTTAAAGTGACAGCCTGAGTCGAAATTCGTTAGTCACGAAATTTCCTGAAGCCTGAAGTTCGGTTCCGAGGAAGACTAAAGAGAATGGTGCTTTCCCTTGTTTAGCAAGATAAGGGACCAGGTGGCTGTCTAGAAAATACAGATTTTAGTGCTAGGACGCAAATTTGCTGAAATAGAACAGCATTAAGTAATGGCGTTTTGGGGTGAGACGGCACGGTCCAAGACGGAAGTCCAAACAAAAGAGGTGACGAGTTCAAAATAATGGACTAGGAAGTCCAGGAAAGTCAAGAGGAGAAGGTGATGCAATCAGTTGTGGACATTGCACTCCTTTCAACACTCGTTATTATCATGAAATAAATGCAAATTAGACACTGCTATTACATTTGGTTGACATAACCTAAGTTGAATTGGAATTGCCGCTATTAATATGTTTTGATTAAATTTGCTATTGTTCGTGTCTACGGGGCTCTTGTTGCATGCTTTCTTCCCAACAGTCTTGCTCGGTTCTCTGTTTATATTCTGTCTCTCCACTCACACCGTGTGATACATTCGAGGGAGATCATTCTCTAGATATCGCCAGCCAAATCCAATTACCCACCCCTCTTTCAAAGAGGGTGACGTTACAGGTGTATGAAAGATTAATAAACTTCAGGCCCTAGATATTATCAAATATCATTGATATTACTTGTTATTATTTAATATCAAGATGTGAATAGTTTTGAATTTCCAAGTCATTCACACAAGATTTGAAATTGCAAATAAAAAGGTATTTTATATATGAACTATAAATATATGTCCTCTGAAATGTTTAAATGTTTTTTGTATACAACTGGATAAATATTGTTGAATAGTGTGTGCTTATTTATGCTGAATACGTTTTATATGGTAAAGCCAGCATAAACATATTGCAAATTATTATTAAAAAAATGTCATTGTATTTTCTAGACGTGTTGTTTGTTTGTTTGTTTGATTAAGATTTTTAACTTCGCTTTAACAAGTTGTCAGTCCTATCGCTACGATGTCTGCAGTAAGGCAGCTTATAGTGATGTCTAGCACTGGGGTATCATGCCGCAGACATGTAGCATGATGTCCCACCCAGTCACATGATCCTGACACCAGGCCGACCAGTCTTAACACTAACCTCTTAATGCTAAGTGTCAAGAGAGGCAGCTGTTAGTACCATTTTTTTTAAGTCGTTGGTATGACTCGGCCGGAGATCAAACCCACAACCTACCGTTTCCGCGGAGGACGCTCTAACCACTAGGCCACCGGAGCGGTTTTCTCTAAAGTACAGTGATATCAGTGGCGTCACAAGGATTGGTGTCAGTGCGTTAACTCATGGTGTCACCCCCATGGACCTCCTTCCTGCACAAAAATCGTATAGACAGTAATTTTGATGTCACCCCCTCTGATGGCGCCACCCGGCGCTGTCAGCACCCGCCGCACCCCCACCATTCCCAAGTAATGTCGCTGCATGATATGCCTGACGAGAACTGCCATACTCAGCTCATCAACAGAATATTTAAAATGCAAAATACATTTTGACCATGCATCTGTGTAGGAGTGTCATAATGTAATAGGGTTCATGGAGAATAAAACAGGAAACATTACGCGGATATTGCAAATCAGTAGATGTTGCCATCGAAAATAATTATCGTGGAGAAATAATATCAGAATTGTCGTCATCACCGTCTATATATGATCCTATATCCAGACATGAAACCGTATATGTGAACGGTACATGAGGATGTGGTCAGACAACTCGTGTTATCGAATTATACCGAAAGAATTCCGACGTGATAGTATTAACATACACGCATAGACGTGCCATGGAGATGACAACCAGAGGAGTAGGTTATTGTACGTATCACAGCTTCTTTCGGTGGAAGGGGGACGCGTGAACTCCTGATAGAATGGGCACAAAATATATTCCTCGGATTATTATTATTGACGAAGTATGTACAGTATCACTAAAAATATTAAAAATTTTTTTAGATTGGCTGTTAACAAAAAATACTGCTATGATAATGTGTGGCGATCACGATGTACCACCACCGTTTACTGAATTATCTCCTCATGAGTGGTTAGAAAAGACTGTAGATCAGTACGAAGAAATTAATACCGATCATAGATGACTTGATGAATCGTTAAAAAGATTAAAAGCATCGATACGGTTACAACTGGATAAAGTCCAATGTGAAATAGCACGTAGAGTAATTCTTGAAACTCCCATCGGTGATTTCTGAGAAACGTAGAAACCAACCGATTTAATAATCCCGAGTAGAAAAAAGTCAGAGATGCACTTCAGATACAATTATTTCAGATACATAAAAATAAATTTTCGATGGATCCAGTTCCACCTGTTCATACACGACTACAAAATATCAATGCTGATATCCCTGGAAAAACAAAATTAATGATTTTGTGCTAGTTGACATCAATATAGTCGAAGATGCATTGCGTGTTAACAAATCTCCTTGGAAGTCAGGATACGCTATGACGATACACTAATCTCAAGGATTAACTATCAGTGATACAATAGTTTGGATCATCGATGATTTCATCGAGTGGTCAAATTTAGTTTATTTAGCAGTATCTCGAGTAAGAAGAATAAATCAACTCGGAAGAGTTGTTGTTGATTTCAACGATATTGTTATCAACGATGTAATTGTCAACGATGTAATCGTCACTGATAATATCAACGATGAAATCATCACCGCCACTATAATAGGAAAAAAATTCTCACACGAGTTGATAATTTTTTTAGAGAATTTGATCTCGACGCTAAATTTATTATGAATTTAAAACAACAACAAGATAACCACTGTGCGAGTTGTAACTTTATAATGTTATGGAGTTGGTCGGATAAGGATCCGCGACAATTTACCATGAATAGAATAGATAGTAGTCGTGGTCACACACGAGAAAATGTAGCATTGACTTGTCCTGAGTGTAATCGACGTCGAGATGCTAGCTAAGATCTCGCGGTGATAATTAAGTATCAGCGGGAATAACCTGTAGTTGTTCACGTGTAAATCCACGTTGAGGAGCAGTTAAATCTAATCTATAGATTGCTGGTCGACCTTTAGACGTGACAACGCTGGATATATTATGTACGGTTATACTCCAGATAGGATCGGTTGATCTTTTTTACCACCTTCAAGTTCACCAGGTTCATAAAAATATCTCACAACGACGTTACCTAATACTGGCTATTTTGAAAAATCATGTTGGGGTAAATTTATATATTTTTGTGATCGCGGTAACAAGTACCATATTGATCATCCGAGTAATTTCATTATTCAACGCGGTTATCACACTTGGCAATCTTACAACCATTTCTCCTGATATTTTATCGTCGATATATTCTCTCGCATATTGATACCCAAATAACCGATCTGCAACTGTTCGATTAAATCAGTCAACAATTGCCTGATCGCGATGAATTGCAGTATGTTCTCGTCTGATGGCGGTGTTATGTTGTTTCATCGTTGATGATACCTCACTTTTAAATTTTTTTTATCGGGATCAGCCTGTAATAGATTTCGTCACCGCAGAGGTCCTCGTCGATAAATTCGTTTAAACGCAGAGGCTACTTCAGCTGAAGTACGTGTATTGACAGTATCATGGGGAAGAAATAATATATCAGCCTGATGAACTTCATTGGGAACACTAAATCAAAAGACGCAAATTGATTTTTCTTTGTAGGAGGTAAATAAATTCGCCATATTGCTTGCCTTGATAACCAATCTGCCGCGGTAACCTTTTTGACATTTCCCACGCTTGGAGAACAATAAATTGATTCCATTTAATTAAATACTGTTTCCCAAGACTAATTTACCTTCCATCGCGGATTTTATTAACCAACTAGCTATTTTTTCTTTGAATGTTTTATCAGGAATATAATTTAACACGTGAATCAATTTCACATCCGCGATATGTCGTTGCTGAAGATCCTTACTTTTGTATGCGACATCATGAGTGTGACAAGCTTTATCGATATAATTACTGGATATTCGCCTGGTTCGGGCGATTATCGATTATTGATTATCAAGTCGAATATCGAGTCGAGTTCCAGGACCGCAGTAATTATATCCTGGAAGGTGTTTTTCACCTGGATATTTAGCCCTTGGGGCTCCATAGAGTTTTGTTAACATGGCGGCGATATCAGTAGTCGCATCTATTTTTTGTCATAACAGGTGTTAATGTATCTGTTGGCTTTCGCATCTTGCATTTCACACAATATTAATCCATATTTATTTATGTTATATCTAATGTAAATTACTGACATTTCTGCGACAAAACGACGAGAACCTATTAAACATCATGCAATGTTACCAAATTCTGTTCGGATGATTATAATTGGTCCATCTGTAAGTGGTAAAACACAATTGCTAATTAGTTTGATAATGAAATGGATACATTGGAGAGAAAAAAATGTGTTAGCTCCGAGTGTAAACGATCTACGATGTTACGAGGTGCTAACAGATTTTATTGATCTTTTAGCGATGAAGATGATATTGAATTTATCACTGATATTTAATAAGCTCCGAGCGTTGACGATCTTGATAACAGTATTAATAATTTAGTAGTGACAATGATGTGATATTGGATAAACAGAAAAATTACGCCAGCCTCCAGGATATTTTCTAGCGGACGAAATAAAAACACTGATGTAATTTATGTTACCCAGCGGTATACCCAAATCCCTAAAGTGATCAGAAAAAATTGCAATATTATTATTGTGTCTAACGGTGTTGATACTCACACTTTAACAAATATTCACCGAACCTGGTGTAGCGGTAACATGGACATTAACAAATTAAAAATTTGTTTACCCGTGCTCAAGCTACCCCTCACGGGTTTGTAACAGTAAAGTTACATGATCCTCGAACAAGATATCGAATCGGACTTTATAAAATATTTGGTTAAAACCTAGCAACCGATTAGTTCGCGACGCGCGGAGTGCACCAACCTGTGTGGGTTTGTGTGTAATTTTCATACATATACATGTATATACACACATGTATATATATATATATATATATATATATATATATATATATATATATATATATATATATATATATATATATATATATATATATATATGTATATATGCGTCTATTTGACTTAAATTATTTATTTTTAGATGTCAAATCCAAATTTGTCATTTTGGCTTTAAAATTCATTATTTGGGAGATTTTTCTAGAAAATTCAGACTGACCTAGACTCTAGATATTAACACGGGTTGACCTTGGCTTGTTGACCTCATTTCTGACCCTTCTTTAGAGAGTGTAAACAAGCCTTGGAAATGATTGGCTAGATCCAAAAATATCTTTTTATTTTTAGTAATTAGTCGCTTATTTTCTTTTGGATCATTTTATTAATACGTGACTTGGTGAAGGTAGCTTCTTTCTATGACCTTCCAGAATCACATGATTCCTTTTTGTTTACGAGGGAATTACATATATATATATATATATATATATATATATATATATATATATATATATATATATATATATATATATATATATATATATATATATAGCTGTGTTTTGGAAGCTAACGGTAGTAGAATCTGGGCTTTTAAAGCTAAGTTGTGTTTTCTGTTTGAGTTATAATTTTAATTACCTTGTATTGGAAATTGTGTCAATTCGTTGAAGTAAGAGGATTTATTTATTATTTAGAGGAGAAAACATGTGTTCATAATTTCATTTGGATGATTATAAAACAAGAACTGCATCACGTGACATTGTCAGCCATTTTGGATTACATCGTCAAGATTCGAACCTGGAACTATTAGAACATTTATTTATCAGGACTCTTGCAATTCATTTTTAGTGGATTATTTTTGTGAATTCTTTATTGGATTAATGTTGGATTTGATTCTCTAAAACCGTAAGTTTATTTACTTTATGAAAATAATTGTACTTAATAAATTCATTGTTAAAGTTTTACAAGCTTTTTAGTTTTCACTCTTTCCGTGTTGCTGCTTATTCGAGCCTAAGCACGTAACAATATTAAAGTTGGTCTAAGTTTCTTCCCTTCTCGTGTACATATAAAGTGGTATGAAATCCCTCTCTTCTTCTGCACATGATTGATTCCTGTTCTTACATACATCAAAATTGAACATTTTAGATGCAGTTTAACGTTGCCCAGTGAATGCGCTTTTTTAATATTTCTTCTGGATAACGCTAATTCTGAATCAGCTGATGCAAAATGGTTTATCGTCACACAAGAGAGATGACGTCAGAGCTCTTGCGAGGAAACAATAACAGTTTTGCGAATCTCTTAGTAACCCTTGTCATTTCTAACGAAGTAAACGATTAGCTGATGATTCGCAAGTCAATAGGTAAGGAAAACAATGTCAATGTTGGACCGTGTATTTGATATTAGATATGGAGCAAACATTTTGTACTTTATAATGTTCAGGCCAATTACGGAAAATAACAAACCAATAAATTGAAATTTTTCCGACAAATATGTATTATTTGTCTCATGAAGAAGCATTCTATTAAATGGAAAACCAAACGATTAGATATAGTCATATATTATCGTGCATGTGTATTGCTATGTATTCAAGTATGAAAAAAACGATGTGAAATCCTTCTCTCATTAAGTGATCAAATGGCATTTTAGTGCGCACACAATGAACACAGACTAAACATCATTAGCCAAACATTTAAATCCTATAACGTGCAGAGGTTTATCGTATTGTCTATTAAACTCGACGCTTTACATTGATTAATTTGGCTACGTGTATAGATTTTGTCGTCCGAATTCGAGTAGAGATCTCCACTCCTGTAATTGTTTCGGTTTTCCTTTCATTTTCAAGATTCTTTCTCTCATTATTTTGTAAACAAGGAAGTTTGCGTTTAGATCAAAGCTAAATCCAAGACTAAATCATTAGTTTTTTCTCATTATAATATAAACGAGATGTAATTTTACATTGGCTTTTTTTATGTTCATCTTAATGTTCGCACAGCATTTTCCAGAGCTCACGTATCCTCTAATATTTTATCTTCAAGTGAGATATTTTCACAACGGTTGTTTCCTGTTTTGAACATTCATCAGTATTTACAACCCATCAATTGTTTTTGCTTTACAGATTTCGTACAGATATGTGATACAAATATTAATTTACTTTATATAGTCGCCCGATATAACAAATACGCCATACGGCCCATCAATTTGTCCCATGTGGCCCATTTGGCACATTATTCATCCCATTCAGCCCATTATTATGTCCCATTTGACCCATTCTATTCATTATTCTGCCTAACTGGGTTCATTTGGCTCAATATTTTGTCCCAATCGGCCCATTAGTCTATCCGATTTGGCCAGTCATTCAATACCACTCGGCTCATTTGGCCCATTATTCTTCCTCTTCGATCTTATTCAACTCATTTTCTGTATCGTTGGGCACATGCGGCCCATTGTACATATAATTATACGTTGAGAAAACATATTATTATACAGGCCAGAGACTGTCTAATTCTTTCCTTGTTGAGATTCGAACCTATTTAGAGAGTCTATGGAAACAATTGCCTTGACTGCCCGTACCAAAATTCTCATAACCATCGACATTTTACACACACTTGAAAAGTGATAAGTATTCATGCATAGCAGAGACACTGGCATGAGGACATATTTATTATGTTATGCTCCGCCATCCACCTCTGGAACATGTATTATCTTTAGTCGCTATCATTACTTCCAAAACATTGTCCCGTTAATATCTCTGTTTTGTTAGCTCGCCAAATTACACCTATTTCTTGATTATAATTACTTTTAAACGAGTCAAATATTTATGTTGATGTATTGACCTGTGCTTTGACAAATATTTGCTTATTCTCAATGGAGATCTGCCATTGTCAGATCTTCAGATTTGAAGGTGAATTGTACACGTAGTCAAGCTTTTTAATGTTTGAAGGTAATTATATCTAGCATGCAGTCCGAAAACTCAATTAATACTTAAATAAAAGAGATCGTTATTGAAAATCACTAGAGCTCAATGATGTTTGCTACTGGCAACCACGTCTGTATTTTTATAGCTGGGTTGCAACAGGCAGCCTTTACGTCAAAGCGCTTGATTATGTATCATGGGAAGAATTCTTAGAGAGCGCGTGATTAGGTATCACGGTACCAATTGTTTTTCCATAGACCTCAATGCTAATATTTGGAGAGATAAATATATTTTCTATCCTAATTTAGCGTGCATCTCACACACTGTTATAGAGAACAATGTTAGATTGTCAATTTGATGATGACAAAACCAGGTACTCCATTGTATTTAAGAGAGATAACTCTGCTGGAACTAGACAGGGGTATGAGTTATCTAGTCACAACATACCTATTTTCAGTCATTTTCAAAAAAATCATAAAAAATATAAAATATTATCTGTATAGGAATTAACATAAATTCACATGTTGCCAAGAGGCTAAACTATTTTTTAAGCCTAACAGAAAGTACAACTCTTACATAATCCACCAATCACAGCTTGTGTTGTTATTTATTTCTGATTGGTATGGACCCCTACACCTTAAGCCACACCCACATGGACTTAAGTAATTGGTACCGTTATACCATTAGGTATCATCTACAGAGTAGAGAGCGCTTGATTAGGTATCATCTACAGAGTAGAGAGCGCTTGATTAGATATCATCGGAAAGATACATAGAGATCGCTTCATTAAATATCATCGGAAGAGTACATAGAGAGCGCATACGAATCAGCGCGCTTAGAGGTAACATATGCGTATATTTTTCAGTTACTGGAGACATAACCATATGCCATGTTTGTAATCAGCATTGGTCTTGAGAGTCACGCACTAAGACACGTTATACTCTACACGCGGGATGCAAGCATTTTATAAACTGGCGTGTCTCATGTTTGACAAAGACAGTGGCTGCTACGCACAATCCGATGCGACATTACTTCGTATGTGCTACATAAGCTACATACCTTTCACATTGTCATTTTTCACCCAATCATAAATCTATAAAATAAAAAAAAGATAGAAAGACGACGTTGCAATATTCATTAGCCAATATCACTTGATTGTCCCGAACAAATGAACTCGATTTTGCAAGTGCTTGGTGCAAAGATTTTATATTTTCTAGCCTAGGTTATAGCTAACAGGCTTTATCAAAGAGCTGATTAATTATATCATCTAAGTTTCTTTCCGAAAATATAACATTGATGCATACACTGAGGTAAACAAATCTACTTAACCATGTTGTTATTTTACTTCGATTATAAAAATAGGGTTACAGTCTTGTATTTGAGGGGTTTCAATTATTAATTGTGCCATTAGAACGTCGCTAGCAGGTGTTATCAACAGCACCTTTTACTTCAAATACAAAATAATATTTGCGACAATGAAACGACTACTAGCATTTTCATGTGTTCATGCACAAGACTAGCATCCCCATTCTAACACACTTTGTAAATAGGTATTGAAAAACAGCTTAACATGTAACGTTACGTGACAATATGTCGTACAGGGAGTGATTATGTCCAAATGGCGTGAAAATTTTAAATGAAATATTTCGGATTTAGTTGTATAAAAAAACATCTGAATTTTGATCTGAAAGCGCTTTCCATCCTCGTTTGTGTTAGATTATTTTTCGAAAACATGCTATTAGAAAATTTGCCAGCCTACCAAAAGGTCAATGACTGCATTGGTTTCTTTTCATACAGAATTATACTGGAAACATCATTCTGAGGTAAGTACTACAATGGATAAGGGCATTAACTTACATGTATGGTGCCATATAAATGTATTCCACACTTTATGAATTCGTCTCACACCCCTCACCCCAAAAGGCCTCCATAAAATAGGCATTTTCAGTACTTTGTTTTTGTGTAGATACCGAGGATGTGAGGATGGACAGGTTTGCGGCCCAGACTTCAGGATCCAGCATAGTTTTTCAAATTTTCAAAAATACTCAACTTGGCTGGGTTTTAAAATTTAACATTGACGTTTTGGGGCTGCTTCCGTAATAATAAAATAAGAAGCAAAACACGAGAAAGAAAATTGTTTTATGGTTTTAAAAAAATGAGATGGGGCGAGGTAACAAGTTAAAATGGGAATGGTGAAACCCCACCAAGCAGGGTACCCTATGAGATACATGGCAAAGTTTCCCAAACAATCCACCGTAGTAGTGGACACCCAAGCTAATAGCAACGTGTTCTGGATATACATTTTGCATAAAGTAGAATGATTCAGTTTACATATTGTTTTTTTTTTTCTGTTTCTCATGACATTTTCCAAAAACTCTTCAGCGCTATTCATATTCCAGGTTTTTGTTCTGTCCAAAGCATTCCTTGCATCATCGCTGAATTTGAAATAATCAGCAGCCATGTGTCTTTCGCAAGTTTACTGCCTTATGGAAGCTGATATTTATTTAGTAAATCTATAATTTTTAAAAAAAATCGATATCCTGCCATTTGGACATTCAAAAATCTCTCATCTCAATTTATCGCTTGAAACAGTGTACACTGTAATCATTTTTTCTTCCTGAAGCAGTGTAGTATCTTTATCTCAAGTTCTTCTTTATTCCTATTGAACTTGTTTCTTAATACAGTATGTTTAGTTCATGTGCTCCCTTGCTTTATATCAGTGGCAGTAAATTTCGCATTTGTCGTTTAGTTTTTATATTTTACACCTCCCCCCACCGTCTTCCTCAAATCCTCAATCCAATAGATTATATGAAATCGATTTATTCCTTATTTGAAACTATTTTGCCACAGTATGCAGTTTATTCGTTTTTCAGACAATGACATTTACTTATAAATACTATACACCAGGCAATATACAAATCGCCTTTTGACTATCATGTATTTATAGTATGGCATCATTGCTCAAACAATCATGTAATTATTGTATTAACATGTTATTACACTTATCATGATAGTGTGGCAACTGACTATCGTGTAATTGTGGCAACTGACCATTTTGTAAATGTGTTATCTGACTATCGTAAAGTGTGGTAGGACCATTTTATCACAACTGCCTATCACGTAATTTTAGTATGGCAACATTGATCAAACAGTCATGTAATTATGGTATGAGCACATTATTACAACTGACTATCATGTAAGTGTGGCAAATGACTATCAGTTAAATGTGGCAACTGACTATCAGGTAAGTTTGGTAACTGTCTATCAGTTAAATGTGGCGAATGACTATGAAGTAAGTGTGATCAATGACTATCATGTAAGTGTGGCATATGACTATGATGTAAGTGCGGCAAATGACTATCATGTAAGTGTGGCAACTGACTATCATGTAAGTGTGGCAACTGACTATCATGTAAGTGTGGCAAATGACTATCATGTAAGTGTGGCAAACGACTATCATTTGTGGTAAATGACTATAATGTAAGTGTGGCAACTGACTTTCATGTAAGTGTGGAAAATAAATATCATGTGTGGCAAATGACTCTCACGTAAGTGTGGCAAATGACTATGAAGTAAGTGTGATCAATGAATATCATGTAAGTGTGGCATATGACTATGATAAAAGTGTGGCAACTGTCTATCAGCTATGTGTGGCAAATGACTATCATGTGTGGTAAATGACTATCATGTAAGTGTGGCAACTGACTATCATGTAAATGTGGCGACTGACTTTCATGTAAGTGTGGCAAATGACTATTATGTAAGTGTGGCAAATGACTATCATGTAAGTGTGGCAAATGACTATCATGTAAGTGTGGCAACTGACTATCATGTAAGTGTGGCAAATGACTATCATGTAAGTGTGGCAAAGGACTATCATGTAAGTGTGGCATGTGACTATCATGTAAGTGTGGCAAATGATTATCATGTGTGGTAAATGACTATCACGTAAGTGTGGCAAATGACTATCATGTAAGTGTGGCAAATGACTATCATGTAAGTGTGGCAACTGACTATCATGTGTGGTAAATGACTATCACGTAAGTGTGGCAACTGACTATCATGTAGGTGTGGCAAGCGACTATCATGTAAGTGTGGCATATGACTATCATGTATGGTAAATGACTATCATGTAAGTGTGGCAAATGACTATCATGTGTGGTAAATAACTATCATGTAAGTGTGGCAAATGACAATCATGTAAGTGTGGCAAATGACTATCATGTGTGGTAAATGACTATGAAGTAAGTGTGATCAATGACTATCATGTAAGTGTGGCATATGACTATGATGTAAGTGTGGCAAATGACTATCATGTGTGGTAAATTACTATCATGTAAGTGTGGCAAATGACTATCATGTAAGTGTGGCAAATGACTATCATGTGTGGTAAATGACTATCATGTAAGTGTGGCAACTGACTATCATTTAAGTGTGGCAACTGACTATCATATGTGGTAAATGACTATTATGTAAGTGTGGCAAATGACTATCATGTAAGTGTGGCAAAGGACTATCATGTAAGTGTGGCATATGACTATCATGTAAGTGTGGTAAATGACTATTATGTGTGGTAAATGACTATCACGTAAGTGTAGCGACTGACTTTCATGTAAGTGTGGCAACTGACTATCATGTAAGTGTGGCAATTGACTATCATTTAAGTGTGGCAAATGACTATCAAGTGTGGCAAATGACTATCGTGTAAGTGTGGCAAAGGACTATCATGTAAGTGTGGCAAATGACTATCATGTTAGTGTGGCAAATGACTATCATGTAAGTGTGGCAAATGACTATCATGTGGTAAATGACAATCATGTAAGTGTGGCAACTGACTATCATGTAAGTGGCAACTGACTTTCATGTAAGTGTGGCAAATGAATATCATGTAAGTGTGGCAAATGACTATCACGTAAATGTGTTTTAATGTTTTGCATCCTCTTCCTCTAGTAATTGTTTCACCAAGCCATTGGTTCATTGTAGTGCAGCCACTTCCCACTTCGCAACGAACATGACTTATGGTGTATCACTCGGCCTTTACTTACTCGAAAGTTGCTCTAACTCGACCATAACATGTACTACATTCCGTAAGTTTTCTAATTGTACTATGCCACTTGTTGTCATTCTTCTCCGATGGAAGATGATTGTTGGTTCAACCTTACTTGAGCTTACGCCCATTCGGGGAAGTGCGTCTTGTTTATTCCCATAACATCTGATTCTTAATTGATCATTCAGGAATGAATTAAATCCACACTGCCGTACGCATTTATACATATAGAGTATGCTGATAAATTCAAATATGTATTCAAAAGTCTAGGGCGAAAAAAAATGGATTATGCAGGCCAGAGAGCAGCGCATGCGCCACGGAAGGCACACCATAACATGTATAAAATGTTTTTTTATCATATAGGTCCAAACCTAAATGTCATCTTGACACAGTTTGGAATTTATCGACTCTGCGATCTCTCTATATGAGGAGATTTAGTAAAACGTGTAGAGCCTCCTAATGTACAATTTACATAGGGTATAATGCAAAAGCAAATTAGTGTGTTGTGTTAATATTGTGGGTCCTATCTAACTTTAAACAGTTTTTACTCCACCTTGTAGGCGATAGGTGTTGACCAGATATTGTCCACCTTTTTTATGTCGTCTATAAGGGACTTAATGAATTTGTTAATTAAGTTCGATATGCAACATTTTGTCATACATACATACATACAATACAATACAATACAATACAATACAATACAATACAATACATACATACATACATACATACATACATACATACATACATACATACATACATACATACATACAATACAATACAATACAATACAATACAATACATACATACATACATACATACATACATACATACATACATACATACATACATACATACATACATACATACATACATACATACATCCATCCATCCATCCATCCATCCATCCATCCATCCATCCATACATACATACATACATACATACATACATACATACATACATACATACATACATACATACATACATACATACATACATACATACATACATACAGACAGATTCAAGACATAGACATGCAAATGAATAGAGGTAGTTTTGTACATAGGTGTACTTGACAGATTTATTTTTAAAAGTAATTATCGGGATCCCTTCACTTGGCAAAATTAGGAAACATTTGCCACCTGCATATGTTTACCTCCTTTACTTTTGGCATATTTATCCTCACACTTAGCATAAACAAATTGATGTAGGTTCGTTTCTAATCAAGTTGATGTTTTTTTAAACTTGCACACAAAAGGCCTCAAGTATATCTTCTTACCAGGAAACTTGATCGCTAATAAGGATTGAGATTCATGCTGCAAAATTTGTGTTTATCTATGTTATATACACTGATGCATAACGATTTGCACAGGCACGAAGAATGTCGTAATTCCTCTAATGATTGCAATATGTACATACATACATACATACATACATACATACATACAATACAATACAATACAATACAATACAATACAATACAATACAATACAATACATACATACATACATACATACATACATACATCCATCCATCCATCCATCCATCCATCCATCCATCCATCCATCCATCCATACATACATACATACATACATACATACATACATACATACATACATACATACATACATACATACATACATACATACATACATGCAGACAGACAGATTCAAGACATAGACATGCAAATGAATATACATACATACATACATACATACATACATACATACATACATACATACATACATACATACATACATACATACATACATACATACATACATACATACATACATACATACATACATACATACATACATACATGCAGACAGACAGATTCAAGACATAGACATGCAAATGAATAGAGGTAGTTTTGTACATAGGTGTACTTGACAGATTTATTTTTAAAAGTAATTATCGGGATCCCTTCACTTGGCATAGGGCAGGGTCGTATCTTGTCCGCTTGGTTCTTTCTCGTTATGATAGACGATTTGATTACTGATTTAGATCACACTTTGCGAGGCCTAAATCTTGTCGATCTCCACCTGCCGTGTGTCTTATTAGCGGATGACACAACTGTAATGGCTAATTCGCATCATTCGATGCAGCATCTGCTCGATACAATCTCTAATTATGCGAAAAGGTGGATATTGAAATATAACGCAGATAAAAGTTGTAGCATCCTCTTTACAAACAAAAGAAGAAATGATATCCCTTCTTTTCTATTCGACAAATCGCCAATTCCAGTAGTCAAAAGTAAGAAATATGCCGGCATACCTCTAACCTACAACTTTAAACCTAACGATGCGATAAAAGAAGCATGCGATAAAGGTAAACACTTATTAAACTCTTTTTATTTTATTGGTATCAGAGACGGAGGAATGAACCCTTTAACAAGTATGAAAATCTGGAAAAGAATCATTCTACCTTCAGTCCTATATGGATGTGAATTATGGTCGAATATGACAAACACCAATATAGAAGAACTTGAGCTATGTCAGAGATATGCAGCGAGACGTATGCAAGCTTTCGATAAATATTCGCCCATAGAGGCAACGCGTAGTACCTTAGGACTCTGGTCAATGGGAGCATACATTGATAAGATGAAATTGTACTTTTTCAACCGGCTGTGTAGGGGCGATTGGACTCTTATCTGGAAAAAGATTTTCATTTTGCGTTTATGTCAGTACTTGACCAACCCAATTAGACAGACGGGGTTTATAGCAGATATTGACAAAATATTCAAGAAATATGGTATGGGAAGTGTTCTCTTAGACTATGCAGTAAGAGTACAAACCGAAGGTAAACTTGTTTGGAATCGGAATATTATTGATAATATTCAAAACATCGAAAAATCTACCTGGAATACAGATATTGAACTAAGGAGCGATTTAATTCACTTCAGAAACATTCATTTGGACTTAAAACCAAGCAGTATATGGTTTCTTGGACGTAAATTTCCATCTATGTTATGGCCTCTCTCTGAAATAGTGAAATTATATATCATGCCTGTTGGAAAAGTTATGATATGTAAACTCTGTGGAAAAGAGACTGACGACAGAGCGAAACATCTTATCTTAGGTTGTGAAAAGCTCCTTGAAGAACGAAACGTCTTCTTTGAGAAGGTGATTGACACTTTAGAGGTGAGAGACCGGGTTAATTTATTTAATCAAGAAGACGATATACTATTGGAGACACTTCTTGGAAGCAGAGTAGATTGCTTGTTGTCTATCGACGAAGATGTGTGGGATAAACTCATGTTGGTAACGGCAAAAAGCATAACCTCATTTTACTATAAAATGCATGCCCTACTCTCAACCAACATGTCATAATATAACAGCAATAATAAGTAGTTAATCTAGATAAATAAATTAATTAATTTAAAACAAAACAAACATAAACAAATATTCTGCTGTTGTCAAATTCCGCAATTTTGATGTATTACAGATCACGGAGATATAATGCTCTCTGGCTCATATAATATACGAGTGTCACCTTTTGCTATCTTTATTCCTTTGAGAAGGATTTCATGCTGTTCATCATATATATGTATAAATGTGTGTATATGTGTGTATATATGTATGTGTAAATATGTGTTTGGGTGTGTAAATATATATGTATGTATATGTGTGTACATTTATATGTATGTGTGTGTATGTGTATGTATGTATGCATAAACATATATGTCATGTAGAAAGAACTACATTGATAATTACACTGGTATACGTTTCCAATTTGTTTCATTTATATTCTTTTGTGTTGTATTTCATGATTTTTTATTATCCTGAATTTGATTAATCTGATGTAATCTCTATTGAAGAGGAAATAAAGTCAGTCAGTCAGTCAGTCAGTCAGTCATACATACATACATACATACATCCATCCATCCATCCATCCATCCATGCATGCATGCATGCATGCATGCATGCATGCATACATACATACATACATACAATACAATACAATACAATACAATACAATACAATACAATACAATACATACATACATCCATCCATCCATCCATCCATCCATCCATACATACATACATACATACATACATACATACATACATACATACATACATACATACATACATACATACATACATACATACATACATACATACATACATACATACATACATACATGCAGACAGACAGATTCAAGACATAGACATGCAAATGAATAGAGGTAGTTTTGTACATAGGTGTACTTGACAGATTTATTTTTAAAAGTAATTATCGGGATCCCTTCACTTGGCAAAATTAGGAAACATTTGCCACCTGCATATGTTTACCTCCTTTACTTTCGGCATATTTATCCTCACACTTAGCATAAACAAATTGATGTAGGTTCGTTTCTAATCAAGTTGATGTTTTTTTAAACTTGCACACAAAAGGCCTCAAGTATATCTTCTTACCAGGAAACTTGATCGCTAATAAGGATTCAGATTCATGCTGCAAAATTTGTGTTTATCTATGTTATATACACTGATGCATAACGATTTGCACAGGCACGAAGAATGTCGTAATTCCTCTAATGATTGCAATATGTACGAGTCGACAATTTTTATAAGATCTTTATACAGTGGGGGTCTTTTGGTATAGGAAAACTTTTAATTTTCGTAGCAAATAACTTGTTAGCTCGAAATGATTGTAAACCGTTTCGAATTGAAGCCGTGATAAATATTTGTGAAGAGCTTGGATATCTCAACCGGTCAGGTGGCCTAGTTGTTAGAGCGTCCGTCGCGGAAGCGGGATGCCGTGGGTTCCATCCCCGGCCGAGTCATACCAAAGATTTACAACAATGTTACTAATAGCTGCCTCGCTTGGCGCTCAGCATTAAGAGGGTAGTGTTAGGACCGGTTGGCCTGGTGTCAGGATATTGTGACTGGGTTGGACATCATGCCACATGTCTGCGGCACGATAATCAACTGCTAGACATCACTATAAACTGCTTCCCTGCAGACATCGTAGCAATTTGACTGAAAAATTGTTAAAGATACCTTAAAAAACATAAGAAAACAAACAAACAAAAATATTGAATATGGTACATACGTCCGAGATCAGACCACAAAAAAATATAATTTTCAACTTTTAAAGATTAAGCCCATAACCCCACAAAGACTAAGATAATGTTCCAAAAACCACTTTGCATGTGAACACCTTGATGTTTTGCACATTATTGTATCCTGTTGTTATAAAATGAACACAATAATGATTGTTTCTGTGAATTCCAGGGCTTAGGAGACCCTGTCAATAGAACGGCCGCCTTGTTCTATTCAAAACAAAATCATTATTTTTTATCTTTATCAAGATAGCCACATTATCCAGGAATACAGGAGGTACATAACATGCGGATAAAGTTGTATTGTAGATAATAATGATAATCATCTAGGTCCAGATATATCAAGACAGTATTATAAACTTACAATAATTAGTATATTTAGTCCTTAATGTGAATGTAACATGAATTGTTACCGAGAGGAGGGTGGATTAAATGAACAATACAAACACAATTTGTGAAAGAAAATATAAATTTATGTAATAAATTATAAATGGAAAAATACAGATGTAACAACACAATAATTCATGCACTCAACCCACAATTACACTCACAACCATTCACAATACATGAACAAATTAAATAACAATACAAAAGGAATCTCAGATGTAAAGGGATCTCTTGGATTATACACAGATCCAAGAATCCTTTACGAAAGTTAAATAAATGCAAGAATGATTTACGAAAAAAAATAAACACAAACGACAAACTATCTATCGCACGATGGATTGCGATAACTAACACGATCATATACTTGTATTCAATCAAGTTGCTAGCTTTTTATTGATATCTATGTGATCACTTGAAATATTATTGCGATCTGACATAAGCATGCAAATACAACAATGTATTAAATTATATTACAATTTCAATACACCTATGTGTCTCCCCTGTATAACCGCACGATTCAGCAACAGTTGAATCGTCTCCCAGTTTCCCCGAGAACCGAGGGTTGACCAATACTATTATCGGACGTTTCCCTACACGGATCCACCACAGTTATACGTTCAGACAGCATACAACATCTACCCGAACCAACGGTTCCTCACTCCCCTAGATGTCAACCCGGACGTTTTACAACTCTAAGACAGCTCCGACACTCGGACTTCTAGCTTTCCGGATATTTACACGTTACACAGATATTGACGAACAGACAGTTCGACACACAGACAGATACTTCAATTCCGTTTGCACAAATTAACGGCACAAGCACATTCAGATATTTATACAGAGATGTTCCAGAACAAACAATAGATGTCCCACAACAAATCAAACGATATCAAAGACGTTTATCAAAAGATGGTATCAGATGTGTTAACAGCTACGGTATCAACGATGTTATTAGCAGCTACGGTATCAACGATGTTATTAGCAGCTACGGTATCAACGATGTTATTAGCAGCTACGGTATCAGAAACATTGTAACAACTATGTTAGCAGCTACGGTATCAGAGACGGTATCAACGATGTTATTAGATGCGCTATCAGTGATGTACTTCTACGGTATCAACGACGGAATCAGACGGAATCAGACTGAATCAGTGATTGTCAGATGTTATCAGATCTACGGAATCAACGATGTTATTAGATCTCCGGAATCAACCCTTTGGCTGGAGATTTGCAAGACGAGGTTATCTATCCTTTGATTAGATATTTTAGTTCCCGTAAATAATAATGAGAAATCCATCGCCTTATATACTCTCAATAGGTGAACATAAATCACATCGAGCTTGACGTGCACCACGTACAACGAGTATTTCGGATTTCATGTAAATTACAAATTGGCACATGCAAATCGTTACACGCCACTTAATCACCCCAGGTAATGCGTGTACGACGAAATCAAGAAAATGGTGAGTTTCGTTTGCAATTCAAGTAGAACAAAAATCAGTTCAATTTTCGCCTAATTCTGTGACAATACCTCCCCCCTAAGAATAAAAATGTACACATTTTTAAAACTAACACAGAATAGAAGAAAAATAACTACTGATGATATCTTACAACATTTACACTGGTTATACTACAAACTGGATTTTATTACTGGGCAAATTCATACAAATTTCCCATCATGCCCTACTCAAGTAGTCTGCGCCTATATTTTCAACTCCCCTTATTGACATTGTCGCTCTGTCTCTTGATATACAACTTGAGCATATTCGCATGGAATGTTTTTACAATACCGTCCATGTCAATTTTATAGTCCATGTCACCTTTTACTTCTTTAACTTCATATGGACCTTTCCACTGGACTAATAACTTATTCGAACTCGTTGGAAGAAGCAATAGAACCTGATCTCCCACAAGAAATTTCCTATTACGCGCTCTGCGGTTGTAATACTTGGCATATCTGCGCCCAGATTTAATCAATTCGTCACGTGCCATCTGGCATGTACTCTCAAGTTTGTTTCTTAGATCTAACACGTACTGGTAAGTCGTTTTTATTTCCTCGTTCGCGACGTCACCAGTCCATAGTTCGCGTAGTATCCGCATCGGGCCTCGAACTGTCCTACCGTACAACAGTTCGAAGGGTGAAAACCCTAAACTTTCCTGCGGTACTTCACGGTACGCGAACAGAACAGCGTTTAAATAACGGTCCCAGTCTTGCGGACGTTCCGCGCACATCTTTCGCAGCATGCTTTTCAGGGTACCATTAAACTTTTCTACCAGTCCATTGCACATCGGATGGTATGGGGTAGTGTTTAGCTGTTTGATGGATAACAGCCTACTTATTTCACCCATGAGGTCAGAGGTGAATTGGGCACCACAATCCGTGAGGATTTCCTCTGGCACCCCTACCCTACTGAAGATATCAACTAATGCTTCAGCTACCCTTTCCGTTTCAATAGTTGGTAACGCTACGGCTTCGGGGTATCTGGTTGCGTAATCAACTAGAGTAAGTATGTACCGATTCTTCCTTTCGGTAACCGGGTGTATTGGTCCTACAATATCTACTGCCACTCTTTTAAACGGTGTATCTATTAATGGCATCTGTCCCAAGGGCACCCTTGTGACCCTTCCCTTACAGACGGTTTTCTGACATACGTCGCACGACCTACAGAACCGTGTGACATCGCCATTAACACCTGGCCAGTAGAATTCAGCGACTACCCTGCTAGTGGTCTTAGCCTTACCTAGGTGTCCTGCCATGCTTGACTCATGCGCCACCCTAAGTACTTGAGATCTATATCTCTGGGGTACGACCACTTGCCAATACTTCTTACCCTCCCGAGCGCTAAACTCCCTATGAATTAATCCGTTCTTGCGTACGAATCTCGAGCTACCCCCACGCTTGCAATGTTTAATCGCGCCGGACGTGATTTTCTCAACAATTGTTCTGATGGATTCATCATGTTCTTGCTCTTGTTTGAAATCATCACGCGAAATTCCTGAGATCGATTCAGGGACTATTAATTTACGAAACGCTGTTTTCTCTCGCCGTGTTTGCGCTCGCGTTTCGACTGCCTGGGCCAAAGGTATTTTAAAATCGGCCATGGTTGGAAGACGGGAACCTTCAACATTACCGATCGTCAGATCGTAAATAGAATTGTCCATACAAAGGGCATCAACAGTTCCCGTTAAGAAAGGTGTTTTTACTGTGATCCTTGCTACGGGAATGCGACCCATCGTCTGATCAAGTAACATACATGGGGATTCCCACCCGAGCATTTGGTTATCCTGCACGAGACTACGTTTGATCACTACGCCCGTACAACCAGTGTCACGCAATACCACGACTTCTCGACCGTTGACAAACCCTCTCGCGGTTGGTACACGCGCTTCAGGAAATAAACACGTGCCAAGCGAATGAATACAAGGTTCTACCTGTACGATGTTATCAGTTATACCTTTACTTTGTATAGCCACTGCTACCTTATGTATAAGTGCCTTTCTTTTAGGACAGTCTTTTTGAACATGACCCAATGCATTACACAAGAAACACCGCACACGCTGAAAAACTGGATTCCCAACTGACCTTTTTACCTCAGCTGATTTTACAGGCTCCCTAGGCATAGGTCTTACAGACTGGTTTCCAGACTTAAAATCTTTCAAAACCACGTTCTGGGTTCCCCCATGAGCTTCGGCAAATAAATCGGCTTGCTTAGCCATATCTTTTACGTTCGTGAAGACTTTCTCCTTCAGAAATTGATCTAATTCTCGCCCAACTGTATTAAATAATTGATCTCTGAGCAAGAAATCAGTCAACCCTTCAAACGTTTTCACCGCTTTGCCGCATTCAATCCACCGCTCAAAATAGTTCGCAATTCTGACGGTGAACTGACCAAAGGTTTCTCCCTTATCGGGCTTGCTATACCTGAACTTTTTTCGAAAACCTTGTTCAGTGAGCTCGTACCTTTTGAGAAGTGCTTCCTTTAGGACGTCGTACTTAAACACATCGTCCCTAGGAAGTCGAGAGTATACATCCAGTGCTTTACCTTTTAATAAAGCACTCAGATGCAGCGCCCAGTCATTTTGACTCCACTTCTGGTTTTCGGCATACCGCTCAAACCGATGAAGATAACTATCTATGTTATCTTTTTCATCGTCAAAGGGAGGTAATTTGGGGCCCCTTAATTTGCTAAAGGCAGAATCGTGTTCTCTTCCAGATGTCGCTAATTCTACCTTACGCTCATGATCCCGTTGCTTTGCTTTTTCGTCTAACTCTATTCGCTTTTGCTCCGCTTCCATTTCCCATCCTATCCTATCCTTTTCGGCCTGCTTCTCTAATTCTATCTTTTCCCTCTCGGCCTGCTTCTCTAATTCTATCTTTTCCCTCTCGGCCTGCTTCTCTAATTCTATCTTTTCCCTCTCAAAGGCCCATTTCCTATCTTCGGATTCCCTTTCTAATTCCCGTTTCCTTTCTTCGGCCTCCCCCTTTTCCTTTTCTAATTCCCTATGTAATTCCCTTTCTCTTACCCTTTCTTCCCTTTCCCGGGCTTGTTCTTCTTGAATGAATTTCCTCAAACTTTCACCTTCATACCCAAATTCTTTGCCTAAGGCAACCAAGTCCTTAAGGGATGACATGACAATTGTAATATGAATATAGATATATAACCAAACCAATACTTTAAACACGTTTATACTGGACACACGGACCTAGGTAAACTAAACAAAAATAAACTCCAACTAGAGTATTATCTTAACAGAAGGTCACGCTCGAATATAAACATTAAATGTATACCTTCACAAAAATGATCGACAGTTCACTTAATCCAACGATCCCACTTCTGACACCATTGTAACATGAATTGTTACCGAGAGGAGGGTGGATTAAATGAACAATACAAACACAATTTGTGAAAGAAAATATAAATTTATGTAATAAATTATAAATGGAAAAATACAGATGTAACAACACAATAATTCATGCACTCAACCCACAATTACACTCACAACCATTCACAATACATGAACAAATTAAATAACAATACAAAAGGAATCTCAGATGTAAAGGGATCTCTTGGATTATACACAGATCCAAGAATCCTTTACGAAAGTTAAATAAATGCAAGAATGATTTACGAAAAAAAATAAACACAAACGACAAACTATCTATCGCACGATGGATTGCGATAACTAACACGATCATATACTTGTATTCAATCAAGTTGCTAGCTTTTTATTGATATCTATGTGATCACTTGAAATATTATTGCGATCTGACATAAGCATGCAAATACAACAATGTATTAAATTATATTACAATTTCAATACACCTATGTGTCTCCCCTGTATAACCGCACGATTCAGCAACAGTTGAATCGTCTCCCAGTTTCCCCGAGAACCGAGGGTTGACCAATACTATTATCGGACGTTTCCCTACACGGATCCACCACAGTTATACGTTCAGACAGCATACAACATCTACCCGAACCAACGGTTCCTCACTCCCCTAGATGTCAACCCGGACGTTTTACAACTCTAAGACAGCTCCGACACTCGGACTTCTAGCTTTCCGGATATTTACACGTTACACAGATATTGACGAACAGACAGTTCGACACACAGACAGATACTTCAATTCCGTTTGCACAAATTAACGGCACAAGCACATTCAGATATTTATACAGAGATGTTCCAGAACAAACAATAGATGTCCCACAACAAATCAAACGATATCAAAGACGTTTATCAAAAGATGGTATCAGATGTGTTAACAGCTACGGTATCAACGATGTTATTAGCAGCTACGGTATCAACGATGTTATTAGCAGCTACGGTATCAACGATGTTATTAGCAGCTACGGTATCAGAAACATTGTAACAACTATGTTAGCAGCTACGGTATCAGAGACGGTATCAACGATGTTATTAGATGCGCTATCAGTGATGTACTTCTACGGTATCAACGACGGAATCAGACGGAATCAGACTGAATCAGTGATTGTCAGATGTTATCAGATCTACGGAATCAACGATGTTATTAGATCTCCGGAATCAACCCTTTGGCTGGAGATTTGCAAGACGAGGTTATCTATCCTTTGATTAGATATTTTAGTTCCCGTAAATAATAATGAGAAATCCATCGCCTTATATACTCTCAATAGGTGAACATAAATCACATCGAGCTTGACGTGCACCACGTACAACGAGTATTTCGGATTTCATGTAAATTACAAATTGGCACATGCAAATCGTTACACGCCACTTAATCACCCCAGGTAATGCGTGTACGACGAAATCAAGAAAATGGTGAGTTTCGTTTGCAATTCAAGTAGAACAAAAATCAGTTCAATTTTCGCCTAATTCTGTGACAGTGAAAATCAACATTTTTATTAAAAATATTAAGGATGATATAACAGCCGTTTGCAGTCATTGTGTGATTATTTGAGACAATTTTAGTGTATTCATAGATCGAAATTTTGATATTTATAACAATAATATACGAAATAATCTCATGGCAAGAGACTTGCTTGTCTGTACAATGTAGACACAATGTGGTTCAAATTGGCCTAGTTAGACATATTAGCAGAAAATATGCACGTAGAGAAAACCGTAAGAGAATTCAATAATTACGTTGTGTGTGTGTGTGTGTGTGTGTGTGTGTGTGTGTGTGTGTGTGTGTGCGTGTGTGTGTGTGTGTTATGAAACGTGGTGCATACTGCTTTTATATCTACACTATAAATTGAAAATGATATAAGTAGCTGTTGGGTAGATTCCATTATTGACTTGAAACAGTAGGTGTGGTAAACCATATATGTGTAAGTATAGGTGTTTATGAATACTCATGTTTAAACAGGGATCCGTATGAAATTATATTATAGTTTTAGTCTTAAACAAGACTTTCAATACACATCTCTTATGCAGAAATTAACATCATAATATATATTATATATACACATACATACATATAAAAACATACATAGATACACATACATGCATATAGATACACATACACATAAGTAATTACACACACATACACACACACACACACACACACACACATATATATATATATATATATATATATATATATATATATATATATATATATATATATATATATATATATATATGTGTGTGTGTGTGTGTGTGTGTGTGCGTGTGTGTGTGTCTATTTATCAATTTACCCAGCACAAGTCCATAAATACATACATACAAACAGACAGACGGACCAACACACATTCATACATTTTATGACTACGAGCATGCTTGCACTCGCCCATTGTTTTTGTTATAATATCAAGAATAAAGAGCCAATTAAAAAACGACCGTCATATTCAATAATGCTGTAGTAAATTCTAATGAGCATTGAAACTCGTGTTATAAAATAACGCATAGTCAACTTATGTCTACTTTAGATAAACTTTCATATGAACCATACAAATAGCTACCACTTTATCGACTTTCCGTTTTATGAAAAGCGGGTCATTTCATTTATATACAGACATACATGCCATTTCCGCAAAGAACTGCAATCCTTTCCTGCAGTCTGTACACTTAGGAATGCCTGAAGCTAATTCCAGGATATCTAGCTTTTATAACATAAACATCTCCCCGTCCAATTAAATTTCAGTCTGTAATATTTGACGAATTCCTTTATAGCAAACCCGTGATGCACGCAATTTAAAAATATCTATACATCTGTAGGTAGACTGTAACATTCATCTGGCACGATTCAATTGCAAGCGGATGTTTAAAACTATCGCATACCTGTTTAACGAAATCTCTTGTGGGGCGGGGCCCCTTGGTAACTTCGTCCAAGGAGAGAAAGAAAGGACACTGATTTTGTTTGTAACGTCTTAAAAATGCTTTCCAAAAATCCGTAAAAGCGATATGTCGCCATGAAGATGATTTCACGGACAGCTTCACTGGTTGATTGAGATCCTCGTCTTACAGTGGCGTCTGTTTGAAAGGTTATACTTAATTATCCGTTTAAGCTGACATTTCATTCGTGGGTTCAGGGAATACTAAAAACATGTCTAGACACATTCTGAGTGAAAACTATCTTTGTAGTTTTTTGTCAAATAATTTTGTCTAATTTGCCTTCAATCGATTGCAGCGACCAACGAAGCCTTTAACTATTCCTCTATATGGAGATGATCACATTGATTTACATAATCGTCTACATGAACGATAATAACAGCTATGGGGCATGAAGAGAGAAGAAATTAAAAAGAGTTTTCAAGAGGACATCAACATTGTGCCTATATACAACATTAAAATATTCAGCTGTTAATATGCGAATACACTGGATGTCATTGCTGTAAACTCTTAGTAAAACTCATTAGTGTCAATGTAACAACAATACCGTATTGAATATTTAATAATGTTCACACACACACACACACACACACACACACACACACACACACACATATATATATGCATTGCTGAACATAAAAAATAACAACGATTGTGTGAACATTATATATGTATATATATATATATATATATATATATATATATATATATATATATATATATATATATATATATATCACATCTATGTATCTACTTATTATCTCTATTTTTAAAATGAAACAAGCTTTATCGGGATATTATTGGCGGTTGTTTGTAATCCTGTTGATATCGAAGGTAAAGCAGCACGATGCAGCATTACATACGTTATTTATTTTTCTAATTAATTTAGGCAATCACGTCATTCATCTCTGATGTTTCAACACGATACTGAAATCATCTATCAAAGTTTGTGTCTACTTCTTCTGCAAAATCCATTGTCTTCCATACGTAGTTAACGTATCTCAGTTGATATGTTTGTCTAAAAATTAATTCTGCAATAACTATGTATTTCTTCAATGCTGAATAAGATGATGGTAAGATCTGCTTAACCTGAAATCAGATTGTTTATTAGACACGTGTATTAGACACGTGTTTATTAGACACGTGTATCCACTTGACATGTTCAATTCAAGTCATCCTACGAGAGCAAATAATATCGGTAATGAAAGCCGAATGTGTATATTTCATTAACATAGGCGGAAAAAGGTGACGGAAGCGCGGATACGTAGATTAGTAACGGAAGTGTAGAGAGGGTTTAGTAATAAACCAGACAAAGTGGTATTTTTGTTTCAAAACAGTACGGATCCTATTCAAGCACGTACTATGTAAGTAACACTAAAACACATGAGCGAAAAGAGTGTGCGTAACAATGCGTATAGAGTAAAACTCATTAATCTAAGCTACGTATTTTAATTCTAATTACTCTATAGAAATATTAATCTTGGCAACTGAAGGACAACTAGTTTCAAGCAGATCATTACTCCGTTTGATCTTTTGTAATATGTAATAATTAAGCAATGTATATTTAGTTTTTACGTAGACTAACTGATGTTTCATTTTAATTAGTACTATGTTTAACTATTTGGGGGTCGATTATTTTTATTTTTTTTATTTATTGAGGAGGTTGTCAGAAACTAAGATCACAAGTGGCTTATATCTGTACAAAATTTTATTATCCCAGTGTTTGTTTTCTCTTTTCTCCGATAATGTAATTTAAATGTTTAGTTTCGTTCTGTTTGTATGCAACCTGAAAGCAGGATTTTTGTTTTGCGATTAATACAGTAAAGAGGTGCAATTTAAATAGGAAATCATTTTATTATATATAGTGCGATTTCAGTACGTTAACAATGATATCACCATAGTGGCGATAACACCTTTATCACCCTAGCAGAGATATCACTTGTATCGCCATAGTAGCGATATCACTTTTGGAACTACGTATCTTCATTTATAAAATGTTTTTGCAATTATGCATGATATTCAAACCAGTCTTTCAATATTTAGACCTATTTCAGTGTCCTATTCGTATACTCCTTCTGCTCCATCTCCTCTTTCTCTCTCTCTCTCTCTCTCTCTCTCTCTCTCTCTCTCTCTCTCTCTCTCTCTCTCTCTCTCTCTCTCTCTCTCTCTCTCTCAATGATGTACCATCAAGAAATGCTTACAAGCATAAAAAATTAAACTTTAAATATTAGGTTCTTTTTTTTAAATTTGCACATGAATTGGCGAACGCTCAGTAAATGAACTTACATGACCTGTTGATGTGTATTAACACTTTTACAGCGACAAACGGTACATATTTTATTGACATTAAACAAAACTTTCACAAGCATTAAAATTGTCTTGAATACAGTGGATACAAGCTTGCCAGGGCAACATACAAATTAATATTTGAATGAAATATTAAACAAAATAAAAAAACTCACGATAAAGATATTGTTAAAATATGTTATTTAACTATTGTTGTACTCCGACGTCGGTCAGATAAAACAGCTATGTGACTTTACTTTATTATCCAATTCCAACAGTATCAATCTGTGCATGAACTTTGTTAAAGAAATTACAAATTTCATATTGTTCATATTAATATAGTCATTATTGTGAGAAAAAAAAATATATTTGCAGCTTACTAAAACAAAATTTGCAAAACGTCGATGTGTCGGAAGTGTTGAAAAATGTAATTCTTTTGATAGCTGTAGTTGTGCAGCTGTTCATTGACTTGGTATCAAATTGGAAAGATCTAAGCAAATAAACGTTGTTGCCCATAAAAGTTATATAATGAAACGAATATCGACGTTTATCGGTGAATAGATATACGAACATGTTTCATTGTATATAATAAAAAATCGCACATAATCCCTTATGTCCCACATAGTGCCAGACTACCCCATTTCGTGCAATACATGTTAACCACGGTTATCATCCAAATGTTTCAAAATAGGACAACCTCTGTTACCCGAATTCCGCTCATCCATTTTAATTACTGATCCAAATTGTATGATGCACTAATTATTGTATTTTTTTCAAAGTGTGTTTTGCGCCATTTAATGATTTCGAAAGATAAGGTTTTATGTACATGTTTAGTAAACCTTTCTCAGGAATGAGCACACCCGCTAATGCTTTCAAGTCGATCGAATGACTTCGGAAGAAATTTGAAAAAATTGGACAGTGATTTAAATTGATGTCACATCAACTAAAATCACACACACACACACACACACACACACAGATATATATATATATATATATATATATATATATATATATATATATATATATATATATATATATATATCGGCATTTTTTTTACTCGAAACACTATTCTGCACAACGATACGTCATTTATTTCCTTAAGTGAAGGCTCTCGTGTTGCCGTTTGTGGAAATTTGTACCAGGGAAGATAAAGCTGGGTCTTCAATTTAGATAAGTAGCATTCCTAATGCATAAACAAATATTTTACATTTCTATTCTGAACGCATCTGAAAGTATGCCTTCCAGACCTCAATATCAATACCCACCTCGTGACTTTCTTGAACGTTTGACCTTGAATCATTAATATATGCTCGCATTAATGAAAACCTATCCGGTCATTATCGGTTAGCATCATACAAATAAGATACATTATTTAAAATGAAACATGTTTACCATATAATATTACATAATTATAATCCAGTTCTCAAATTCTGCATGAAGTTGTGCTACATCACCGTGATACGCACATCAACGCCCATTAGTCTAATTAAGACAAGGTAACTAGCTTCAGTGGTTAGAAATAAACTCCTCGATCATTCCGTGCTAATTGTCACATTGCTATTTGCTCATTGAGGCAAGCATAATTTACATAGCCTTAAAGCAAGCATCGCAAAGTTTCAAAGTTCCAGTATCACACAATATATGGTACTTTTGGAATTACCTTTGTTTTCAGATAACCTTGATATTGGGAATGTATTTCTAAATGCTTTTTCCATGTGCAGAAAACAGGTGCTGCTGCATTTAGGAAACTTGTATGGTGGTTCAGAATCATCACTTCGTTACAGGTTACATAGAATGGTATTTGTTCCAGTAGCAGGTAGGTCATCCAGCCAGCTTTTTTACAGCTGAAGATGGCCAAACATGATAATTGTTAATGCAGGTGGCAAGGTTTTGACGTGGCAGCTAACACGGCTGAGGTCATAGTCATGAAGCAAACAGTATAAACTTCAAAACTTCGGAAATTAGTCCTGAATTTATGTTGAAATATATTCATAAAATGAATGCCTGGAATGCTATAGGACTTGATATTGTTGGACCAAGACTACTAATGGGAGCTGTACCTGCAATAGCAGAGAATATAGCTTTGATTTGCAAATAAGTATTAGGTCTAATAAATTTCCATGAACCTGGAAAACTGCCAAGGTTACACCGTTGCATAAAATGGGAACAATAGATGACGTAAATAACTACAGACCCATCTATATCATTCCTTGTCTCTCCAAATGACAAGAAAAAGCATGTAGGTAATTCTTTTCTCAGTTATTTGAGCACGTGTGATCATATTCATGAAAAACAGTCTGGCTTTAGACAGAATCACTCCTGAAACCGCACGTATATCCTTGACTGATGAATGGTTGAAAGCATTAGATCAAGGAAAAATAGTAAACAGTAGTATGGTTGATTTTCGTAAAGCTTTTGATCTTGTAGAACATGCAATTTTGTTTGAAAAAAATCAACAATCAATGCAATGAAAACAACTTCTTAAACTGTTTACTTCTTACTTAACGGATTCAGTGCAACAATTATCGTTAAATGGTTTACATTATCTAAGTAAAATTAATTGTGGCATACCACAAGGCTATAGCCTCGTGCCTATGTTATTCCATCTAGTTATCAACGATTACTTCTTAAGTTTGGAACTGCAATTGTATCCACTGACCTCTATGCATATCATCATGCTACACAGTATGAGATGGGTAAAACCCAAAAGGTACTTGAACATAACTTGCAAGACTCTCTCAAAAGACTTCGAGTATGGTGCAAGGAAAACAGTATCATCATAAATGCAGGAAAAAAACGAAAGCTCTACTTGGTACAATGCAACAAAACTGAGGAAGACTAAATAGCGACAAACTCCAGGTTCTATTGGACATTGTGAGCCTTAATATGATCGCTCATTGTAAATTTCTTGATGTATTCGCAGGCAAAACGTTTACTGAGACCAGAGAAATGCTCGATCGGCTTACCCAAAAATATTCATACCTGGAGGCGATATGCCTTTTTCCAGTAACTACTAGTCGGAATTCTAAAACAACAGTGATTGTGACAGGCAGTCCTCGTGTTTATGCAATTCCACCATATTTTATACAGAAAGGTCACAACCTAAATCCAGACCTAACAACTGAATGCTTATCAAAAAATAAGACTACAATAACACCAACAGGCTGATCAACACCTACAAAACTTTTGCAGTTTGTTGAAAATGATTGTATACTACTTGTAAGGACCTGAGCATACCTATTAGTGTATGACGGCAATACAACCTATATTACATTAAATATGTTGAAGGCCTTCCAGAAAAATATTCGAATGTTTGTTTGGTCATCTCATGCTTCAGTTGCACTCACTTGATGCTGTGATGTGTAACCCCTTTATGACTGTTGTGTCTACACGACATTACAAATGATCCCATTCAGAAGTCAGGCGTGACATCACTATGCATCGCCTGCCTAAAGCAATAAGAAAATCGTACTTGTCAGATGCCATTGTTCCCAGTCTAATAAGTGTCTTCGAAAGATGGGGATAGTACATTTTAATCCCGATAGAGTATCACAAACGTCCATGGAAACAACATAAGAAGCATCACCAAAAAGAGTCTAACTTTGCGAGAAGAACAAATCTGCTTCCCACCGTAACTAAGGATAAAGTGAACTCTTTGCTTAAATGTCTCACGAAAGTGTTTGTGGGTCTTTGTGATGGCTTACAGCACATTAGTAGGTTATTTGGTGTTGATGCAACTGGAATAAAGTGCTTTGTCCCGGAACACATCATGGTAGCTGATTCAGGCTGGTCCAATAAAAGTATTCGAACACGCATTGGTTGGTCGTGTGACGGGCACGCTAACCACTGCGCCACCGATGCCGAATACGAATGTATACAAATCAATGATCTCAAGCTGCTAATTAAGAAAGTTTTCAAATGAAGGACCAAGAGCAAACATAACGTAATGGATGACATTTTATGACAGTTCCACATATGCTAACAATGCAAATGATAATGAGATCTGTAATCTAATATATGCAATGTGCTTTCCTCACGAGGATTTGGAAGATCTCGACGATAACGAGCTGGAAAAAGTCTTATCACAAGATAATTGGTTTATACTATAAAGGTAATGATGACAAAAGCAAACAGAACATATCATTAGCGTCTAATCTCATGGCAGGATATTAGTAGATACGTCATGATATGTGACCCCAACCGAGATAATTACAGTACTAAATACACGATTCAGTTTTTAATTGGACTTTGATTTCCATTTATGTAATCTTAATGAAAAATGTGGCTTGTTGGACTTGTCATTGTTCGACAACAGATCAGGGATGAGATGTTTATGTACCGTAGTGTAACAATAGAAATGAGAGAAAGTTGTTTTTTCCTGTGACAAGGAGTATTGTACATGCAAACCTGAATAGAGTAATGTATTTATGTATGCATGCATGATATATATATATATATATATATATATATATATATATATATATATATATATATATATATATATATATATATATATATATATGTATGTATGTATGTATGTATGTATATATATATATATATATATATATATATATATATATATATATATATATATATATATATATATATATATATATGCATGCTAATCACTATTTGTTTGTCTCCTGATGATTTCTTTCTCTCTTTTATTTTTATCAAAAACTACAATGTAGTTAGTTTAAATATAAAGAGGACCAGTGCGTAACAATAATATACAAACATTAAACTTATGGATTTAATGTATGTATGTATGTATGTATGTATGTATGTATGTATGTATGTATGTATGTATGTATGTATGTATGTATGTATGTATGTATGTATGTATGTATGTATGTATGTATGTATGTATGTATGTATGTATGTATGTACGTACGTACGTACGTACGTACGTACGTACGTACACGTGCGTGTGTGTAACATAATCTAGTTCGCAGAAAATAACAGGAAGTTAACGAAACCAGCAAGCTTGGTAAAATCTACAATTTGTTTTCTTCTTCTAAATTATAAAGTGAAAAACAATTAAATGTGATAAATATGTCACTGTTGGCTGTACTGACATACACATTACCAATATGGCTTTAATGGGAAAAGGTATCTGTCGGCAACACTACCGATGTCAAGCAATCTACCCACAATGTATAACGAACACTTTAATGGTGGCTAAGATAAGCCAAACTTTGACGTCAGCAATAAATATGAATGTGAAAGTATCTGCATCAGATCAGCGTTAAACTGTATAGATATCTATGTCATATTTAATATTATACTTTTAAAAAACGTGCATATGTAATGTACACGTCTGTTTGCAATATATATGACTTCACTAGTACACTTATGTTGTGTGTAAGTCATAAAATCGCTGAGTACAATTAGTATACATTCTATCTATATATAAGAAATGACACGATGTAAATGTATTATATTTATTCAGCTTCATTCTTAAAAAACATTAAATTCTGCGCTAGTTTTTAAGATTCTATAACGGTTCATACTTTATAATATGGATTCTCGATGACTCGGGGACATTGTGGAGACATATGTGTATCGTAACGAAAAAGGCTACTTTAGTAAAGATTTTAAGAGTTCGAAGGCAGCCCAAGACAAACACTAAAATCAAATGACAAAAATCAGTACTGTCTTTCTTTTTTATGTGTTATGATTTTTTTAGGAGAGTTTAGGAGAAATTCACCTATTGCACAACGTTCATGCCTACAGTATCGCTTTGATATGAGACTTGCCGGGGGCACCCAAATACATGCAGGGGATTGTGATCTTTGTAATATTTTTAACATATTCTGTGTCTATTTCTCGATCACAATTATCGCTATTGTAACGCTTGTAATAACGGTTGATAAAATGAGCCCATAGTTTGCTTCTTACTAGTATGATATAAAACGGACAATGTCCATCGGGATAATATCCGTTATGAACTTAACAGTACATTTTTTATCCCAAGATTCCATGCCTTCCATAGCTACATGTATTGAGACACAGAGAAATAAAATAATGCGGTTTTATGACTCATCTTTCCACAAAATAGGTTATGCTTCCTCTGCGATCCTTTGGATGCAATACAATGCAATAAGCGACGAGACATTATATGCCAAAGATATATCGGAGAAATTGTTTGGCTAGTTAACATAGTAGCTGAAAGTAGCTTTCAACAACTGTTCGCGCCTGTGTCGTAAATTAGTCAGTGACCAGGCATAATTAGATTGTCTGGTTCAAGACTATGTGCTCAGCGATGTGTTTGCTTCTAAGCAAACCTTAACATGTCAAAAATCAATGATGTCCTCAGATACATCATCAATTTCCAAGATGGCGAATAACCACAGTATACGCGCATGTGATCTTCAGTTCTCGCGTACATGTGCATCAATTCGATTTCGATGATCCACATATTCCCCAATCATATTTACCAGAGCTTATGGGTTGACAATATCGCATCCAAAACACATCTGGATATTCGACGATCATACTGAATAATCTGATATAGAATATATGGTTGTTTTATGTGTAAACTACACGACATTTTTCAGTTTTCTTTAGTTGTTGCTGACCAAGCAGTCACATGTGCAAAGACTTCACCCTCCTACCATACGTGCGAGACACTCAGACGTTTATTGTAAAACACATTGTCATAGTACCGACAAGGCGACAACAATATATCAGCGACACGGATTTGACCTCACAATCGATTACATCATTCATTCAGCAGGCACTCTAGCAAAACAATCATTGCCGTAAATACAAGGTCCATATTACATGGGATTATTATGCTGGTCATTCCAGACATCAGCGTGGATAGTAACTGACAATTAACTAAGTCATCAATAGTGTAACGTCACGTTGATATGTGTTGACTGTAACAGTGATCCAGGTGTAAGCGCCCTGAGCCCTGTTGCGTTGGTTAATTAGTCCTTGTTGGTACCCACTTAGTTGTCAATACAACCACCTTAAAACACCTGCAATTCCTGATGGATACTACGACGCTGGGGTGCTAGCACATCCCAACATATGTTAGTGATGGGTTGCTGAGACGGGTTAGTTGTGAAATTCTGTGTGGATTCAGATTCAAAATACCCAGGCAGGATAACGCGCTCCACTGGTGTTACTGATTTTTCTTTTGATTGACTCCGCCTGTCTCTATGCGATCGTGCGCCTAACGTGGTTACAACACAAGTAAGACTTGTTATCCATTTGCGAGATCTATTCTGAGTGCTAGCACCCTACTTCACAGTTTTCTACGCTTAATTATGTTCACATCATCGTAACGCAATTGCACGTCTAAGTCGCTCAAAGATGGCATGATAGCGATGAACACTAGCAAGTCCGCGATGACATTGCTCCTGATCAACCTTAAGCAGCAAGGGACACGTTAGTGGTCCTCTTGTGTAGATACTAGGGCATAACCGATTAGCATTTTTCTACCGATTTCCGATTCCGGATTTTGGGCATGAAATTTTTCCGATTCCGGATACGATTCAAATAATCGGAAATGCTAAATCCGTATTTTATTTCTAAAAAATTTCATCTTCCGTTTCCGGGTTTCTGGTACTGGTTTTGCCGTGTCTAGCATGTTACTTAGTACTTTACCATATCCGGCTTAATTTCCGGTTTTCATCCTCCAGTTCAAATAGATTGTCTCACGGCGTGGTTGTGTTGACCATATTGGACTTTTCTGACTTCTTATTTAACTTTATTAACGCACTATCTAATGACACGCAGTGTTAGACACGGTGCTATAGAAATTCAACTTTATTATTTTTATTATCCGAATTGGTCGTTCCTGCCTTGTCCGACTCCGATTAATCGGAAGTTCATACTATCCGGTGGAATCCGATTTTCGGATCAAAAGTCGGTTATGCCCTAGTAGATACACTCGATTGCGTCTGTAACTACATTGGTATGTACGCCGGCGCGTAGATCTGACATTTTACTTGCTGGGATAACGATGCGCGTGCGACCTCTCTATCGAGGTCTTCTTCTCTCTTATTGTCTTTCCAATAACCACAATAACTTTGATTAATCGATTGCAGTCCAATATCGTAATACCCAACAATATCTTACCTCTGGTCGCTGCGGATATCTGCCACGAGGCGAGTCATTCACATATTCTAAAACCCTTGATTACTCCTACCGTGTGGATGAATTTATTAGTGTCAGGATCGGCCTTGTTAAGGGTATTTTACCGGCATGTTGTTTCGTTTACTCGTCCAGTCGAATAGAAAACCGTATGCAAGGTGAGATAAATGCTTTTCAATGGGAAACTCGCACAACGGCAACTTTTCTTGCGACTCCACTATCTTCAACACTAGTGCGCTAGCAAGCCAGTCTCGCTAGACTCAAAGTGGCCTATAAATCAATATTTTGTTTGTCCCACATACGACAACATGCCCAAACGCCGTGACGGAGCATCTATTTTTACGTTTCACAGGTGTAGTTTCACCGCTTGTTTATGTTAAACATTGTGAAATATCGAAGTCTGAATAGGCAGTGAACTTTAAATGCCGAGCATAGACATTTGATCCTATGTAGACATGGGAGTATCTGGGAAGGGTCATTTCGACCTTTATTCTCAATTTTTTACATATCAGTGTTACATATTCAAGGGTGCCAATTTCTCGATTAAATTTAATTGCTGCTGTTGTTTTTGTAGGGTTTAACGCCATTGTTCAGCACACGATAGTCTATACATGGCGGCCATTATTCATGGTGGAGGAAGAACCCGGGTAAACCGACGGAAAGAACCACTGACCCACGAGAAGCTACTGGCAAGCTTTCTCACAATTCCACAATTGCATAATCTAATACTCAAGCCCCCACAGACAGAGGTGAGATGGCAGTAATCCATAACGGAGACAGCTTTAGACCACTAGGCCACTCTAGCCCCCTCAGTGAAATTGACGTGATATCTTGAGACTGGTTTGAGAAAGAGACAGCTGAACTTCCGATCTATGTCAAATAGTCATTTTTCAAAGGGAAAAGTTCTATAACGTAGTTCAGAGATTCTGACTGACGAAACACATGCTTGTCTTGGGAGAATGTTTCAGAGAGAGAAGGTACGTTCCCATGGAAGCCTAAGAAGAGATTAGTACTTTCCTCGCTAAACAAGTGAAGGACCGTGTGTCTTCCTAGAAAGATATGGTTTAGTGCTAGATGCTCCAGTTCTACAGTTAACAACATTAAGGTACGCAATTTTAATTTTACGTACTATTACATTTTGGTGTTTGCTGTGGGTAAATTTGTTTCATATGAATAGGTTGCATAGTATGTATCGTATATTCAATTTCATGGAAATATGTTGCTGTTAGTGTTGTTATGCAATTTATCTTATTCAATTTCATGGAAATGAATTGATGCTAGAAGTGCTACGCAAAGTATATTTTTCATTTTACAGTTATTAGCAAAATTGATTGCAGTCAAATGTTCATATGTGCAAAAATTATAGGGTTATATGAAGAAATATGAAATAATTCCTTTGTCTGTTAGGCGATACTGATTATCGCGAGTTAACAATAACTACCTGTTATATTTGATTTTGTAATATTTATATAATTTGGAAATATTACGGATCTGTGAATTTTATGCAATATGACATACCTTGTATTGGCATATGGTAAATTTTCAATAGAGAGGTAATGTGGTAATTTATAGCAAGGTACTACCGTAGGTAGACCTTACGTGGTGATATGTTGGCTAAAGTAATCTGAGTAACATAAATGAAAGATTTTTATATACATCTCGAAAGTGGTACATATAGCGATTTAGAGATATTTTGTTACCTATATGGAAACATTTTTCCCAAGGAGTGGAGATTCTGCAGTCAGGTGTCTGAGACCGAACAAAAGAAAAGGGAGATGTGACGAGCGAATTTCGAAAGGGAAAAGTGACGAGTAGAGAGCAAAATCAATTAGGTTCAAGAAGGACGACACAGTCAGAAAAAGGAAGGCTGGAGGGAATAGGAAACGTTGGAACACAGTCAAGGGGAAGGTGATGCAATCAGTCGTGTACATTGCACTCTTTTCACTACTCGTTATGATGATGGAATAAATCTAATATTGACAATGCTATTAAATCATATTGATATCATTAAAGTTGAATTAAAATTATCACTTAATTTTTGCTTTATTAAATTTGTTATTTTTCTTGTTTAAGGTTGCTCGTTCTGCATTATTTCTTCCCAATAAACTTGCCCAGTTCTCTGTTGATATTTTATCTTTCACTCACATTAGGTCATACTATCGAGGTAATGCCATTCCCTATATAATATAGCTAAATCCAATTAACAAACTATCCTGCTAAAAGGGAGACTTTCAAAACATTATCCAGTACTTCCAAATTATGTGCTCAATTTAATAATGTGATAACTCTGGTGAGACAAACTGTACTTAACTACGTTATCCGCAAATGATCATACTGCTACATTCTCAAAGACATCAAGGTAGTAGGCGAAGACATTGCTCTGAAGACCGAAACACAAAATCAATCACTGACCTCAATAATATATACGACGCATCGTACGTTGTTAATATCGATGGGACATCAACAACCACGTAGTTTACGACGAGGTGATGCATGACAAACAAACAAACACAGCACGCATATTTTCGCGTGGAAGACACACAGTCATGGACGTGGTGCACATCACCCAACGAAAGAGGCAGATTTTGAAGCCATCCGCGACAATAACAACATGCTTATAATTTTCAAAGCAACGTACACGCATGGGTTAAGAAAGATTCGTGCGACATTATGCTCTGGTGATAATGATCACAACCAATTCACGAAGGCGCTGGCGACCGAACACATATTTGTCATGATCAATCACGCTCACCCATACACAATATACTGGATCGGTCTCGAGCAGATTCGTAACGTTCTTAACGTTGTTTCATACCCATTCTTCTGGTAAACAGAAACATATGCCATGTTAATATGTCAACAACTGGATGACATACTAAAACATCTCCCCATCTGCGATACCGTCTTACAACAACTACACTCACGTCATGACACGCGTGAAGATATTACCTCGCGATTCAAACAGACATTCGCGGTGGCCATGGGCGTGACCAAGCAATCACTAGAGGACCTCACTAATGCACTGGAGCAATCACGAAGATCGCTGATAAGCTCCCAGGCTGAATAAGAGAAGCCACTGAAACATTAGGGCTCTCCAGCAGCACCATAAAGCGTGTGCGTTTAACTGTATTACAACAATAACACGTTGATGCAATCGAGATTGTCCCTGACAGTTCAACATGGGCATATGCTTGATTTTCACCGCCATAAATTGCAGTGAAATAGTACATTCTTAACGAAAAGAGTTCGACGCATGCATAGTAGGTTACTCTAATTAATTGTCAGCAACAATGGGGGAAAATAACCACAATGACGATCGTGCATCAATACGTCGTAGTGCTGATAATAAATTATTGCGTGCCGGTATAAAGCACCGTTACGGCACTGGCCACAATGACGTTGCTGGGGGTGTATTGAGACGAATTGCCCCAAAAACATTTCGCTCGCAAAATAACTTTGCATGTATGCCATTGACATGATTAAAGATAAGCCATCGAGACCGTTCTTGACGTGGTCTAACCGTTTTCATCCATTCGCTCTCGATTGGTGTTGAAAGCGGGACGGCAAGTGGTGGCCAATAAAGATGGCCTAGTTGAAATACAGAACACTCATGACATGCCCACGAAGGTTGAAAGAAACTAATAAATGATGGAACACAGCAGCAACTGTGGAAACCTGACTGGTGAAGAAGTAATGGCAATTAGGCTGCCAATGTCAGCCTACTTCACGTTCAAATACAGTACCTCCAGTTCAGTAGTGGACATTGGCTGTCCCGAGTTAAGTAAGAACGTGCACGAGTATGAAAAAAGTGTTCGATCCCATTTTAACAAGGATGCGGCTGGTCCTCGTTGACAAATTTATGCACGTTTTCTATATTATTATTATGACGCGTGTGTAACAAACGAACGTGAACAAATAGAGCTGCATGTTCAAGACACAAGCAGATATTTGACTGCAGTCGAAAACATTTAATGAATTCGATGAATTAGTCGTGATACCAGACGGTAATCCGGACGCAGCTGAGGACCGAGATGGCTTTGTCGGCAACAAACATTTGACATTAATCAACAACGCCCGATAAATCATCGATGTCAGATACATCTAGGCCTGTATGGATGATTATTCTCTCAGTGCAGGCCCGTCGGTGATGTTCAGGAAAGACACAACTGCAGATAATGCTGAAAATAAATAATATCTTAAATTGAAAACTGACAAGATATTGCTGCGGTTCCTTAAAGAGCTGCAATGATAGCGAGACCCAGTGCTGACTCTGCTTTTTAGCAAGGTGCTAATTCAGCGATCATCATGGGATTTGCGACTGTATTGTAGAGAGGAGACTTTATGAGTGATTTTACGGTCGCATAATTTTGGGGTTGACAGATGCTTCCAAAACGTTATTTTATTGTGTTAAAGAAACAATTGTACTGCCACAACGTGGCACAGCGGACGATATAAGTTGCACCACTAAAGTCGCAAATGAAGTTGCTTATTTACAATTAAGTTATCTCTGTGGCTGACGACGCTGTAACTGTCGCTCGCGCTAGAATAATCCTTACTGTCATTTATGTTGCCGGAAGGCGACGCCCCCTCTGCTTCTCATAGCCTTCCAGGATACACAAAGGTCTAATAGTCGTACGAGAAACCTAATGGCGTTGGTCACCTTAATGTGTGCGTGGTGTCACAGAGACTTCGCTGTCATCAATAACCATCCCAGGAATTCCTCAATGATTTTGATCGGAGCCATTTCACGTGAGAATACTTGACTTGTATTCAGTGGAAAAGATCGTAATTCTGAAGATTTCTAAGTGTGATTTCTTAATGCAGTATCCGTTATTTTACGTTTCAAAGAAATATCTTGATTTTTTTCAGACCAAGCTTCGTCGATATGGGTATTCGAGCCCATGTTAGTGAAGAGTGCCGTGTGTTAACACCGGCTATATAACTTATCGCCCTGGTATAGTCGGATTGAACATTTCTCCTTGAGAAGAATATCGGTGAACAAATGAAGGTAGTGTTAATTACAACGTTGCGAATTACAACCTGACTAAATTCATAAGCTACTGAACGGCATCCTAGAAGGCTCAATGATCTGCCATGACCATTCTACCCCTCAAAGAATTACGCGTGCCTTGTAAGTAATTAACACTGCTGTGCAATGTCCATTTAAATTTCATTTTGGAACAACCAGCCCAACCTCAACCGTCTCATCAAATGATAAGGGAACATTTCACCACGACCTCGATTCGAAACCTGAATTACCGGTATTAATAGCGCAGCGCTCTAATTAATTAAGCTGCTGAACACATATAAATATAACACTCACGTATAGGGTTGACTTTTATACAAACACACAAACATAATATCCTAACCATGTGCGCACAAT
>JARLTB010000086.1:2977500-3000000 GCA_030141615.1 Unio pictorum | reverse complement strand
ATTTTTGCTGTACATTACAAGCGTGATGCATACGCTATGACGCTGGTTCGTTCCGTGGACCAGGTTCTTATAATATTTCAACACAAGGCCAAACCGACATAATTTTGGAGTGTATTTTGAAGTCCAACAAAGGTGCTTGTTCTGATTGAACATTATTTAAACGTAAAATAGTCTTGTTCAAGTGCGAAAATGTTCTCGTTCAACCAGTCATCACGTGTGTCTCATACGATTTTCGCCATGTTTGGTTGACAAGTTAGCGTTTTTAATAAAAATAAAATCATAAAAATCAAAAGTTTTCATAATTTTGTTTGCACGACTCAAATACATAAGTATAGGTAATACAGGTTTTAACTCCTGTGCATGTATCGAGCTAATCTTAAGACTGACAGTAGCTGACCCACATAAAAGAGAAACGGTTTTGCTCTTTTGCCCTTTTTTTTCTTTTTGATTGATACTCTCTAACATCTTTAATGTAGATAACAAATATATTTAAGTTTATTGCTTATATGGAAATAGTGCTAATGACTTTATAGTATAGTTTAATTTTCAGAAAGAAAATAAAGAACAAAAGAGATAACAAAACAATAGTAAATGAGCGATAAGAAACAACGTTTTTGTTAAGCTCGTGTTTAGAGTAAATCTCTTCGAGTCATGCGAAAGTCTGGCTGAATGAGATTATTATTAAAACGAGCACAGTAGGAACTAAGATGGCGATTTCCTCTCCGCAATTCACCTTTAGTATATACTACATAAATTACGGCTAAACATTGCAGACACTGTCTTCTGGAACTGAAACCTCATTTACACATTGATTTGATAAATGACGTCACAGAACCAAAACACAGGTCGCCAAAATGGTAAAATGGAGAAAAAATGTGCTTCAGGTGCGAGAGCCAGTTAAAAGAAAGCACTGGTTGACCTATATCTCTGCTGGCACGTAAATCAGCGAAAAATACCAACAAAAATGATAACATTAAGGTAGAATCGATCAAGGCCTCATAACAAAACGTAGTTTCCTTTAAGAAGGACTCATGTTCAAAAGCACTCTCTGCTTTACGATTGAAGAAATGCAAAGGTTAATTGTATTCTTTTTAATGATTGAAACTGTTCGTTAAAGCATTTACTCAAAATACTTTCAGTTCTTTATATTGATTAATCATCTATTACTACTCGAGATAGGCTCATCAGCTTTTCTTAAAAGGAATCCTTCGGTTTTTGTACTTGTTTCATTAATAGAGTTTATAACAAGCGCAGAGTTCCTGTGAGGTTGCACAACAGACCCGACATGCATGTTGTAAAATGGAAGTGGGAGTCAGCAATTTGTTTATAATAAGCGTGACTAAACGTATACTGGTAGTAACAGAGATAAACATATGCAGGTGGAAAATGTTTCTAAAATTTGCCAAGTGAAAGGATCCCGATAAGCTTTAAAAATAAATTTGCTTAGTAGACATACCTGCAAGCTACCTCTACTTATTTCTATTTATGCATGTGCATTCATATTGACAACCAGCAGCTAAGGAATCAAAGAACAAATTATCAGTGTTAGAAAATTGCATTGTTTTAAACCTTTCAATATGCATTTAAAGTAAGTACATACATAATGTATTATGTACCTTAAACACATAAACCATGCACAACAGCGAATTATTGCGTGTCTTTGATGGATCAATTATTCTCACTTAAACGATCAAATACTTCCTCGAAAGTGATCAATAGTTTTACACATTATTTCAAGATTGAATGTTACACGCAAAACAAGGATTATTCGGGTTTCGTAAGTTAACCACCCTTTTAGTTATTTTTATTGGATCTACTTTCCTACCGCTCCGGTGCCCTAGTGGTTACAACGTCCGCCGCGGAAGATGGAGGTCATGGGTTCGAGCCCCGGCTGAGTAATACCTAAGACTTACAAAAATGGTACTAACAGCTACCTCACTTGGCTTTCAGCATTAAGAGGTTAGTGTTAGGACTGGTCGGCCTGGTGTCAGGATAATGTGACATCGTAGTGATATGACTGAAAAATTGTTAAAGCTACGTTAAAATTCCCAATCACACACAAACCGATATTGCACACGTGAGGCATCCAAGAATTAATCGTATCAACCAGTTTGAGTATAGACTGGATCGATTCGTGACTGCACTTTATATGATTGTTCATGTAAGGACTCTCTTTCGACAAAAGAATTCGACCACCCCACCCACACCCCCAAAAAATAAAGGTCTCACTGGACAGTTTGTATGGTGAATTTTCATCAGACTCTGACCAATTGCAGGAAAATGAAAATAATCTTACACTGAAGATACAAATAAAAACAAACTAATTATATGTGTAGAAGGATTACATGTGAAATTGTGACTGTGCAAACGGCAAACAGGGTAATTCCTCATTCAACTAGTAGTTTTTATTCTGAACCAACACTGCCACCAACCCCTTTTTTACATTCATTTTGACAGCAAAGAGCTATTTTGAATATTTTCCTGTGACAAGGCGGTGAAAGGAATCAGTATGTGCATTATGCGTGAATAAAGTTTACCAGTACTAAAGCAAATTAGAATACGTTTCGACGCCCTCAACCGTCTCGAATTGTAGATATTTACCTCTCTAGCAGATATACGTAAATGCATAAGCCAAGTCGGTTGTTAATTTGCAACCCAAGTTACGTATTTGATCTCTAGTGGTAGTCTGTGGCAGGCAGTCACCAAACAAGCCTGCCTATTTTCAAGTCTAACTCGAAACAAATCTAAACAACATACAATTCTGTGTGAATTTATAAATGATAGACCTATCATAATTAGGTTCATGCCTTCTCCCTTAAAAAGTAGGTAGGTGTCATAATACCAAACTATCCAGTGAGACCATAGAAACCAAAAAAATCACACATCAGTTCCCCCCCCCCATGCTATACTTTCATTTTCCATTTCCCAATATTACTAGTAACTTTAGCCTTTAATAAACCTGTCTAATGCGATTATACTTCAGATAGATTGTCGACACATAGTTTATTAACAAATATGTATAATTAGTGTATGGACTAGAGAATTATACTAAATTAACAAATCGGTAGTGATGGTGTGTAAACTAAGGCATAATACAAAATTAAAATCTCTGTATTAATGTTATATGGATTAAACAATTATATAAAATTAACAAATCTGTAGTAATGGTGTATGGACTAAACAGTTATATAAAATTTACACATCTGTATAAACGGTGTATGGATTAAACAATTATATAAAATTAACAAATCTGTAGTAATGGTGTATAGACTAAACGGTTATATAAAATTTACACATTTTGTAATAATGGTGCGTGGGCTCCTTTCATTCTCCAAGAAAAAAAAACCAAGATAGAAAGAAAAAAAATTTGCCGTTACACATACCTATAAGAAACTTATGTTACCTACAGCTGTCACTTGTAAAATACATTGTATGTGTTATAAATACTGTTCGTTTTCAATGCAACACAAGTTTGATTTGTTTTTCCTATTGATTGATTGATCGTTACTTTATCCAGATAAGCACTAGCAACTTTTATGTATAACTCAGTGTAAAAATCTCTCCAGCTAAACAGTCCTAATGCAAATGTTTCAAGATAGCTCTTACATCTTCGTCACCATTGTTCATAGCGATATGTTCAAAGATGAAGGACTTACAGTGGTTTATTTGCACATTTTGCCAGTAGATGTTATTTTCAGACCATGCCACACTACTGCGATGTACTTCTGCACATTAGTTTAATTTTTGGTTGACGCAAATATTTTTTTTTAAAAATCGAACAGATTTGAAAGGGTGCATGCTTGCTGTCTCTAGAACAGCACTAAAATATAGCTGGCAAAGATATCTCTTTAGGGAGATGTTTAGCATCAAGATTATCACCTTGATTATTAAAATCCGCCAATATGCATAATACAAAAGTGGTAAATAGCGACAATTAAAATTCCATTTTTGTAACAAAATCAACAACTTTGTTAAGTGTATGAAGTACACTCTGTACCGTTGCATATCTAGATATTTGTTATTAACCGATGATATGATTTCACTTTTGTCGGTTCTAACGGAATGTTATATCCAAGAAATCATCAATCAAGGGGCACACCCGCTTTATGTTACTATATAAAGTCTGTTACTTATTTATCTTAGTCAAAGAACCAAATAACCACAATGTTCCGACCATAAATGACAGGGATATTATGTAAAATAGTTTTAAAAACATAAGAACATGATTCACGGAAGTATAGAATGTTACAACATCGACTAAACGGCACTTCATTGGTGTCTATTTTGATTCTTGTCAGTAAATTAAATCCTTGTGGACAGTTGGCTTCGTCATGCATACAGGTGAATGACCCAATAACAAAGTTAATGAGCGATTATTGAAATGTCAGACTTTTAATTCATCTTTTGTAAACTAAAAATAAAATAACATTTTATGTTTATAGATTACTGTAATGCATCGCATGAACACTTGATGCACGTAGTGTTTAGTGATTATAATTTGTTTCTTCTAAAAAGCCAGGAAGAGAGAACGACTGCAGAAAGACAAATACAATCATCTCAGTTTTGTAGCACTATCTATTCAGACGTAACCCTAACTTCTCCCTCTCTTCTTTTGCAGACATACACACACACATATAGATGAGAGAGAGAGAGAGAGAGAGAGAGAGAGAGAGAGAGAGAGAGAAAGAAAGAAAGAAAGAAAGAAAGAAAGAAAGAAAAAAAGAAAGAAAGAAAGAGAAAGAGAAAGAATGAGAAAGAAAGAGAGAGTATACAGTCTCTCTGGGTTTCCAAACATTCTGGATAATTCGTGGTCGTCAGTTGATTCTAAATCCAATTGTTTTTAATCCTGCTACCTGATTGGATATACACGGTTATGTCAATCATTTTTGTTTAATACATTGGTCGATTCTTCTCTTCGGACTAATTTTGCTTCCAAGTTTTCAGTTAATTTTATTTGAGGTTGTATCCATACCAACGTTTTAGACCATAATAATAACAACAGCAAACCACACCCACCAACCTTTGTGATGCTAACCAGGATGTGTAGCCCCCTGATTACAATCGTTGAACAGAAGTTTAAAGGGTGCAATTGCAAAGAATTTCCTGCATTTCAACATGCATCCCCTTTTGCTAAAAAAGAGAAACTGGTTGGCTTTACAAACCAAACTTGAAAACTTATTGCATTTTGCTTCGATAATGTTTCACTGGCTGTTGTTAAATACCAGGGTCATATGTGAAACAAGGGATCCTATTAAACATGGGGACAATTATGATTTTGAAGGATCGAAATATGTAGAAAGCATCAACAAGGCATGCTACAACGATACGTGTCATACGCAAGCGTGGTGTTAGAAAATGTTAGCCCGTTTTAAACAGAATCAACCAAATTATTGCATATGTTAAAATAATGATCATAACAATATATTGCTGGCTGGCATGACCCGCTCTGAAGCTTTGCTGTATAAAAGAATCGACAATTCTTCGTCAGCGAAGATCGAGCTTTGTACTCGGCTGCAGTTAAGATGATAATGAAAGAAAACTTCGATCTTCCTCAAAGTGAATGCGTTGTTGATGAATGGGCTAATCAGATGTCAGAAATGAAGTAAATCGGGATGATAAGAATGAAATGATCATAGATGGGTATTAAATCTTTGTGTAAATTTGACTGAATTATTGACAAAGTTAACTTAAAGTACATCGGTTTGTATTTACTTTGAGTGTGATAACGTCAAATTTACACATGGATAAATACCCAGCCATGATCATTTAACCTTATAATGTAGACGAAGAACATGATAGTGTCATCATACAATTAAACGTCATGACATAAACGTACTCAACGTGTCACTTAGGCGGGTAATGTCATTATTAATCAATCGTCGAACTTATTAAAATTAAGCCAAAATTGCTAGGAAATATCCCACTCCTCCGAGAACATACTTGAAGTACAGCTTTACATTTTAATTTAATATAATATTTCTGATTGATGGAATGTAAGTTGAGGCCTTCCATGATATTGTTGACTACATGTCCTACATGCCAACCGAAATATATATTACACTATTGGTGTCAAACTTTGAAATAATGTGAAATCACAGACCAAATAAAGATCACAGTGATCAAATTCTAGCTCTTTGGCTTTTTAAATAGTTTTTCTAGTTGAAGTAAGACATTATAATTGCTGGAAACATATATAACGCTCTTGTTCCTTAATTAAAACATAGTCAGTATGTATTTGTTTTCTTGGCTTAACTTGTTCGTTGCGAGGTTATGGTACTATTGTCATCAGACGAGTGGACATGTTCGCTTACAATTAAACCTAAACTATTGTCAGAGTGATAAATTGTATCACTAGCTGGATTTGCATGACAAATTTTATGTTTATGCTTTTCAAACCGGTGCAAAGTTGGTTAATGTTCAATAACTATAGTGGCAGTCACTACTCTCAATCTTGTGTTAGTGAAGGCCGAAATACAATATTCGGCTGCTTTACATGACACTGCCTGTTTTTAATTTAGAAACTTTTTACACTGAGACGCTTGGAAACTTAATGAAATTGCAGTGTGCGTGTGTGTGCGTGGGTGTGTAGTAAGCGTAGGTATCGACCCCACCCCTCACTACTCACACGTCATTCCAATCTAATTTCAACATAGCTGTACGAATTCTATCCAGCACCTCAGTCATTGAAGGTATCACTCTTAGTTATGTACACTCATTATGATGAGATAATATGGCGATTCTGTTGGCGTCATCTGAGTATTGTCAGAATTGTATAACGAAATCGGAAAGAGTCTCCTTTCAAGCTATAATTAATGTAGCACTGACACTCATTGGTCCAGTGTATTACAGGTGAAAGATTTATTTATTTCATATATATATATATATATATATATATATATATATATATATATATATATATATATATATATATATACACACACACACACACACACACACGGCCGGACCGGTATGAAGTGTTTTCATTGCTTCCGGTTTCAAAAAAAGTTACATGCACAACAACGTAATCAATGGCCACTTGATATTTCACTTGACCATCGTTTTGTTTTAGCACACGTTTTTGGGTATTATGTACACTTTGAGTAAGTATACAGATTTTTACTTTAATGCCCTTTTAAAGAAAAGTTGGGCTCTTTTGAAATTTTGGGTTACCCCCACCCCTCCTACACTTGACCTGATCAGGTCATCAACACACACACACACACACAGACACACACACACATACACGCGCGCGCGCGCGTCTTATCTGAAGCTAGACAACTGCCGTTTAAAATGGATCGTGTAAAATGTTTTTTTTTTGTTTAAAAGGGTCATAGATGTTGGCTGACAATAATTTGTATTTTAATAGTTACTTTATTACAAAGAAGGAGATATAGAGGGTAAAAGACACACAGAGAGAGGTGATTCAAAGCTGTTTTTCTATTCTCCCTCTCCTTACTTTTGTCATTGCATTGTAAACTCTTGCAAATTCTTGCGTTGTTAATGTGCCTACCGTGTCTTCAAAAGATCGTGACTCCGAGATGAGAGCATATTTACGATTTGTGACTTTCACTTTTATTATAAATCAATGCAGCATTTTATTGTACTTGAACTCTATCATTGCTAAACGGAAACATATTTGACGTATGCGTACTGTCACATTTTATAATGAATGCTCCTGCTCCTTGCATTTCTATATAGTTTCCTTTACATAAAATTTACACCTTTTATAAGTATGTAAATGGCTTCGCTTTGACTTAATTATTGATAAAGAAGTTGCAAATCTGTCTAATGTTACTGGATAAACCCTTAGCTATGTGAATTAATTGCTCCACAGATGTAATATCATATTGTTTTCTTGCCAACATTGAGCAAGTAGATTGTAAAACTAAACTAATGTAAATTGGTGAAACTTACACATACTCAAAGTCTACAAATAGGTACAGGTACTAGCATCACTACAAAATGAACATAGTTAAAAGATGACTACTGACGAGGAACAAATATTATTTTTTAGGGCTCATTCACACGCTAACGACATACATTGTCGATTACTTCGTGTATATCTCTGCCAAATTTGGTTTGATGTAGCGAAACGTTCATTAAAAACTAATTTATTTTGTTGTTGTTCTAATTATCTTAACTGCTTAAAAGTCAATTTTATGCACTACCTGTATTGGAGACATTTTATGACCTACCTGTTCAATGGGTACAGACGAAGCATCGTATCTAATCTCTTGCTGGCTAGCACAATCTATCTGAGTTCAATTGGAATCATCAAAGTTTCTCTTCACATATTGTCACAATAATATCGCAGTTTACAAATTGCTTGATATCTTTGTTAAAATGTGCTTTACTTACGGGAATCCCGCTACACGTAATCTTTGAGAACGACATGTTTACTTATGGGAATCCCGCTACACGTAATCTTTGATAACGACATGGTTAACTATGGGAATCCAGCTGCACGTAATCTTTGAGAACGACATGTTTACTTATGGGAATCCCACTACACGTTATCTTTGAGAACGACATGTTTAGTTACGGATATCCAGCCACACGTAGGCATTGAGAATTGTATATTTAACATTAAATGTTAATATTTCATCTGGGCATTATACAATCTATACATACAACATTCATAAGTACATCAGTTAAAACTAGTAAATCTACGTACAACATTCATAAGTACATCAGTTAAAACCAGTAAGTCTACGTACAACTTTGATTAAAATGTCTTGTAAAATAGTCGAAAATGACATCATTAGTTTGAAACAAGAAGATAGAGCAAGATGAATACTACTCCTTAGAAGGCCTTAGCACCGCGAGAGGACTTTTCAGAGCGATGTTAATCGAAGTTATACTATATTTAAGCTAAATTATTAGACACAAATGATCTTTGATCTGACAAAGATTGGTGGGGGGGAAGGGGTGACGGTTTGACAGTTGCACACTATTTTATTATTAATCGTCGATATTACATTCAAAATGTGTTTATTATATCGTTACAAGTAGGGAAGTTGAGTAGGTGTGCATTATTCCCATAATTTAAACATGTGGGCTCTATTGGGAGGTATTACCTGTATTCTTACATCCTACAGCACTAACATATAATTTCTATATTGACACATGTATGCCTGACTTGCCTTATTGAGATATCTCAGCCTACAGTAGGTATTAACCCTGCTTACGAATAGCATGCTTTCACCTAACGTTAAAAGGGAGCTTTTCAAAAATATTTCAATAGGCTTTCAATGGCAGCCGAAGCTCTCAATAATCGGTATGCAAATTTGTTTCGAGTCTGTTGTTATGACCTTGGCTAGGTGAATTAATTGAACCTCTTAAACAGAATCCACGTTTTATCAGCTAGGATTATGTGAAAAGTCATATGTGTTGATAATATATTTAAATGAAACATTAATCAAGCCAGCATGGTTTCATCACTAGGATATGTGGTTATTATTTGATTATATTTTTTTCTTCTAAAAGAGGAACTGCTTTAAATTTCATTTATATTTTTCTCCATTTTCCCAGGTGAACACAGAACTACAAAAGAACTGATCGACCACCGACTGGAAATTGCTTCAAAGTGCTAGCGAGTATCACAGTCTGGTCGATTTTCATTGCGGTAGTAGAGCGCATTGGATGGCATTGATTTTTGTTGCAGTGTATGAAAATCAAAAAGATTGTAGAAGTTGAGGTTTTGCTCACTCGAGACCTGTTGACCAGTGTATAAGTTGCATCTAGACTTAAGGACTATCGTATCCTTTATATGTTTGATTGTGTTTTGATTCATACTATTATGTGTGATACAATGTTGGTATAGCAACCAATGCTCGGCGATTCACAGGAACGCAAGTAAATTAGTAGAACTCATTCGATTGTGGAAAACAACTTAAAGGCTGAAGACAGAATGACACGAAACGCATTGAATCTCGAAATACCGGACGGACTGGGGGATTTATTACGGGATTTTACCGTAGCTGTGCTGAGAGAAAGACCAAGCGACTTGTATGACTTCGCCGTCGACTATTTTACCAAGGTTCGAGAGAATAGGCGGCCAAAATCAGTCCCCATGTACGTTATTGTGGGCGCGGAAGAAGCAGGTGAACCCGACAGGGAGTGTTTTAAGCCTAAATCTCAACGCATGAACCGTTACGGAAGAAGACAGAGCGTATCGGCAGAAAGGTAACGTATATAATTTATTCATGCAACTCACATCTGTGTTGATCCAAGTTAAAATCGTGTGCATATTTTTGGATTAGCTTATTTATGTGAAAACACTGAAATAGGTTTCAGTAAACAAAATCCAGGAAGAACTTCCAAAACAAGTTTTAACACATAATCAATAATTTTGATTTTTGAAAAGACGTTTACCTCGCCAAATTGCTGAATTATTTATGTGTCGTTGTGACCAAATCTACAAACAAAGCTGAAGAAGATGATGTCAATAGTTTTCCTCGGGAAGGGAATATAATCGTTTATTATAAGAATCAGTTTCGGTGGCAGGTTTAACTTATTCCGCGACTGCATAATAATCCTGATTTATCAATATTATTTGATGCTTCACATGTGGCAGCCTACGTACATTGCTAATTAATGCATATGAATGTGGCGTACGTGCGGGTGTACACTAAACCGCAGAAGCAGCTCAAATTAAAAAACTTTCAACCTGAATATGACCTCATAATACTCGCTCTACACTACGTCTTCTTTATGAAAGTAAGCTGGTCACTAATGTTGTTCCTTTGCTGTGATATAGAATACAAAATCATGTTATTAATCACGTTAAAACAAACAGCAAAACTAACAAATTTTGCAACAGTCATTGTGAACATGTGGAGAAAGAGGAAGAGATACAGAGAGAGAGAGAGAGAGAGAGAGAGAGAGAGAGAGAGAGAGAGAGAGAGAGAGAGAGAGAGAGAGAGAGAGAGAGAGAGAGAGAGAGGTCTCTCTAGGCCGAACAAGTGTGGGTTCCACTGATCTAAGGAATTCCCAGTTCGAACATTAATTATCATGTTTATATAATGTGCATGTGTTATTGAACTATAATTTCGAATACATGGTTAAGGTTGTCGAGTAAAATAAATGACGGTCAGTAGTGGCGTTCTCAACGTTGCATTATTGATTTAAGTCGATAGTTTGCATCCATAGCTGATATTTCTCATTCCGATCATATAAACTCAATTCTTATTCGACTTTTTTACATTTATATTTGTCATTTCCATATATACTGGAAGATGATGTTTAGTAATAATGGGAAAGAAATTACCATTTCAGGAAGTCATCAGACGAGTCTCCCTGCAATCGCACAGCCTCGTCATGTTAAAACGACATGTTTGCACCTGTTTGATCAACGTTACTGCACTGTTTTATCACTGTAGTGTGTTCAAAATCTGCAACATCTTAATGTTAGTCTTATAACCTTATATCTCAGTTCTCCGGCAAAAGAAACGAGTTCTTTTCACCGACTTGGGGCAAACGCTAATGTGGCTTTGCGTTTATTGTGTATTTAGTTTGTATTACTATTATTTTCACATGTGTTAATATAACCTTTAAATAAACTGAAATAAGGAATTTGTAGGTTTATGAAAGATAATGAATAATACACTGCCACCTCTGTCTTGAGAGGTATACCTGTACGTAACTTGTATAGGCTCTGAATATTGTTCATTGGTTTGCTCCTTATTACCTATCGACATTGCATTAATATTTTCCACAAAATGTTTTGGATCCTCTATATACATTGAATTAAGGCATTGGGATGTTTGTGTAAGGTAATAAACAACCCAATACCAAACCGCCCACGCCCAACTTGAGACTTAGGTCAATACCTAATTGGGTAATACTTCAAATAGGTACCGTGCAGTAATTTGCTCTCTAGCTTTGGAGTTTAAAATATTTTTTTTTGGGGGGGGATATATTAATTTATTAAAACTCAGACCACCAGCAAGTGGAATTGTCATTATTTTTTAGATGTATCATAGTTTTAAAAAAAATACAAATTCCTCTTCCAATCAAACGTTAGTGCAAATTAAACACACTGACAGCAAAGGCAAATATACAAAATATCCTTAATTTAGTGTTTTCACGCTTAATTGTCTTATTTTCATTCGAAGAAATTAATAATACATTTACGCATTTTTTTAATTTAAAAAACAAAACGAAAACAATGAAGATTCAATCTGTTTCAAACAAGCATGTTAGATTTGTAATAATCATTATGATATTTCAGCAAGGACATTTTAAAAGATATTATTTTAGTTTTGCTTAGTTCCTGCGTGAAACGACGCAAGAATATTTAGAATGCAGACATAAATAAAATTCCATGCATATGCTCCTGTGATGAAAAAGACTAAATAACATTATAACAAGATGGAGCTGAGTATATAGGTCTAATTTTATGCTGTATATGTTTAAAAATGCAATCCCCATATTTGCACAGGGCCTTTAATAGTGTGTGTGTGTGGGGGGGGGGTCTATGATATATCCCTGGGATCTGGGACCGTTACTGGCCCGGGCCGAACAACGAACACCATTTTTTATTTTATTTTTAAAAAAGGTGTTTGTTTGAACAAGAACAACGAGAGTCCAGTGTGTTTCTCCCCCCCCCCCCCCGGGAGCGGTGATCGCTTTCAGTGGCCTTTTATTTACATTATTCAACGGATTTTAATTCTCGGCATCATTTGTAGACACACTTAAATCTCATTTCTTTTACATTTGTCTGATGCCTCAAAAATGCCGTAGACCATAGTTTGAACGTCCAAAGTTAAATTTGTTTTATGACGGATGTGAAACATCTCTTCTCTGAGTTATAAGGCTCCAAATTGGAACAAAACCAACAACTACACAGTTAAATAGTTGACGTTCAGACTGCATAATGAAATGAGAATAGCAATTACACTGTTAAATAGTTGACATTCAGGCTGCATAATGGAATGAGAATAGCAACTACACGGTTAAATAGTTGACGTTCAGGCTGCATAATGGAATGAGAATAGCAACGACACGGTTAAATAGTTGACGTTCAGGCTGCATAATGAAATGAGAATAGCAGCTACACGGTTAAATAGTTGACATTCAGACTGCATAATGGAATGAGAATAGCAACTACACGGTTAAATAGTTGCCGTTCAGGCTACATAATGGAATGTGAATAGCAACTACACGTTTAAATAGTTGACGTTTAGGCTGCATAATGAAATTAGAATAGCAACTACACGGTTAAATAGTTGACGTTCAGGCTGCATAATGGAATTAGAATAGCAGCCATACGGTTAAATAGTTGACGTTCAGACTGCATAATGGAATGAGAATAGCAACTACACGGTTAAATAGTTAACGTTCAGGCTGCATAATTAAATGAGAATAGCAACTACACGGTTAAATAGTTGACGTTCAGGCTGCATAATGAAATTAGAATAGCAACTATACGGTTAAATAGTTGACGTTTAGGCTGCATAATGAAATTAGAATAGCAAATACACGGTTAAATAGTTGACGTTCAGGCTGCATAATGAAATGAGAATAGCAGCTACATGGTTAAATAGTTGACGTTCAAACTGCATAATGGAATTAGAATAGCAACTACATGGTTAAATAGTTGACGTTCAGGCTGCACAATGAAATGAGAATAGCAACTACACGGTTAAATAGTTGACGTTCAGGCTGCAGAATGGAATGAGAATAGAAACTACACGGTTAAATAGTTGACGTTCAGGCTGCATAATGGAATGAGAATAGCAACTACACGGTTAATAGTTGACGTTCAGGCTGCATAATGAAATGTGAATAGCAACTACACGGTTAAATATTTGACGTTCAGGCTGCAGAATGGAATAAGAATAGCAACTACACGGTTAAATAGTTGACGTTCAGGCTGCATAATGGAATGAGAATAGCAACTACACGGTTAAATAGTTGACGTTCAGGCTGCATAATGAAATGAGAATAGCAACTACACGTTTAAATAGTTAACGTTCAGGCTGCATAATGAAATGAGAATAGCAACTACACGTTTAAATAGTTGACGTTTAGGCTACATAATGAAATGAGAATAGCAACTACACGGTTAAATAGTTGACGTTCAGGCTGCATTATAAAATGAGAATAGCAGCTACATGGTTAAATAGTTGACGTTCAAACTGCATAATGGAATTAGAATAGCAACTACACGGTTAAATAGTTGACGTTTAAGCTGCATAATGAAATGAGAATAGCAACTACACGGTTAAATAGTTGACGTTCAGGGTGCAGAATAGAATGAGAATAGCAACTACACGGTTAAATAGTTGACGTTCAGGCTGCATAATGGAATGAGAATAGCAACTACGCGGTTTAAAAGTTGACGTTCAGGCTGCATAATTAAATGATAGTAGCAATTACACGTTTAAAGGGTTGATGTTATTAAAATTCCAAAACCTTTTGTTTAAGGTCAGAGAATTAAATACTTTTAGTTGGTATCAAACTCGTGTGAATAACAGATGTTGTAATAATGGTATTATAGAGTTCTGTTATAACTGTTTTGAATATCTGGGCTCCAAGACAAACAGCCAGAGTACTTAAAAATGACAAGGTAAGCATTTATGTGTGTCCAATCAAACGGGCGTAATGTTGATAATTTATATTTTAAACAATTCCAAATCAAAGGGACATCACTCCTGACCCATTCCTACTTGGCGTGTATTTTTTAAAAAATATTTTTAATACAAGATTTCAGCTGTGAGTACTTAGGTTCTCCCTCACTGTCACATTTGGTGTCACTCTGCACTCTATCTTCATCTAAGAACTCTTCATCAAACATTCTGTCCAGAAATATTGTTATCAATCTCAACTATAATTTTCTTCGGTAGATATTGTGAAATGCATATAATCTCCTCTTCGCTCCTTGGTGTAGTCTTTATTGGGCCTCACGGGATAAATGGGCCATTTACACCAGATGTAATCCATAACAACCTCGCCGTTGTCATCAAATAATTTAAAACAAAACAAAACAAAAAGCAATAAAATATGCGTCTAAGTGGACCAATTTGAATTTACGCAAAATAATTACAATTTATTGTAATACATAATTACAGATATTTTGATAAGTAGACTGTTATTGAATATTTGAGTGGCAAAAATAGTTCTGATACGGGTATGAGGTACGGAAATGTTAATTGTGCAATACGGAAACACAGCTTGAACATCTGTATCCGGTTCCATCCAATTAGTCATTCAATATTAAATGTGTATTTACTTTAATCCATTATTAATGTATTCAACGGGAGTTCAATTTCATATTTTTAATATTTCAGTATCAAATTATTGACAAATGTAAGAAACTCATTCTCCTGAAAAACATGCAAATGACACGAATTGAAAGTGAGCGTGCAGTGACACAAATGAACCCTCATTTTTTGGGGCAATGTACAGCTACACTAACGGTTGGTGGGAAACAAACGTTATTTGATCTTAATCATTGGTCATGTCTTATATGCCTTAGTTATGGTAAAATGGAAAACTCATAGTTGTCGACTCTGTATCTCAACATTACCCCGACTTTACTCTCAGATTCAGATATGGAATCAAGCAATCAGATTGGTTAGCAGTAAGATTTTATTCAATCGACTGCTAGATTTCAGGCTTGTGGTTGAAACTGCACACGAGATGTATATTGAAGCCGGAGCATGGTTAATACGATACGTCATATATCTCTACCATCAATCTCTTCTGCTAGAAAAGACTCATTGGTTTTTAGTAAAATGTGTCCTTCTTAGTCCCCTAGGTAACACATTCTGACTAAAGCACTGCGATGTAGTGCTATTAATTACAGTAAATATCTTACGTGCTAGCCAATCAAGTCATTCACCACAATACTAAATTTTCAGCAACGGGCAAATGGTTTGTATCAAACGCGTCCTTTTCATAGGGCACTCTGGCACATGCGACCTTTGAAGTTTTTTTTTTTAACCAGGTCGGTTTAGCAAACTGCGACAACAAGGCCTGCTTGCTTCGTTGTCCATCTTGGATGGGTATCTTTATTATCTGGAGCTGAGGATGTTAGCAGACGTCGTTAAAATAGACTATGCGAGTTGAATGCAATCATGAGTTACGAGTCGAAAAAGACAAGGATATTCCAAATACTCCTAGACAATCATCTATCATAAATAAAGCATGACAAAAGAGATGAACTACAAATTAATAATTTAATACCAGTCTTCCAAGTATGGCGTGCCTGCTACGATTCGATGTACTCAGGGAGTTAGATTTTAATAAGTTGGCGTTAATACTTTTTAATTGAGCAGATCAATACAAACACAATGCATGATTACTTTGTCACAAATGTGCAATTTTCAGTTCTTGGATATAATTTTTTTATCAGTTATGTGTGTACGAGTAAACCACTGTTAAACAACAGATAATTTACAGCCTCCGCTCATTGTCAAATTTCAGGTACGATCCAGAACAAGATGAGTCGGACGATGAAAGAATAGTACACCCGAAAAGCGACGAGCAGAGAGAACGCCTCACTGAAGCTGTAAGTGGAATCCTTCTGTTTCGGTCTTTGGAGCCAGAACAAATGCAGGATGTGCTCGACGCCATGTTTGAAACATCTGTTAGTCCAGGAGAATATGTTATACGCCAGGGAGATGACGGTGACAATTTCTATGTAATTGATCATGGAATTTACGATGTCCTTGTAGATGTCAACGGGGAGCAGAAGCGTGTGCATAGATTTGACAATAAAGGAAGTTTTGGAGAACTAGCATTGTTATATAACATGCCAAGATCAGCATCTGTAGTAGCGGTCACAGAGGGCTCATTGTGGGCCATGGATCGTAACTCTTTCAGGCGCATAGTTTTGAAAAGCGCTTTTAAGAAACGCAAGATGTACGAGGAACTTCTCGAGAATGTAACAATTTTGAAATCTCTGGAACAGTATGAACGTATGAACCTTGCTGATGCACTAGCATCCAAGACATACGAGGATGGTGAATGCATAATCAAACAAGATGACGATGCCGATGGCATGTTTTTCTTGGAGCAAGGACAAATTCTAGTGACTATCATCAAACCAAATGGAGAGGAAGAAAAGATCGGCCTTCATTCCAAGGGCAAATATTTTGGAGAACTTGCCTTAATAAATAATGCGCCACGATCTGCTAATGTATATGCTGTGGGGAAGGTAAAGGTTGCATTTTTAGAAAGAGAAAGCTTTGAACGCCTCCTTGGACCGTGTCTTGAAATTATGAAAAGAAATAGTGAACTTTACAAGCAGTATGCTGAAAATGCAAAATAAAGCTGCGTGCGTTATTGTTTTACATTGCCTCAATTATATGTGAATAACGACATACATGGCTCGAGAACTCCTTAGAAAGCACTTGGTAACATTAAGATCCTGTTGTGGAATATATTCGATTTGTTTGATTTCAACTAAACTGTGTATGGTTTTCCTTGTTTGAATATACTGCTATTTAAAAGCAGATTACTTCAAAATTTAAATTCATATTTTATGATTACGAATTAAAATCTATTTTGATTGAAACTGAAGTAAACATTATGAATTATAATAAGGTGGAAGGCAGTCCAAAAGTTCAAGATATTAGTTTCTGAAATTTTTTAATTAAGTGTTAAAAGGGAGTATTACACAGAATGTGGCGCATGAGTGTTGTGATTTTGCCGGGAGAAAGACACCAATGTGATTCATTAAAGATAGATAACATAGACTGATTGACAAGATCGGCCGATGCAGAATGGTCATGTCGACTTGGTATGTGGAATGATTTGATATTTATTACTATTTAGACCAGGTGTGTCACACTTATTTCCTATGGAGGGCCATATTTAATATACTTCACTGGAGTCATGCATATCATGGACTATGATAAGTATGCAGATCAGGCAAGATACCTAGTCTGTGGGCAGGACTAATGAGTCTGACGTGCCGAATGTTCGAAACCCTTGACTCAGACCACGTCATGTTTATGTGTATAACTAGTTAGAGCAAGTCATGTATATTTTTACTGATGGGAATACGTCTATTGACTACAGGAAGTAAATATATTTTAAACGCTAATTAGCGAAAATGTAAAATGCATGCATAGATTACCATTTCTGAAGTAAAGTTCTCTGATTATTAGTAATGGATGAAAAAATGTATTATTACATTGTCCAGAATTTCTTTTTCTTTATGTAGTTTGTATGCTGTTTACTACATTATCAGAGAATGCAAAATATCCGTTATGTGATAAGCTTGATTAACATTTACCTTGCTCATTGTATTAAAACGCAATAAAAGACAGAATGGTTATATAACTGGAGAAAGTGAAATAATCTAGAAATAACACTAATTCAGCTAGCAAGTTTATGTGTGATAATTATGATCTCGGAATGAAACCTATATTTACAAATGATAAATGTGCGTGCATATATATATATATATATATATATATATATATATATATATATATATATATATATATATATATATATATATATATATATATATATATATATATATATATGCACACACACACGAATAAATTGTTTTATCAAACAGGTTAGATAATTTTTAATGTTGTTCTACAGAGATTCGAACCTATCGCCTTCACTTCACGAACGCCGAATTCTATCACAAATATGCACATATAAAATGATGCTAAACAGTTGGTGGAATGAGCATTCGTGAGTAGCTTACCCATATGTCGACTATATAATTAATTCTCTTATAAGTCCACAGTTACACCTCGAATCCTAAGGCAAAAATCGATATATATATATATATATATATATATATATATATATATATATATATATATATATATATATATATATATATATATATATATATACAGTCTGTTATAAATCTTCATGCAAACAAGACGGCATTTATCTATTATAATTTGATTGCGATTTATTTAAGAATATTGAAGTTCAACATCTCGTGTATACTTGACACACATTGTGAAGGATATTAATTCATTTAGACATCTGACTAAACAAATAACTTAGTTCTAAGTGTCGCTTCAAATTTTTTATTCTTAATAATGGTACTAAGTGCAAACAATGATGCAATTAAGACTATCAAGTTTCTGACTAGAGAAACGCTTTATTTTTTTCCTATAATTCATCATATACGTTGATCGTTGACGTCAGCACGCAATGCATTAAGTGAATGCTACATGCAATTGGACCTTTTGTAAAACATTTTAAAAATTATTCAGATGCTGGGAAACTTAGCAATGCAGTCTACCTCTAACTGATATCAGAAAGAGCGAGAAGTCTTAGTTTCCAATATTAGTGATGTCGTCACCTGTGCAAGATTTGAGGGTGTCTGTGACAAAACGAGTATTTTTCCAATACAATGTTCTAAATACAGAACCTATAAGTACCCGATCCGACTCATTTCAAAAGCCAGCCTGGTTTAGTTTTTCCTAAATATTTAAATACTAATTGCAAAACTTTAACATTTCTTTACTGTGTAATAATTTTTAAAAAAGTAACATAATAGTGGACGGAGATTCAGTTAATGGTTAGATTATGACAATTTAAGCAAATGATCAATATAATGTTATTCCCTCGCACAGTTTTTTGTTTAAATAAAAAATAATGTATGCGTTAGTCTCTTTATTATACATCTAATAATTAAATATTTAAATAATTCACTGGGATATACTTGTTCGACACACGATAATTATTCGTGTACTACTTTCTTTTGCCATATATTTTTTTCAGATCTGTATTTCAATATTTAATCTTAGTTCATGTTTTCCTCTCTCTCTCTCTCTCTTTCTCTCTCTCTCTCTCTCTCTCTCTCTCTCTCTCTCTCTCTCTCTCTCTCTCTCTCTCTCATTTTTTGAGTTTTAATCACTGTTTATCTTTGTCATTTCAAGACGATTTGTATCTCCTATTGATTGTTAATCAACTTTAATCCTTTCATTGCTGCAGCCTTGATGGGAATAATTTGAGTCAATAAGTATATTTTCCTCACAAAACATGGTGTTGAAAATTTATTGTTGTATTAACAATCTACCAATTCTTAATCTTTTTTGAAAAACCTGACAGGGCTATCTCGCTGTTATCTTTATTCTCGTAATAATTTGCCTCATAGATTCCACGATTGATATGTCTGCTTCAGAAAACCAAGCTCTGGGAAACCAGTACAATGGTATGCATGGTGCTTTCTTTGTTTGTTTAAACAAATCCATTGATTGTAAATTTCCGCAAAACCTTTAATTGGCAATTACCTTTTATTCCTCTCATCATTATGTATCCCTGGACATGCCCAAAACACAAATACATACGCTTACAGGGACAATGTCTAATGATTGATCGAAAATGTAATGATAATATTGTTTGACATTGTCTAACATTAAAGTTTGGTTATGAAATATTGGTTTTACCTCATAACGTCCATTTTGTTCAAAAACGGTATATTGTCCATCGTCGTTGTGACCAATCAATTGATTGTGATTTTGATCGTAATGGCTGATCAAAGAAGAATTGTGTGAGGTTCAACATACTCAGAGTTACCACTGAAAATACTGTCTAAACATTTACCACTGAAAATACTGTCAAAACGTTTTTCACTATACATATTGTTAAAATCTTTACCAGTGAAAGCACGGTCAAGAAGTGTACCATTGAAAGCATTGTAAATATGTTTGCCACTGAAAATACCGTCAAAAGTTTAACCACTAAAAATGCTGTCAAGAGGTTAGGTTTACCAATGAAACTCCTGTCATAAGGTTTATAATTGATTAATTGAAGTACTTTTCAAGAGGTTAACCACTAAAAGCACTGAAACTAGGTTTACTTCTGAAAATGCTGTCAGTAGGTTTTCCACTGAAAGTACTGTTAGCAGGTTATACATCGTAATCGATTCATGTCAAATGGAAAATATTGCAGTAATGGCTACATATACCTTTTGCAATAAGCAGGACGAATATCCTGAAAAAGAGTAACTTACAAATCCATCATATGCGAGTGTTGGATACATATATTCGACGAGTGGATCAGACGTTTGCCGAGTGCATGTAACATAATTTATGTTTCCCATACAGCTGTATTATATGCCTATTTCATATTGTTGCAAATAGCGTGGTTTAATCCCTAACGGTATATAGACTAAAACGTGCTCAAAATGAAACGAGCATGGTCTTAGCTACAGACAAAATGATATCCACTTCAGGACATCTTGTGCTCTCATGTCGTATATGGTTATCTGGCGTGGGTTTTGAACATGGACAACGCATGTTTACTCCCGCAGATGAAATAAAGTCACCATCTTATAGAGGAACACAATCATGCTTTGAGGCGATAACAAAAACAAAATTTGTTCCCTAAAACAAAAGATGTAATGAACGACATAATTTGTATCGTTTCTGATGAACTCGTTTCCTTACTTCCGCTCTTAGAGGCTGGCAAAGACAATTTCTCGAATCTGACTGCACTGAAATCAAGCTCCTATGTATCCTAACATGTATAATTTAAATAAATACGTCCATACACAATTCATTTATGACTTATTAAAATTGTGATCAATGGCACCATTATCTTCCTGTCCTTCCTTTTGTCTTCTGCCCTTCATGATTGCTTTTATTTATTGTATTATTAGTAGTATAATACAAACAGTTGGTCCAGAAGTCAAAACTCAGGCCTGTATTTGAAGATGTTAAAAGGTATTATGTGTACAAAAAAATTGCTAATTTGTGACTTGTCATGACTACATGTATGACCCTTGAAATCTTTGAAATACATACTCGCTTTTACGTCGAATAATATTGTAAAGTAAAATGTACAGGCCCAGATCCGCTGTTGCATAATGTATTGGCATATCTGAGTCTATGTAGTCTTTTTGGACAAATCATTAGAACAGACACAATACCCGGATCTAGCGACGAGCTATGCGAGGTAGATCAGAGACGATTTATTTGCAATTAGACCTGATTTTTATAGGCGAGTACATGCAGAATATGAGTTGCTTTCGAAAACTAAATGACGTTCGAGGCATATTTGCAGGGAAGAAAATACAACTACTAGGGATATCCGTATGCGTCTCACTGCTACTATTGATTTCATCGTGACATTATTGCATAAATGCCGGGTTGTATTACTATTCATCAATTATGATATTCATGGACAGTTACATGCAATCAAACAGAGTTGTCTGATCAAACTCTCGATGATTAACGTTTAAAACTGTTTCCGAAGTGAGAACAAACAGTTTAGTATGTACAACTCAGATGGAACATAATAGCTGACACTGTTAAAATTGTTGACAAAAGTACGAGTATTCCCTTCTCCAATAAAACAAAACAAATTGTTATTGAACTAACATTTACAGCATTTTAAAATCAATATGCAACTATAAAAAGAGAATCTGCATTGTAACAGACCCTGATTCATTTTGGATGAAATATGTTTCTTATGAAGATGCACACACACACACACGCACACACACACATAATACATACATAATACATACATACATACATACATACATACATACATACATACATA